>CM035169.1:4236950-4820724 GCA_020205615.1 Panax quinquefolius
AATGATAATTTATTCTACATTATCTTAGTCATAATATTTCTTCTTGGGCTAGTTGAGCTCACCTTTTCTTTCACCGTTTTCTTGAGGAAATGAGAACATAGTGGACGAGCCTGGGAAACGAAGTAATGGTCCAGAGGATAGCATTAGTAGTCCTCACTATTCTGTGAAATAAAGTGTGATAATAGTTGTAATGAGGACTCTTTTTGAGTTTGTATAATATCTAGTAGATAATATTTGTATTCAAACTCACGCTTTATGTCGATTGTACACCTACGGCGCTTAGGTTAGTAAGTTGTATTTGAATTTATGTACCATGTAAGTGGCGACCCAAGATGGGTGACGATACCTAATTTTGGGGGCGCCACAAATTGGTATCGTAGCTTAGGATACGATCCCTGCTAAGATGTGAGAATAAGACTAGAGGGGAGAGACGGGAATTCTTCGCTAGTATGACCTACCTAAATTTATTTGGTATTTAATTGGTCTCACGAGTATAGGGATAATATGTGATATGTTAATTAACCCTTATTTTATGGCGGTGTTTGAAAATGGCATCCGAGAATGTTGAGAATAGCAATGGAGCACAAGAGACCTGCTGATTCTCCACATATCAATAATCGTGACAATGTGCAACAGGATGGCGATAATCCTCCCGTAAACAACAACACCGATCAATTGATGAACGACGATGCGTTTAAAGGTTTTTAGAATTCATGCAACATTAAAGCGAAAGCGACTTCTGCTCAAAACGTAGGTGGAAACACGAAAACTCTCGCCATCACCGCTAAACAATTCAAGGAGTTGGGACCACCGGAGTTTAAGGGAGAGCCAAAACCACTTCGGCTAAAGCATGGATAAAGCAGACACCAAGATATTTGATGTCTTGGGATGCTCCGAGGAGCAAAAGGTTCCTTTTCACGCTTTTATGTCATGCGCGAGAGAGCGACATCGGTGGGAATCGGTAGAAACGTACTCAACCCGTCAGATCAAGATATCTCGGGAGAAGTTCCAGAGTCGCTCAACGACAAATACTTTCCGAAAGTATTCGCCACATGAAGGAGGTGGAGTTTATCAAGTTGAACAAAACAATATGACCGTGTCGCAATGAATACGAGGCAAAGTTTGCGAGTTATCACTATTATGGCCCCACTGGTAGATAATGAAGAGAGAATGGCGCTAATGTTTTAAGAGGTTTGAAGCCGAGATACGCCAACATCTTATTTCTCATAAACCGTGTTTTTATTCGGATGTTGTAAATAGGGCTCGCTTAGTGGAGCGCGATAACGAGTCAACGAACTAAAAAGAGCAAATTTAAAAATTATAATACCAAATGAGTAGTAGTCATCAGGCTTATGACAACAAGCGTGGAGGAAATCAACAAAGCCGGATATGGTAACCACTTCCTGGTAATCAAGGCCAAAATAATAAGAATGGACATTTCAAGAAAAGGAGATTCAACAATGATGGAAAGACGCCAAAGACCAAAGACTGCGTTGTTAAGGAAGGAGAAGGACCACCTATCATATGCTTCAAATGCGAGTAGAGGGACATCATCATCCGAATCGCACCATGCCATCCAAAGCATGTTATAATTGTGGAAGAGAAGGCCACTTAGCTCGATTTTGTCGCATCAAGACGAATTCAACTAGGATGGAGGCACCAAAGGTCATCCCCTGCATAAACCAGAGCCAGAGTTTAAGAGAGAGCGTTTTTTTTCTCGTGACGAGGAACCTAAATAAAATTATCACGTAAGTTAATCGTAAGCTCTCATGTAAGTCTATACCTTATTAGATACCGGTTCTACCCATTCTTTTATCTCTCTTGCTTCATGCTCAACGCTTAAATTTGACTCAAGAAATTAGACTTTGATTTATCTATCAAACTTCGTTGGGAGAAACCTTCGTTACCTCCATCGCTTATTAATCTTGTTGTTTCAAATAAACACTTTCACGCTACTTCGCCGATCTTATCTCTTTGAAAATACTTGCCTTTGAGGTAATTTTTTGAAAACGATTGATTAACTACTCATTATTCTTTTTGTAAGGTTGTTAGCTTTCATATTCCTAACCAACCTCATTATACGAATTCAAAGTAACCAAACCCTAAAGTTAATCACCAAGTATATCAAGCCATAAGTAAAGAGCCCCATCCTTTCGTTGTTGACTTTCTTGTGGAATGCACCGCCGCATTTCTTCAGAGGCGACGCCACGAATCAAGATGGCAAGTTAATAGGTATCAATGTGACGATCGGTCCAAGTCTTGGACGAGAGTAATAGCTTTTGAATGATATTTCTATCATTAATAAATTTCTTGGCGATTCTTGAAGACTTCCTAGCCTACCCTAGAACGTGAAATCGAATTTTGTATCAATTCCCAAAGATAAAAAACCCATTTCTTAAACCCTCAAATATTTCTTCAACTAAAAGGATCTGCTTATGTGTTTATGATGAAAGTCATAATAAAAGCATTGGAATAATAAAAATCATGGGTATATGAAGTATTAGTAAGTTTTATGATGAGTTATGTTGGTTAGTACGTGAAAACATGAAAGTTTCTTAGAAATCACAAAGAGTTGAAAATCGATTTTAGTGAAAAACGAATATGAAATTAAATTGACCATATCTCCTATTATATTTTGAATTTTTGAATGTGGTCAAATCCTAGAGTTAGATCTATGAGTTACCTAACTAATCCAAGTGGAATTACTGGAAAAGGTGTTGTAGATTTTGTGTGGACTGATTTTAGCAAAGGAGGCCAAAGCTGTAAATTTTGAAAATGCTACTGCCCAAAACTTTAAGGGCTGTTTCGGCCACTTAAATTATGAGAAAAATTCTGGCCTTTTGGGACATGAAGGTATATGGTATAAAGTATCTCCTGTCCAAAAATGAGCTCATTCTCGACTTAAAATGAGCAAGTTATGACTATTTCAATATTTAGGTTTTTCCCGATTTAAAAACGCTTATAACCGAAAGTTCTATAACTCGATGACCATGAAATTTAAACTAGAAGCTCACGTTAACATGTGTAAGGTTCTCCAAAGATTTGGGAATTTTGGAGTTAAACTTGAGGTAGCTAAATTTCTTAAGGAATTAATTAGAAATTGATTTTTAAAAAATAGTAAATGAATTTTAAAAAATTCCGAGAAAAATATATTTTCATTATGGGACTATATTATGCTAAATCCCAGAAAAGAAATATTTTTGGGGCTGATTTGGTATTTTTCATGAAAATAGTTTAGTTACTTAACATATGAGTTAAATATGTTATGTGAAGTAACAAAGTTGAAAATAGGATTTTATGGCTAGAGAAATCCTATATAGTAGTATATGCATATTTTTTGATGAGGGATTTGATAATTGGTGATGATATTTTATGAGTATGGCATTTTTGAATGATGAAATGCATTATATGGTAAAGCGTAAACAATTGAGATAAATTGTTTATAAATTTAAGAAGTGATTAAAATATTGGTATAATATTAATGATATTAGATTATGAGATTATTAAGTGATTGATAACATGGGGATATTCTTGAATCTCGGATAAATTATATTATAAATGTTTAATATTTATCCTTTATCTTATTCGATTGATTCTTTATATCATTATCCTCATGTTTATATTTTTTTTTTGAAAGTCATCTCATGGCTTTACGTGCATAGATGGACTTGGTATGATTATGACCAGGATCATTCTTATAATCATAATCAGAATTGAAAACACAATTATCTTTAGCCGTAGTGCATGGATAATTTGTGGTCGTGATACTAATGAATATCCTCGCCCAGAAAGTGCGTGGATGATTCGATGATGTGGATTAATTATCGAAATTAGTCTCAAAGAATGAAATATTAATTCATGGATGTGTTCAAAGTCATCTCGCGCTTACGCGCATAGATGGACTTGGTATGATTATGACCAGGATCATTCTAAGATAATCATAATCAGAATTTGAAAACACAATTATCTTTAAATGAAGGTGCATGGATAATTTGTGGTCGTGATACTAATGAATACACGATTATCTTCGGTCAGTAGTAAGATGGATAATTTGTGGTCGTGATACTAATGAATATCCTCGCCCAGTAGCGCGGGATGATTCGATGATATGGATTAATTATCGAAATGAGTCTCAAAGAATGAAATATTAATTCATCGATGTGGTAAAAGTCATCTTCGTCAGTAGTGTATCGATAGACTTGGTATGATTACGACCACGGATTATTCTAGATAATCACGATCAGATTGAAAACACGAAATATCCTTAGCCAAGAAGGTGCATGGATAATTCATGGTCAGGATACTATTGTCGAGTCTCAAAGATTATTGGTTTTACAAATTGTATATCTTTCGCCCAGTAGTGCAAAGATGAATTGTTAATGAATATCTTCGCCCGGATTGCAAAAATGAATTTAATGTTTTCAATGATAAAGGTATTCAAGGTATTCTCATCTCTTTATCATACCAGTGTATCGCACCCAATTTCGAGGGCTAAATTCCATAAGGAGGGGAGATTGTGAGACCCTCGTATTTTATCAATAAAGATTTAAATTTTGTCAAAATAATTTTTAATATTATGGTGTGAATTTGAGATAATATTATAGTTGTGGGTAGTATTTATAAATTTTACAAAGTATGCAAGTGGTTATATTATATTCGATTGGTCTGGGAATATTCTTGCTTAGCAGGAATATTCGCATAACTACCAATCATCAGGTGGACCCCACAATGTAATTATTGCCTTTGATCGAGAAAACGACAAAAATATTTTATTGAAATAACTACGCATGAAGTTTTACCGTGGTTACCGCTTGAACTACTCTTGTGAGTAAAAGTACAAAGAATAAGTGTGGTTGCATAAGAAAGACACCAGATTAATTATCGATGCTTATGTGAAGTTACTCATTTGATTCCATTATCACGATTAATAATATGAATTATTATAATGATAATGACGCTTTTGTTTTATTCAGATTATTAACGTAATAAAACAGTAAACATCTTTTATATATAAAATAGAATACTTTATTAAAGTTATTCTATAAATAAATATATTATATTTTATTACGATAAAGTATTGCATAGTGTTTTGCAGATAAGTGTTTTGCATAGTATTGCATAGTATTGTTAGTTTTGCAGAGTAAAATGTTTTTATATAAATAGAATATATTATATTTTATTTAAAAGATTTTCTTTAAATATGGACCGCCGATTAAAGTAAATCAATCTGGACCGCTCATGGATTAGTTACTACGCATTCCATTTTCCTATAAATAAGCTCATTCCTTCATTATTTTCTTACTAATTCATCAAACTCTGTAGAGAGAAATTATAGAGAGAAGCTATAGAGAAAAAATATAGAAAGAAGAAGAGAGTATTCGCTACTTCACTACTTCTATATTCATTTTTTACTAAGGGGTGTTATTCTTTCTTCTCAAGAGAACTTCATATTCCATTCACTATTATTCTCGTTGAATAACTCGTAAAAGTGGCATACCCTATACATAACCTCAGATACGCCAGATACCCTATACTTGGTGAAATCCTTATGTTATTCCATTACTTATTATTCTCATTGAATAACTCGTATACGCTGCTTACCCCTATACTTGGTGACATTCTTCTATTATTCAATTGAACATCCTCGTCACAGGTGTTTTACACCCACCGGTTCCGCTTTTTATTATTCTCCGCTGAACATCCTCGTCGCAGGTTTTACACCTTAACCGGTTCCGCTTTTTATCATTCTCATTGAATATCCTATCTCGTGTTTTTACACCGGATCCGGTTCCATCTTTATTATTCTGTTGAACATCCCGCTTGCAGTGAATTTCACCGACCGGTTCCGTTATTATTATTCTGCTGAATAACCTGCCTCATGCGGCACCGCATGCACGGTGATTTCTTTGTTATTCCATTCTTTATTATACCCAAATTGGTTAAAACTTTGACTTCTATACTCCATGAAATTAGTAGAATATCCTCGATATTTGCGTTTCATCCAAAGATTCTTTTCATGAAAATATTCTTCCGATCATTATTGAATTTTACTCTACGTAAATGTATCATGTCGATAATTTGGACGTTAATAATTCATGGATTAAATAATTCTTGAACTTGTTTTATCAATTACTATGTCATTGTCATCATCCTCATGTTATATTATGTTATCTTTCGCTTACGTGCATATAGATGAACTTAGTATGATTATGACCTGTGATCATTCTAAGATAATCACGACTTGATATAAATGATGTGACAAAAGTCCTCAAAGGGCTCGTAATGCGTGGATGGATAGTTTTGGTATGATTATGACCGGGGTGATTCTTAGATAGTCATGACCATTGATAATTTGATGAAAATCCTCGACTGCGGTACAGGATGATTAGATGTGTGGTTTATTATTGTCGAGTCTCAAATGATAAAAATTGATGAAAACCTTTAAAACCTAAAAGATAGTAGACTTTATTCTCTACTTGACTCTTTTAATGGATCGCTTATTCCGCCGCAGCTTAAACCGTTTGTCTATTGTATTTTATCGCTTTAACATCGTCAAGGCTAATGATAATTTATTCTGCATTATCTTAGTCATAATATTTCTTCGGGCTAGTTGAGCTCACCTTTTCTTTCACCGTTTCTCGTGAAATGAGAACATAGCCGGGACGAAGCCTGGGAACGGGTTAATGGTCCGAGGATAAGATTAGTAGTCCTCACTATTCTCGTGAAATAAAGTGTGATAATAGTTGTAATGAGGACTCCTTTCGAAGTTCAGTATAATATCTAGTAGACAATATTTGTATTCAAACTCACGCTTTATGTCGTATTGCATACCACAGCTTAGGTTAAGTAAGTTGTATTTGAATTTATGTACCATGTAAGTGGCGACCCAAGATGGGTGACGATACCTAATTTTGGGGCGCCACATTGACGATCTCGGTTCGACGCTCAGTAATGTGAAACGACAAGTGGTTCAACGCAGAGGGGAGAATGTGAAACGACAAGTGGTTCGACGTCTGGTAAAGGTAATTACTATTAACGAAGGTAAATACTATCGATTTAAGGTAAATACTATTCACAAGGGTAATTACTTATCGACGAAGGTAAATACTTATTCACAAGGATAATTACTATTGACGAAGGTAAATACTATTCACAAGGGTAATTATTACTATCGACGAAGAGACTCTTAGATGATGACATACGAGCCCCCCATAAAATAATCAAACTTACCACAAATCATAACACATATTTAATCTTTCAATAATTATTAATCATTTATAACTTGTCGCCTCAATTATTGATTTAATACTATAACATATTATACGTATGATACCGCGACAATAATTGAATCAATAATATAAGAGATATGATGCGTAATTCATCAGAAAGTAATAATTGAGCATAAAATGAAAGTGACTTCTCACGTAAAGATCAATAATCAATACCGCAGTGCTACTACGCAACTACACCAGACATCGCATTTTTTACCACCGGTAGTTCAACAGCTTTAATTCAGAACACCTCCGCCGTTATTTTTATAAAATATTTTTGTCGCTTTCTCAATCCGACAATAATTTTACATTTCAGGGAGTCCACCAATGATTGAGCCATTGTATTTAATATTCCCTAACAAAAAGAATATTCCCCACCAAACGAATATTTTATAACAACTTGCATACTTTGCAAAATTTATAAATATTACCCACAACTATAACATTATATCAAATTTATTCCATAATATTCAAAAATAATATTTATAGAAAATTCATCTTTATTTATAAAAGTCAGTCTCTTACAACCTCCTTCTTATGAAATTTCTACCGAAATTAGGGGTACGTGACTGGTATGTCAAGAGGTAAGGATACCTTGATTTCATTTCGATTCTAACTCCCAAGTCATTTCTCAACATCGTGGTTCCTCCACAAAACTTTGACTTGAGGTATAACCTCGAGCGTAGAATATGTTCCTTCTTATCCAAAATTTGAACAGAACCTCTTCATACGTCAAATCTTCCGCTATTTCGGTCCTGCTCTAACTCAATAATATGGTTCGGGTCTTTCACATATTTACGTAATATAGATATGTGAAAAACGTATGAACACGAGACATATTTGGCGGTAAAAATGTGAGTCTATAGCCACGCTCCTACTCGATCGAGGATTAAAATGGACCGATGAATCGAGGATTAAGTTTTCCTCTCCTTCCAAATCTTGTAACTCCTTTCCATGGAGCAACTCTTAACAACATACGATCTCCTATATCGAATTCCACGCCCTTTCGATGAAGATCAAGATAACTCTTTCATCGATTTTGTGAGGTTTTTATACGTTGTTTGGATCATTCAATCTTTTCCGTAGTCATACGCATTCAAACTCCGGCCCCAACAACGCTGCTTCACCCACCTCATCCCAAAGATACCGAGAACGACACTTTCTTCCATACAACGCTCGAATGGAGCCATGCCAATACTTGCTTGATAACTCAATATTGTAGAGAAAACTCCACCAATGGTAAGAACTTGTCCCAACTCCCCTTGAAATCAAGGACACACGTAGTCTTAATAGATCTTCAAGAGTTTGAATAGTCCTCTCCGATTGTCCGTCCGTCTCGAGGATGATATGCCGAAGCTAAATCGTAAAGTCCTGCGCCCATAGCTTTTTGCAAACTAACCCAAAATCGTGAAGTGAATCTTCGGGTCTCGATCGAAACTATGGATACCGCATACCATGCGCCTTACAATCTCGCTTATGTACATACGAGCAAGACGCTCAAGTGTATAAGTTTCTCAGATTGGTAAAGAAATGAGCGCACTTGGTCAATCTATCAACAATGACCCAAATCGCATCAATGCCTTGAGAAACCTTAGGAAGACCGAGAATCGAATCCATGGTAATGTGCTCCCACTTCCATTCTCGAATTTCAAGTGGTCAGCAATGGACCTTTTGGTACTTGATGTCCGCTTTTAACTCGCTGACAAGTTAGACACCTTGAGATAAACAACGCTATCTCTCTCTTTCATATTGCTCCACCAAAATGTATGACGAATATCATGATACATTTTGGTACTCCTGTGATGGATTGCAAATGGTGTGTTGTGTGCCTCCATCATGATATTATACTTTAAATCGTGGTCGTTAGAACACAAAGTCCGGAGTCGACTCAAGTATTCCTTCTTCATCGATTTTGCTTCCTAAGATAAGACCTTCTTGCACTTTCTTCCTCATACGCATCGTACCTGTGTCCGTAGCTCGGCAGCACTTTTAACTTTATCAATTAAAGTCGGTTCTACTCAGATACTCGCTTATCATCACACGCGTCCCCTCGAGTCTTTAATTCTATCTCCATCCTTTGCAAGTCACACAAAATGGGCCTCATACGACAATATCGCACTCGTGATTTGCATACGATTTTCTACTCAATGCGCCACCTACCACGCTCGCTTTTCCAGATGGTATCGATGGTATGATCATAATCTTTCAATAGCTTCAAGCCAACGTCGTTGTCGCATGTTGAGTTCCTTTTGAGTGAAGAAATATTTGAGGCTTTTATGATCCGTAAAGATCTCCACTTTCTCCCCATACAAGTAATGCCTCCAAATTTTAAGTGCAAAAGATAATAAATGCTAACTCTAGATCATGAGTAGGATAATTCCTCTCATATTCTTTGAGTTGTCGCGAGGCATAAAGCTATTACTTTTCCATGTTGCATGAGAACACATCCCAACCCTTTGCCTCAAGATCATCAGAGATGACAAATCCTCCGAGCCATGGTATGGTATTGCCGTAACAGTGTTGAAATAAGTCTCCTCTTGAGTTCTTGAAAACTCTTCTCACATTCTTCGCTTCCAACCGAACTTTGTAGATTTTCCGAGTCACCGAGTCAATGGAATAGCGATTCGAGAAAATCCTTCCACGAATCTCCGATAATAACCAAATAAACCGAAAAGCTACGATTTTGGCCATCGATTTAGGTTGTTCCCAAATTTGAATAGCTTTAATCTTTCATTGGTCAATGATATTCCACGACTTGATACCACGCGGCCCAAGGAATGCTACTTCTTCAAGCCGTAACTCGCATTTCTTCAACTCGGCATAAAGCTTATATTCACGGCTTTTGGAGTGTCGCCTTCAAGTGTTGCTCATGATCTTCTTCACTTTTGGAATAAATAAGGATGTCATCAATAAAGACGACCACAAAGTGATCTAAATATTCCTCAATACTTTTGGTTCATCATATCCATGAAGGCAAAGAGAGCATTAGTCAATCCAAAGGACATGACTAGAATTCATAATGCCCGTCATCGAGTTCCGAAAGCCGCCTTTGAATGTCACGGCTCTAATCTTCAATCGGTGATATCCTAACGAAGATCAATCTTTGAAAAGAATTTGGCTCCTTGCAATCGGGTCAAACAGTCATCAATACGCGGCAATGGATACCTATTTTTGATGGTGACGTGATTCAACTCCCCGATAATCAATACAAAGTCGCATACTCCCATCTTTCTTCTTCACGAATAGAATGTGAGCACCCCAAGGAGAAGTACTAGGACGAATAAAGCCAATGTCTAACAATTCCTCAGCATTGGGTCTTTAACTCCTCAAGTTCAATAGAGCCATTCGATATGGGGCTTTGAAATAGGTTTTGTACCGGGTTCAAGGTCGATACAAAATTCAATTTCACGCCTGGGGTAGGCCAGAAGTTCTTCAGGGAATACGTCAGAAATTTATTAACAATAGAAATATCGTTTAAAACCGATTTATTTTTATTTAAATCAGTGATACGAGCTAAGAAAGCTTGACATCCGCTTTTCAATAAACGAATAGCTTTATGGCTTGAGATGACCGTGATTGATTTTAATGGTTCGTCGTTTGAATTTGCATAATAGGTTGATTAGGAATATGAAAGCTAACAACCTTACGAAAAACAATCAATTTTTGCATGATAAGTAGTTAACCAATCAATCCCTAGAATCACGCCAAATGCAAGTATTTTTAATGAAATAAGATCGACAGTAAATGTGAGGGTACCGATTTGAACCAAACAAGACTTATAAACAATGGATGTAATGAAGGTTTCTCCCAACGGAGTTTCCACAGATAAGTCAAAGTCTAATTTCTCCAGAGTCAAATTTAATCGATGCGTAAGTAGGAGAAATAAAAGAATGGGTAGAACCTAGATCAAATAAAGTATAGACTTCATTAGAGTTTATGATAAGCTTACCCGTGATGACCTCATTCGGTTCCTCGCTTTTTGGGAGGTCACAACAAATGCTCTCCTCAGACTACCGGCTTTTTGAATTTTCCGGGATGGCCTTTGGTGCCTCCATCCTAGCTGAATTTGTCTTCTGTGAACGATAAAATCGAGCTAAGTGACCTTCTCTTCCACAATTATAACACGCTTTGGATGGCATGACGCAGCTTGATCGATGTGTCCCTCTCTCCGCATTTGAAGCATATGATAGTGGTCTTTCTCCTTCCTTAACAACGGGTGCTTTGTGTCGACGCTCTTTCCATCATTGTTGAATCTCCTTTTCTTGAAATGTCCATTCTTATTGTTTTGGCCCCGATTACCACCGGTGGTTACCATATCTCGGCCCGTTGATTCCCTCCACGCTTGTTGTCACCGCCGATGACTATTCTCACTCGGTATTATAATTTCTTGCTTACCGCTTCTCTTTTAGTCATACTGACTCATTATCGCGCTTCCACTAATCGAGCCCTATTTACAACATCCTAATACAAACACGCTTTATGAGAAATAAGATGTCGACGATCTCCTGCTTTCAAACCTCTTAAAAACATTCGCGCCATTCTCTCTTCATTATCCACCAAAAGGGACGAAAACCGTGATAACTCCGCAAATTTACCTCGTATTGCGACACGGGCCATATTGTTTTGTTCCAACTTGATAAACTCCACCTCCTTCATGTGGCGAATACTTTCGTGAAAGTATTTGTCGTTGAATGTTCTCTGAACTTCTCCCAAGATATCTTCAAGATAAATTGGTTGAGTACGCTTTTACCGATTCCCACCAAGAATCGCCTCTCCGCATACTAACATAAAGGCGTGAAAAGGAACCTTTTGCTCTTGAGCATCCCAAGACATCAAATATCTTGGTAATCTGCTTTATCCATGCTTCCGCCTTAAGTGGTTTTGGCTTCCCCTTAAACTCCGGTGGTCCCAGCCTCCTTAAATTGTTTAATGGTGACCACCGAGAGTTTTCCGTGTTTCCACCCCACGTTTTGGATGTGAGTCGCTCTCGCTTCATTGTTGCGTAAATCGCATAAAGCCTCCTAACATTCCATCATTCATCATTTGGTCAAGGTTGTTGTTTGCATGAGGATTGTCGCCTTCGATGCACATTATCTTGATTATTGATATGTGGTGAATCAACGATCGCTCATGCTCCATCATATTATTCTCAACATTCTCGATGTCATTTTCGATATCGCCACAAAACAAAAGGTTAATTGACATGTAACAAATTATCCTTATCTTCCGACCAACCAATAAAATAAAGACATAAACTTAGGTAGGTCATACTAATAAGGTATTCCCCGCCTCCCTCCTAGTACTATTCTCACATCTTAGCCAGGATCATATCCCTAAGCTCGATACTAACCGCGACGCCCCCAAAATTAGGTATACATCACCCATCTTGGGTCGACACTTACATGGTACATGTAATTTAAAAACAACTTATTAACATAACTGCCGTAAAATAATACGACATAAACCGTGAGTTTAAATACAAATATCGCTTACTAGATATTATACAAACTCAAATAAAAAGTCCTCATTATAGCTTATTATCACACTATTTTACGTAATAAAGGAGGACTACTAATGCTATCTTCGTGACCATCACTCGCTTCCCCGACTCGTCCCAAATTTATATTATCATTTCAAGAGAACAAAGGAAAGAAAGGTGAGCTCAACTAGCCCAAAGAAGAAATATTACGACTAAGATAATGCGTAATAAATTATCAATAGTCTTCAATAATGTTAAACCGATAAAATACAATGTATAAACCAGTTTAATCACAGCTGAATATAGAATCCATTAAAAGAGTCAAGTAGAAAATAAAGTCTACTATCTTTTAGGTTTTAAAAGGTTTTTCATCATCGTTATAAATTTGAGACTCAAATTTTAATAAATATTCCACATCATCGAATCACCCCTCGCACTACTACCAAGGATATTCTTTAGTATCACGACCACAATTATTCATGCACTACGCCAAGAATATTTGTGTATTCATTAATGGTCATGATCATGCCAACAACTCGGCCATCAATGCACTACTACCAATCGAGGATTTTTATCACATCATTTGTAATATTACTACCATGATTACAATCGAATAGTCTCTGTCATAATCATACCAAGTCCATCTATGCACTACAGCCATGTATGACTTTCAAAAAAATATAAACATGAGGATGATGACAATGATATAAGAATTCAATAAAACAAGTTCAAGAATTATTTTATCCAGAATTATTAACGCCCAAATTGTCAACATGATATCGCTTTTTGAGAGTAAAATTCAAGAATGATCGTAAGATCTTCATCATGAAAAGATATCGATGAAACGCAAATATCAAGGATATTCTACTAATTTCATGGAGTATAAAGTCAAAGTTTTAACCAACCGAGTATAATAAAGAAATGGAATAACAAAAGAAATCACCACGCATGCGATGAGAATCGCAGCAGTGTTATTCCAATGTAATAATAAATAACGGAACCAAAATCGTGAAATTCACACCGGCATGTGATGTTCCAATGTAATAATAAAGATGGAACCAGATCCTGTAAAACACAGATAGATATTCCAATGAATAATAATAAGATTTTAACCAGTCCTGCAGTAAAACATGCATGCATGTGATGTTCCAACAGAATAATAAAGATTTTAACCAGTGTCCTGTAAAACACATGCATGTGATGTTCCAAATGTAATAATAAAAAAGATTTTAACCAGTCCGTAAAAACATACGCATGTGATGTTCCAAATGTAATAATAGAAGAATGTCACCAAGTATAGGTAAACCACTTATACAAAAGTTATTCCAATGTAATAATAATAAGCAATGGAATAACAACAGCTTCTCTTTCACTTTATGAATAAGAAAGAATAACACCCTTACATTTGGTAGGAGATTGAATATCGCATCACAGCAGAAGGTAGTAACAAAATTGTGACGCCCAAAATAGGTATACATCACCTATTCCGAAGTTGTCAATACAATAGTAAAACAACTACAACTTTATTATTACAACAAGAAATCGTGAGTTTGAATACAAATATTATCTTCTGCATAATATCTATACTCAAATAAATCCTCATCACCTTTATCGATACATTATTTTACAAAATGGTGAGGACTACTAAACAATCCTTTCTAAAACCTTCATTCCATACCCCACTCAGATCTCGCTATATTCTCGCCTCCCGAGAAAAAATGGAACAAAAGGAAAAGGGTGAGCTCAACTAGCTCAAGAAAGAATATTATGACTAAGATAATATACAACAAATTATCGTTAGTCTTCAACAGGAAAAATCTAATAGAATACAATAGACAACAAATTTTAAATCAATACTCATAATGAAAATAATAATTCATTAGAAGAGTTAAGTAGAGAATGCAAACTACTATCTTCTATGTATGAATTTAAAAGTTCATCGCCTATCTTTTATCCCCGTAACATCAATCAATATACATCCGAATCAAATATTCATCTTTTGCACTACAGCCAAAGATATTCATCACCGGTCATGTTCATTTAAACACTGCTCATCTTTTTGACTACAGCCAAAGATATTCTTCAGAAATCATTCATCTTTGCACTACAGTGCCAAAGATATTCTTAAGAAATCATTCATCTTTGCACTACAAAATGCCAAAGATATTCCATAATATCATCATTTAAGACCGAGGATGATGAAAATATTTTTTTTTTAAAGAAACGAATCCAAAGAAACAAAATGACAAGGATTAAGGATTAAGGATTCGTATTGGTTTTATCCACGCCCAAAAATACATCAAAAATAATCATAGTGGTGTAAAATTCAAGAATGATCAAAACATGGATACAATCGTAGCTAGTATCCGTAATAGATATTTTGACAAAAAGAAGAAATTTTATTTTTCTATTGAATAATTATGTCGATATCGTGAATAAAGGTCAGATATCGTGAATAAAGTCCGTGATACGTGAATAGTAACTCTCGACACCAAAAGATAGAAATTCCACAAAAACATCTTCACGCTTCATGAATAGTACTTGTGAATAAGAATCGTGAATAAGAACTCATGAATAAGAATTAAATGAATAAGAACTCATGAATAAGAACCCATGAATAGTAACCCCATATGAAAAAGTTCCAAATTTGATAAAACTTCAGATCAACATTTCAAAGATAATGATATTGAAGAAATAATATCATTACTTAAAAAAAAAATAATATCCCTTACCTCGAAAGATTAAGATTTCTAATTTGGAATACCGTATATAGTCTCAAGGGAACTTGCACCGCCTAACAATACTCAAAGTATACTCACAAGAATACGCTCAATATATCTAGAGAGAAATAGAGAGAAACTTCAGCTTCGTGTGTTTTTCAATTCTAACCCAAGACCCTATTTATAGGAAAATGCTTAACAACACCAAAGCGTAAAATTGAATATAATATTAATATATTTTTCACATTTTCTTTAGCCCACCATAGACAACTGATCTCAGCCCATTTGAATCACATGTGAGGCCAACTTAGTTGCAAAAAACGTTTTTCTCAAAATAATTAACTAAAACTCCCAAAATTAATTATTTCTAACTTCTAACTTCAATAATTCATAATAAATAGCCCTTTCATCAGAAAATTCGAATCTCATGAGTTTTTATAGGAAATTCAATTCTCTACAACTTTGCAGAAGAAAGTTTTTCCAAATTCCAAATAGAAATTAACCAAATCCACAAACGGGTGATTTTACAAGCTATAATCAAATTTCTACCAATAATTGTGTCCACCAACACACAAAACATGTGTTAAACATTTAATGCAACAAAAATACTCTTCCTCCTCATATACTCATATATCCCACATTCATTGTAAAAATATCACCATTAATATATTATTAAAATAATATATTTAAATGAATTATTTTATCGTAAAAAGATAAAATATTAATTTTCAACAATTGTCATTTTAAAAATTTTCTCCATCTATATCCACATAAAATCAATATTTTCCTCATCATATAAATCAATAATTAATTATTCACAAATAATATTACAGAATCACAATATCGATAACTGCAGCTTCAGAGAAGAGGGGGGCTTCCAATAAGAATTTCTTCTTCTTGCGCAAGCAATTAGATGACCAAACCTCTCCTTAGATGTAACTTTCTAGACATTGCCAATAATGTTATCTAATAATATTATTCAGATAATATGAATTATTGCTTCGATAATGAAAAATACTCGTAAATGACAATTATCAAAACAACAAAGAATATAAAATATCAACGCAAAGAATTATTAACTCAATAAAATACCGAATAAAGAATTATCGTAACCATTAATGAGTAATGCCTTCACGTAAGAATCAATAATTGGTGCAATACCGTGCTACTCGCTCAACAACGCGTATTAGTGTGCTTTAACCACCGGGTATTCCAACAAGATAATCTGTGAATAACTACGCCTGCTATTTAAAAACAACTTATATTTGTCGCTTTCTTCATCCAATCACTTTCCATGGGGCCCACACATGATCATGCACCGTCGCATTTAATATTCCCGACAAAGATTTAATATTCCACGACCAAACGAATATTCCCCATTTATAATGAATATTTTATAACCACTTTTATTTTGAAGTATTTATGATTTAACCCTTAACTATCCACATTAATCAAATCAACCCTTACTATTTCAAAATAATAAATAAAGGAAATTCTTTTTATTTAAAAAATTTCGGTCTCTTACAACCTCCCTCCTTATGAAATTTCGTCCTCGAAATTGACGACGTACTCGTGTTTTTGAAAAGGTGAGGATACCTCGCTTTCATTTCCGCTTCCAACTCCCGTGTCATTTCCTCTATAGCATGATTCCTCCACAAAACTTTAACTTGTGGTATGACCTTTCATACTGTAGGACATGCTCCTTCCTATCCAAGATCTTGACAGTACCTCCTCATACGTTAAGTCTTCTATTATCTCGTCCTGTTCTAACTCAATAACGTGGTTCGGGTCTTTCACATATTTACGAAGTACGATATATGAAACACATTATGAACACGAGACATACTTTCGAGGTAACGCAAGTCTATAGGCTACATTTCCTACTCGGGCAAGAATTTGAAATGGACCAATAAATCGTGGATCGAGCTTTCCTCTCTTCCCAAATCTTGTAACTCCTTCCATGGAGCAACTCGCAACAATACATCATGATCCCCTACATTAAATTCCACGCCCTTTCGATGAAGATCCGCATAACTCTTTTGTCGATCTTGTGCCGCTTTGTATACGCTGTCGAATCATTCGATCTTTTCTTGAAATCATACGTATTAACTCGTCCCAACAATGTTGCTTCACCCACCTCATCCCAACATATTGAGAACGACATTTTCGTCCATATAATGCTTCAAATGGAGCCACACCTATACTTGCTCGATAACTGCTTGTTGTAGGAGAATTCCACCAATGGTAAATACTTATCCCAACTACCTTTGAAAGTCTAGGACACGTAGTCTTAATAGATCTTCAAGAGTTTGAATAGTCCTCTCCGATTGTCCGTCTGCTTTGGGGATGGTATGCTTAACTAAATCGCAAATCCGCGCTCCATAGCTTTTGCAAGCTAACCCAAAATCTTGAAGTGAATCTTGGGTCACGATCCAAAACTATGGATACAGGCATGCCATGCAACCTCACAATCTCATTCACGTACATACTAGCAAGACGCTCAAGGAATAAGTCTCCGTGATCGGCAAGAAATGAGCGGACTTGGTTAATCTATCAACAATAACCCAAATAGCATTGATGCCTTGAGAAACCGTAGGAAGACCCGTAACGAAATCCATAGTAATGTGTTCCCACTTCCATTCCTAATCTCAAGTGGTTGCAACGGACCCTTAGGTACAAGATGCTCCGCCTTTTACACGTTGGCAAGTTAAACACATCGAGATAAACTTTGCAATCTCTCTCTTCATATTGTTCCACCAAAATGTATGTCAAGATCACGATACATTTTAGTACTTCTAGGATGGATTGCAAATGGCGTATTGTGTGCCTCCATCATAATCTTGTACTTCAAATCGTAGTCATTAGAACACAAAGTCTAGAGTGGACTCAAGTATTCCTTCTTCATCAATTCTCGCTCCTAATAGCTCCTTCTTGTACTTTTCTTCTTCATACGATCATTTCCCGGCCTGCAATTGGGCTTGAGCAACCTTAACTTTTTCTATTAAAGTTGGCTCTATCGTATACTTGACATCATCGCACTCGCTCCTCGCATATGATCTTCTACTCAATGCGCCGCCTACCACGTTCGCTTTTACCGTGATGGTATCAATAGTGGGTCGTAGTCTTTAATAGTTCGAGCCAACGTCACCATTGCAAGATGTTGAGTTCTTTTTGAGTGAAGAAATATTTAAGGCTTTTATGGTCCGAATATATCTCCACTTTCTCCCATATAGATAAGTGCCTCCATATCTTTAATATGAAAACGATCAATGCCGCTAACTCTAGATCACGAGTAGGATAATTCCTCTCATACTCTTTAAGTTGTCGCGAGGCATAAAGCTATGACTTTCCCACGCTGCATGAGAACACATCCTAACCCTTTGCCTCAAGCATCATTGTAGATAACAAATCCATCCGAACCAAATGGTATTGTTAGAACAAAATAAAATAAGTCTCCTCTTAAGCTCTTGGAAACTCTTCTCGCATTCTTCACTCCAAACGAATTTTGTATCCTTCCGAGTTAATTGGGTTAATGAAGTAGCGATTCGAGAAAACCCTTCCACGAATCTCCGATAATAACCAAATAAGCCCAAAAACTACGTGACTTCAACACCGACTTTGCTTGTTCTAACTTCAGATTGCTTCAATCTTCACGGATCAACAGATACTCCATGTTTCGACACCACGTGCCCAAGGAATGCTACTTCCTCGCCGTAACTCACATTTCTTCAATTTGGCTTATAGTTGGTTTTCACGGGCCTTTGAGTACCAAATTTTCAAATGGTGCTCATGATCTTCACGGCTTTTGGAATATACGAGGATGTCATCAATAAAGACAACAACGAATCGATCCAAATATTCCTCAATACTTTGGTTCATCATATCCATGAAAGCCGCAGGAGCATTAGTTAGTCCGAAAGACATGACTAAGAATTCATAATGCCCATACCGAAGTTCTCAAGGCGCTTTGGAATATCCTCGCTTTTAATCTTCACCGAATGATATCCGAACGAAGATCGATTTTTGAAAAGAATCAGTGCCCTTGCAGAATCGGTCAAACAAGTCATCAATACGAGGTAGAGGATACCTATTCTTGATGGTGACATGGTTCAATTCCCCGATAGTCAATACAAAGTCGCATACTCCCGCCTTTCTTCTTTACAAATAAAACAGAGCACCCCAGGAGATGTACTAGATTTAATGAAACCGATGTCCAACAATTCCTCGTAGTTGACCTTTAACTCCTGAAGTTCAATAGAGCCATTCGATATGGGGTTTTAGAAATGGGCTTTGTACCGTGTTCAAGATCAATAAAGAATTCAACTTCACGCTCGGGGTAGACCGGAAGTTCTTCGAAATACGTCGAGAAAAGTCAATAACAACAGAATATTATTCAAATTTGACGTGTCTTTATTCAAATCCATAACATGGGCTAAGAAAGCTTGACATCCGCTTTTTAATAAACGAATAGCTTTATGATTAGATATGATAAAGTGATCGATTTTAATGGTTTAGTTGCTTGAATTCGCATAACAAAAGTTGGTTAGAATATGAAAAACTAACAACCTTACGAAAACAATCAATTTTGGCATGATGAGTAGTTAACCAATCAATCCCTAAAATCACATCAAAAGCAAGTATCTTTAAAGAGATAAGGTCAATGTAAGGTAATGGTGCCAACTTGAATCAAACAAGATTTATAAACAAAGGATGTGATGAAAGTTTCTCTAACTGAGTTTCCACAGATAGTCAAAGTCTAATTTCTCCTGAGTCAAGTTTAAACGCTGAGCACATGCAGGAGAGATAAATGAATGGGTAAAGACCCCAGATCAAGTAAGGTATAAACTTCGCAAGAATTCATAAATAGCTTACCCGTGATCACCTCGTTTGGGTTCTCGCATTATGACCAAATACAACAAACGCTTCTTCCGGAATCGTTGACTTTGACTTTTCTCGGGACGATCTTTTCGAGTCACCGTCCCCATTGAACTAGGTTTCGCTACATCAGACAATCTCGAAGCGATATGTCCTTCCTTTCCACAACTATAGCATACCTTGAATCTGTTGTGGGCGCTTGGATCGATATGTCCTCTTTTCCGCATTTGTAGTAGATATGACCGGGTGGTCGTTCTCCTCCCTTAGAACCGATTCTTCTCACGCAAGACCGCTGCTCTTCATACGGTCGTTGTTAAATCTCCTCTTTTAAAATCTCCTCCCGACTCGCTTCTTCTTCGCTTTTTATGGCCATGATTACCACCGTAGTGGTTACCATTTCGTCATTCGCTTTCTTTCTCCGCAGTTATCATTATTCTGCTGATCGCTATCTCTACGATACGATCCTCGTTATGGTCCTCAGGTTGACCGCATTCGTTATCTCGCCTAATAATTGAGCCCTGCTTACAACATCCGAATAGAGAGAAAGTTTATGAGAAATGAGATATCGACGTACGCCGGGTTTCAAACCTCTAAGAAACATCCGCGTCATACGCTCCTCATTCTCCACCAAATGAGGTGCAAACTCGGATAACTCGCAAACTTTGCCTCGTCATCGAGACACCGCCATGTTGTTTTGTTCCAATCGATGAACTCCACTTCCTTCATATGACGAACACTTTCGTGAAAGTATTTGTCATTAAATAGCTTCAAATGTCTCCCAAGATATCTTTGAAAAGTATGGATGGTACGCTTCACGCATCTCCCACCAAAGAGTCCGCCTTCGCCACTTAACATAAAGGTGGCGAATGGAACCTTCTGTTCCTCCGCATCCCAAGACATCGAATATCTTGGTAATTTGCTTGACCCATGTTTCCGCCATGATCGGATCTCGCTTTCCTTGAATTCGGTGGTCCCAACTCTTTGAATCGCTTTGTCAGTGATAACCCGTGAATTGCTATCATTTCCTCTCAGATTTTGAACACGAGTCTCCTCGTCGATTTTTTCATGAATCGCAAAAAACTTCTAAACATCCCTCGCTCATCATCTCGCTTCAATGGTGTTGTTCACAGGAGGTACATTTCCACTGTTGCACGTTCTCCTCGTTGGTAAAAGACAGCATCTCCACGGTCTCATTTACTCCATCATTAATATTCTCACGACATTCTCAAATCATCACATAAAACAAGGGTTAATTAAGGAAATCAATATATCACATAATATCCCTATATACTCGACCAACTAACAAATAAGCTTAGGTAGGACACACTAGCGAAGGATTTACTCGCCTCTCCTCCTAGTTCTATTCCCCCGATCTCCGCCAGAGATCATATCCCTAAGCTCGATACCAACCGCGACGCCCCCAAAATAGGTATACATCACCTATTCGAGTTGTCAATACACGGTACGTAAAACAACTACAACTTTATTATTACAACAAGAAAAGCGCTGAGTTTGAATACAAATATTATCTTCTGCATAATATCTATACTCAAATAAATCCTCATCACCTTTATCGATACATTATTTTACAAAAATGGTGAGGACTACTAAGCAATCCTTTTCTAAAACCTTCATTCCATACCTTTTGACTGCACTCGCGCTATATTCTCGCCTCCCGAGAAAAAAATGGAACAAAAGGAAAAGGGTGAGCTCAACTAGCTCAAGAAGAATATTATGACTAAGATAATATACAATAAATTATCGTTAGTCTTCAACAGGAAAAAATCTAATAGAATACAATAGACAACAAATTTTAAATCAATACTGCATGATGAAATAATAATTCATTAGAAGAGTTAAGTAGAGAATGCAAACTACTATCTTCTATGTATGAATTTAAAAGTTCATCGCTCATCTTTTATCCCCAGAACATCAATCAATATACATCCGAATCAAATATTTATCTTTGCACTACAGTGCCAAAGATATTCATCACCGGTCATGTTCATTTAAACACTGCTCATCTTTGCAGACTTCTACAGCCAAAGATATTCTTCTTGAAATCATTCATCTTTGCACTACAGCCAAAGATATTCTTAAGAAATCATTCATCTTTGCACTACAGCCAAAGATATTCCATAATATCATCATTTAAGATCGAGGATGATGAAAAATATATTTTTTTTTTTTAAAGAAACGAATCCAGTGAAACAAAATGACAAGGATTAAGGATTAAGGATTCGTACTTGGTTTTATCCACGTCCAAAAATACCTCAAAAATAATCATAGTGGTGTAAAATTCAAGAATGATCAAAACATGGATACAATCGTAGCTAGTATCCGTATAGATATTTTGGACAAAAAGAAGAAATTTTATTTTTCGATTAATAATTAGATACGTATATCGTGAATAGTCTAGATATCGTGAATAAAGCTGCAGATATCGTGAATAGTAACTCAGACACCAAAAGATAGAAATTCCACAAAAACATCTTCACGCTTCATGAATAGTACTTGTGAATAAGAACTCGTGAATAAGAACTCATTTAATAAGAACTCGTGAATAGTAACTCATGAATAAGAACCCATAATAATAGTAACCCCGACATGAAAAAGTTCCAAATTTGATAAAACTTCAGATCAATATTTCAAAGATAATGATATTGAAGAAATAATATCATTACTGAAAAAAAAAATAATATCCCTTACCTCGAAAGATTAAGATTTCTAAATTTGGAATACTGGGTATAGTCTTTGAAGGAACTTGACTGCCTAACAATACTCAAAGTATACTCACAAGAATACGCTCAATATATCGAGAGAAATAGAGAGAAACTTCAGCTTTACGTGTGTGTTTTTCAATTCTAACCTAAGCACCCTATTTATAGGAAAATGCTTTAGAACACCAAAGCGTAAAATTGAATATAATATTAATATATTTTTCACATTTTCTTTAGCCCACCATAGACAACTGATCTCAGCCCATTTGAATCACATGTGAGGCCAACTTAGTTGCAAAAAAACGTTTTTCTCAAAATAATTAACTAAAACTCCCAAAATTAATTATTTGAACTTGAACTTCAATAATTCATAATAAATAGCCCTTTCATCAGAAAATTCGAATCTCATGAGTTTTTATAGGAAATTCAATTCTCTACAACTTTGCGAAAAAAGTTTTTCCAAATTCCAAATAGAAATTGACCAAATCCACAAACGGGTGATTTTACAAGTTATAATCAAATTTCTATTCGAATAATTGTGTCCACCAACACACAAAACATGTGTTAAACATTTAATGCCACAAAAATACTCTTCCTCCTCATATACTCATATATCCCACATTCATTGTAAAAATATCACCGTTAATATATTATTAAAATAATATATTTAAATGAATTATTTTATCGTAAAAAGATAAAATATTAATTTTCAACAATTGTCATTTTAAAAATTTTCTCCATCTATATCCACATAAAATCAATATTTTCCTCATCATATAAATCAATAATTAATTATTCACAAATAATATTACAGAATCACAATATTGACAACCGTGCAGCCTTCTGTGAAAGAGTGGGCTTTCCAATAAGAATTTCTTCTTCTTGCCATGCAATTAGATGACCAAACCTCTCCTTGTATGTAACTTTCTAGACATTGCCAATAATGTTATCTAATAATATTATTCAGATAATATGAATTATTGCTTCGATAATGAAAAATACCGTAATGATAATTATTGAAACAACAAAGAATATAAAATATCAACGCAAAGAATTATTAACTCAATAAAATATCGAATAAGAATTATCAGAACCATTAATGAGTAATGCCTTCTTACGTAAGAATCAATAATTGGTGCAATACCGCTTTCTTCGCTCAACAACGCCGATTAGTGTGCTTTAACCACCCAACGGGTATTCCAACAAGATTAATTCTGTAATAACTACGCTAGTTATTTAAAAACAACTTATATTTGTCTGCTTTCTTCATCCAATCACTTTCAGTTATGGGGCCACACACGGTCATGACTGCGTCGCATTTAATATTCCCCGACAAAGATTTAATATTCCACGACCAAACGAATATTCCCCTAACGATAATGAATATTTTATAACCACTTGCTTATTTTGAAGTATTTGCGTATTTAACCCTTAACTATCCACATTAATCAAATCAACCCTTACTATTTCAAAATAATAAATAAAGGAAATTCCTTTTATTTAAAAAATTTTAGGTCTTACAAAAATACTCTTCTTCTTTCTCTCTTATTCTCTCTATACTTTCTCTCTATACTTGAACTGAATGAATTAAGTGAAAATAATGAAGCCTCAGCCTCTATTTATAAAGATTTCTAGCTAAAGACCAATAATGCTGAAACGACAAGTGGTTCGACGCTCAGAATGTGAAACGACAAGTGGTTCGACGTCTGGTAAAGGTAATTACTATTAACGAAGGTAAATACTATCGACGAAGGTAAATACTATTCACAAGGGTAATTACTATCGATTTAAGGTAAATCTTATTCACAAGGATAATTACTATCGACGAAGGTAAATACTATTCACAAGAGGGTAATTACTATTGTTGAAGAGACTTTTAGATGATGACATATAGCCCCCCATAAAATAATCAAACTTACCACAAATCATAACACATATTTAATCTTTCAATAATTATTAATCATTTATAACTTGTCGTCTCAATTATTGATTTAATACTATAACATATTATACGGATGATAATCTTTGTGATGATAATTGAATCAATAATATAAGAGATATGATGCAAAGAATTCTTCAGAGCGAATAATTGAGCGTAAATTGAGTGACTTCTCACGTAAGCATCAATAATCAATCTGTGTATCTTCTTGTCGCAATTCACGTATTCATCGTACTTTTACCACCGGTAGTTCAATGGTTTTTAACTGTAATACTCCGCCGTTATTTTTATAAAATATTTTTGTCGCTTTTCTCGATCAATCCGATAATTACATTATGAATTCCACCAATGATTGAGCCAATTGTCGAATATTCCCTAACAAAAAGAATATTATTCCCTCACCAAACGAATATTTTATAACAACTTTGCATACTTTGCAAAAATTTATAAATATTACCCACAACTATAACATTATATCAAATTTATTCCATAATATTCAAAAATAATATTTATAGAAAAATTCATCTTTATTTATAAAAGTTTTGGGTCTTACAACGTATAACAACAAAAATCAAAATTAATTTTCCTTTTCCATAATAATAATAATAATAATAATTTTTAAATAATAATAATAACAATAATATTAATTTTAAAAATTTTAAATTTTAAAAAAGATTATAAAAATTATAAAAATATTTTTATATGAAGTTGATGTGTATTTAAAAAATAATATTTTATTATTTTATTAATTTAAATTATTTGAGTAAGGATAAATTTGACAAATTATTTTCTATTCTCCATTAAAATAAAAAAAAAAAACAAATTTCATACAGATCTAGTACTTCGTGAAATCCAACCGCTCCAAATAAGGGATAATAACAATAACAACAATAACAATATCGATAAGGGATAATAATAATAATAATAATAATAATAATAATTTTAAAAATTTAAAAAAGATTTTATAAATTATAAAAATATTTTATATGAAACTGATGTGTATTTAAAAATAATATTTTTATTATTTTATTAATTTAAATTATTCAGTAAGGGTAAATTTGACAAATCATTTTTTATTCTCCATTAAAATAAAAAAAACAAATTTCATACAAATCTAGTACTCCGTGAAATTCAAATTTAAAAATAAGAACTGGGAAATTATCAAATCAATTCCTTGAGTTTTGACTCTTTCTTTTGGTTTTCTTCTGAAGAAGAGTCGAGAGAGAAAAACAGAAGAAATAATGAAATGAATGGACAGGGAACAGAACAATGACCGGAGAATACAAATACAATTAATTTTATCAAATTAAATTTTTATCAAATTAATTTTTATTATTATTATTATTTAAAATTATTATTTTGAAATTATTATTAATACTATTATTATTATTAAAAATTATTATTATTATTTTAAAATTATTATTATTAATAATATTTTATTATTATTATTTTAAAATTAAAATTAAAATTATTATTATTTTAAAATTAATATTATTATTATTATTATTATTAGTCTTCCCCACTATAATTGCTCCTTTCTCTCTCATCTTTGAAACAGCCGTAGCATTGTAAGTCGGCCGATAGTTCTCCATAATCTTCGACCCGGCAGAGGCCGGCATATCGACCGTACAAATAGTATCCTTCACACCCACAAAAACTCCAGCCAACAGTCCAATCCCCTCATTCCTCTCAATCTTCCTATAATTTTGTTCTCGTTGTTTATGCTCGGAGATTTTATAACGACGGCATTTGTCATCGACGGCAAACGGAGACTTCTGGTTTCGGATCCATTCATTATCCTCGTAGTACTCCCGACGTAAATAATTAATTAAGCTCTCTAAACTGTGGATTTGATGCAGATGTGGCCAGACCTTATCCAGAAATCTAAGGACGGAGGTTTGGATGTAATTGAGACCTATGTTTTCTGGAATTTGCACGAACCAATTCGAAATCAGGTAATTTTTATTTATTTCGCATTTTACTCCGTTTTATTTAGCTAGCCTCTGTTTGGTTTCTGATAATTAATTTTGATTTTTTGCTGTTGTACAGTATGATTTTGAAGGAAGAAATGATTTGGTTAAGTTCATAAGTGATATGGCATTTCTGTGCTCCACTTAAGCAAGAAATGGGGCTAATTTGTACAGTCAACTTTTTCGTCCGTTTTTTTTTAGGATGGAAATTTTAAGAATGGTATTTTATAATATGTGAGAAGACAATTATTCGATTAGAATAAAAAAAATTCGATAACCAAAATAAAAACCTAATCCCATTACAATTACCAAAAAATGATTTATCCCAGATTTATAGGCGTACCAACTGCGAACTAAATAATGGGAATGCATGGGTCCAGATAATTATTGATTGATACTCAAAATTAGATGGCACACACAACAAAGTTTTGCATTATTTCTACAACCTCCCTCCATAATGGAATCCATGAACCACTTTTGATTATTTACTAATTGAATCACGTGCATGTATAGCCAAGTCTAATAAAGCCAAAATCTTGCAACCCCTCTTGCTGAAAAATGGCCGCTTTAAAATTTTCACACATTTTTTATTATAAAATATTGTTTTTAATTTATTTTAAAATTAAAATTTTGATGCCAGACTAAATTATTAGTATAAATTTATTTAATTTTAATTAATATAATTATTTTTATAAAATTTAATTATATAACTAAAAACGAACATTAGCAAAAAAGAGAGGCTTAAATATGAATTAGTACCCTAAACTATAGGTCATATTCCACTTCGGTAATCCACATTTCAATTTTGTCAATTAAATGATTAAACTATCAATTTTTTTCAATCAATAATAAATAGAATACGCCACGTCGAAATCAATGATACGACTAATTGTGTGAGGACTTAATCGGCTGAGTTATAATGAGAAAATAATATTTTATTTATTAATTAAATAATTTTGATATAATAGAGGGTAAAATGGTCACAACACATACATTTATTAAAATTAAATAAATCAAAAGCTTCAAAAACAACAACAATCGATCAAAAGTAAAGAAGGTCTGACTTCTGAGAAAGCAAGCCCCAAAGTCGGATCGAAAAAACTCTAGCTTTAAGAATCACAAATTGTCCAACGATCCATGCGAAGAAGGTCTGAGAAAAGCAGATCACCCTAAAATGCTCCATCAGAACCCTAAACTTAAAAAGAGGCCATTCTTGATTTTGGTGGGTTCAGGACAAGCGAGATCAGTGCATCAAGCTTCAACAATCCTATCTCTTGTATGTAGGATCTCAACCCCATATATACTACATACAAGAAAGGAAAAAAAAAAAAATTAACTTTAACAATTTAAATGGGTTATCCCTTCCAACTCAAAATCAGAGCGAGTAAAGAGGTTTTATATACAAACAGAGAAACATAGAACTAATTCATACAGAACATTGTGACCCTTGGAGCTGGCTCTTTTCAATCTGGATGGAGGGGAACTAGGCGAAGAAGGTGAAGAATTGCAAGCATCCATACCTGAAAATGGTTTCTACATGGGTTATCCCTTCCAGCTAAAAATTAGAGCGAGTAAAGACTTGCAAGCATCTCTCTCCCAAAACCCTCTTTCTCTCTCTAGAAACTCTGCAATCTCTCCCCCGTGGTCTAAACACCCAAAAATGGTTTCTACATGGAGCTGATACCTATGCGATCGATATGTATTTAATGTTACACCAAATCAATCGACTACAACAACCAACCACCAAACCAGAGCAACCAAAGTCACCACCTATCAGATTCAAGCTCGAACATAGGATGGGTGGGCCTAACGGCGATGGGAGGATGTTGGAGGTAAGAGATGATGGTAGTTCGAACCAGATTCCGGTGATAGCACAAACACCCATTATCCAACCAGATTGTGGAGTCAAATATGATAAAAAAACGAGAACAGATCCACGAATGAACAAGGGTCCCAATACAGCCAAAATAAATTTTACCCACAACCCCAATTCATCTTAACAGAACATAGCAGACACTAGAAAATCGAAAGAATGTTATCCGACACACCGGCCAGCGATAGAAAAGGGAGGAGGTATCAGACACCTACAACAACCCTAAACCCACCGGAAAACCATATCGCTACAAATCAACGACCCAAACATAATGAATGTATTGGGGTTGAGCAATTTTTGGGGCTTTTTTCACAGATAGCAATCCTTTGCTGGAATGAAAGGGTCTTTTTTGGAACAATTAATTTTGGGATTGATTTCGATGGTTTTGTAATTTTTTTGATATTTTTTAATTAGTCTGAATATACTCCCTCCGTCCCATAATTATAGGCTGATTTTTTATTTTGAGATGTCCTAATATATAGGCTACTTGCTATTTATAAAATTTAGTTGGTTCATTGTTTTACTTTTATGTCATTATAATAAATATTCAACCATTACTCTTTTTTTTTTTAAAACAACATTCATCATTATTTTTATCACTATATTTAATGTTGTTGTATTCTCTTTTGCTTAAAGTTTTATGTTTATGAACTTTAACACGTCAATCAATGAAATTTAGAATGAAATTTAGAGTTTCAAAATGATAAGTAAGGAGAATTAACTTATTCATTAATTCATATTAAAGGGGTATATGTGGAAAATTATGTTAAAAATTATCACTTAAACCGATTTTCTTAAACTATGCGCAAAAATCACCTATAATAACTATGACGGAGGAGTATTAAAAAAAAAAAGTAGTGTTATTATTTTACTGCTTAATATATTAAAAAATATAATAACAAAATAAAATACTTTTTTTTTACACGCATCAGCTAATTTTGCCCCACCCCAAATAACCACGTTAGCAATTGGTGACGTGGTAGGCTCAATTTGTTGAAATTGAAAAAAAAAATAGTTCAATCATTTAATTGATAAAATTAAATCAAAGTGAAATATGGCCTATAGTTTAGGATAGTAAATTATATTTAAGCCAAAAAAAATAAAAAATAAAAAAAATTGTGAGCGAGAAAGTCCAAGAAAGAGTTTGTCTTTCCTCATCTTACACACTGGCAAGTGGCAACCCAATTCTTGATAAACAAGGAGGGGGATTTACTTTACTAAATGCTGCTTAGTTCTGGATAAACAAGGAGGGAGGGGGATTGGTTTGACCGGAAGGAATGAGAGGACAGAGTGCTGGTGGAAAGGAAAAGGAAGTTGACGACTTTAATGTTCTGTCTTGGGGTTTCCAAGGGCTTTTTGTGATCATCCCCAAATTGGAGCTTAGACACACTAAATTGTAGCTCTAGTGATGTTCTGTTGCGCGCGGGGTTTGGATCGGTATGTTTTTTCCTCATCCGATTCACTTCCCAACCCCCTTGATTCTTTCATTTTTAATTCCTGTGTTTAGCTTTGATGGAGCTCTATTGGTATACTGATGATTAGGAAGTGGTTAATTCGATGATTAGTAAAGTCTTTATTACAAAACACACATTTTTGTTGTTGATTTATGCTTTCACACAATGTTTCGGAGAAGAGAAAATTGGGAATTTTGAGAGCTTAATCACACTGATTTTCCTTTTTTTTTATTCTTTTTTCACTTTGGGGGTCAAAATTAAGTTGTTTAATAAGTATGTAGAACTAAATTGAGTTGATCTTTTAATTTGTTTTGTGGTATGAAGCTAATGATATTATTAAATGTGGGAAACTTTTATTCCTCATATGTTACATGCTCAACTGTACACAAAAGGACAGGGGAAGAAACAGTTAACATGGAGAATATTTTCTTTAAAGGAATTGCACGCGGCTACAAACAATTTTAATTATGATAACAAGCTTGGAGAAGGTGGATTTGGCAGTGTTTACTGGGGACAACTATGGGACGGATCTCAAGTAATGAACAAATGTTCTATCTGCATTTATATTTGTTTATGGTGTACTTGCATTCTATTTGTAAGCTTAACCCAATATTCTTATTGAACAAGGAAAATAGCTATTACAATTCTGAAACCTTTCGGATACTGTTTGATTGTTGATTTACAAATGACATGACTGTTTGCTATCACATTGCGGGTACTGTTTGATTGTTTGCAAGTTTCTTTGAGATATAATGGTGATGTTCTGTTTGTCATAAGTGATATCTTACGAGAACACTTGGGTACTTTTTGAAACTAAAAAGAAAATTTGGATGTTAACTAGACCTAGAAGATGGTGAGCAGTTGAAATATTCTGTTATGGCGCAGTCCAAGAAATTATTGGTTAACCGGCTTGATTTGGTCTGGTTTTTTAATGCTCCTGAAAGGGAGATAAAGTAAGTTATAATTAAGACACTTAATAAAGAGATCCAGTTGTTCAGAAAACTCTCTTTATGAAGGCAAATTGTAGACTAGGGCTTTATACAACCGGATCATGAGCCTAGCTCGACGCGACTCGACTCTACTTGAGTCCTCTTAGTGAGTCAAGCTCGAGTAGGCCTCTTTTCCCATATAAATAATTAAGTCGAGATTGAGTTATATTTTGTCCATCGTGAGTCCTCTTAGTGAGTCAAGCTTGAATAATGCATGGATGAGAACTCAAATGTTCATTGTTTTGTTTACAGTTAAGAATGGTTTCTCTCGTCTTCGAAAGATATAGGGAGAGTTAGCTTGACCGAAAATTTTAATGGTGGAAGGTTGATATTTGATCGAATGGTATTCAGAATACACTTAATTTTGGGCCTTGAGTGTTGGTATATATTTCTAAAATATTTGGGCTTTAAGAAATTGATCCATATAGTAGGCCAATGCTCTTAGAGGTAAAACAAATAGAATGTTCTTGTATTGGTATGAAGGTTAAATTTCTAGAATGTTCTTGAAAAAATAAGACGTTCTAGAAGAAACATCTAGATATCTAAAAAGTACCTAGTGGTTAGGAGCATTTAATGAGGTATCGAGAAGTATTCGTGGAGTAACATTCATGTAATGTCATTTGTGCAAGCTAAAAATAGGTTACTTTATTCAAGTTTAATACAAGAAATCGTTGTCATTCCAAATCTCTTGCTTATTCCTTCATCTTCCCATAATTTTCCTACAAACCAAATTCCTTATCCTATTCCAAAAATACTCTATATGTCCAAAATAAGAGTCCCAATTTGACATTTTGAAGTCATCTACGATATTTTTTAATTCAAAACTATTATGAATTCATTTGATTTTGTCAATACATTTGTTAATATTGTAAACCATCTAAAAAATATTACTAGTTACAAAATTGACTGTTTTCAAAACTTAGATGAAGAATTAACTGGGGCGGATCCAAATTTTTTTTCTAGCAGGGGTGAATTTCAACTAATTTTTTTGTTGAAATTAAATAAAGAAAACTTGAACTAATCATAATAATGTTTACAAATTGCAATAAATATTTATAATCCAAACTAAAAAATAAATTTCAAATAAAAAAAATTTAGATACAATTTAGAAATTTATTTCGATTACTTGTCATAGTTCAATTTGAATGATTCCCCAAATGCTCAAAGCCTTAAACCAAATTTGCTTTCTATATTCAAACAAAATCATGAATTAATTTCAAAGCATAAACCAGTTTTGGTATCATATTATAAGTTTCAAATAAGTTTTACTTGAAATAAAAGAAACAAACCATCCAAAATTTATACTAAAAAAACCAAAAAATTATACAGGGTCCATTGGTTTGATACAAGGAAGTAAAGTAATTATAACAACTAGAAATGAGGGGTTGTTAAAGGCTCATAGTCATTTTCCATTTCCCATTATAAAATAAGGCAAAATCATTTTAAGCTATCACAATAAAAGACAGAAACTACTCAATCAAAATGATCCCATTTTCAATTGAAGATCAAATAACCCAAAAACAAAACTTAAATAGACCGGATAAAACAAGAATTCACAAATAACCAAATCAATAACAAAAAAAAATTCAAACTTGAATCAAACAATTCCTCACAATTCATACGTTAATGTTGTATATACTTCTAAGATTTCACTAAGCCTTAAAACTAAGAAGAGTTCTGTACTTGTATTTGGAATTGGTCTATGAATTTTTTTTTTGCCCTCTCCAAGTTTAACTCTTCCATTAATCTGTCTTCTTGAATATATTAACTTACATATCTACCCCTGCCTCTATACCTATAAAAAAACCAACAGGGGAGTAGTATATCAATAGACGTTTGAAGAGGGGCAGATACCATGTACATAGGGAATATTCAAAAAGGTACGCGGAGAAAAACTAAAGTCATTCAAAGCGCCTCAAAGGGAAAAATCCCTAAGCCCTACATAGTCTAAATACTAAAGCTGTAGGAGCATCCAAAAAAATTCCACAACAAGGCTCTCTCCCCCAAACCCCCCAAAAGAGAGAGAGAGAGAGAGAGAGAGAGAGGGTATAAATACTCGAGAGAAGCTATCAGTTATGCAAAACTAATCTTCTCTTTGTTTAAAAGCATCGGCTTATAGCATTGCTGGCTTGGGGATATGATACATGTTCTTCTAATTGGTTTTGACACAGATTTATTTAAGGAGTCTTCATATTTATCATCATTTACAATTCTTCAAATTATGACATTAGCCTTGTCTAAACTATAGAACATTTTCAAAAGAGAAAAATACTGTCATATTTTCATCACAAGAATAAAATTTCAAGTTGATGTTATAACCATTGATAACTAGCTTTGTCATGAGATCCTTTTCTACACTCTGAGCTGGGTTTTCTTAAAAGGGTAGCTGGTAAATTGGTGGCATCCATGCAGTTGTAAAAGGTCTCATCTTTGGAGACAATTGGTAGTCTTGATCTGATAGCAGTTTCTCAAGTAAATGACTCTTTATCAGACTATAATCTATGTAAATAGAGATATTCATGCTTCATTCTATATGTCTGCAGTAGAATCAATTCTGCCATGCATAACTAGCTAAATGCTTTAGAATACTTTAATTCTCATAGAGATATATATGTGCAGATAGCAGTTAAAAGGTTAAAGGTCTGGAGCAGCAAAGCAGAGATGGAATTTGCTGTCGAGGTTGAAATACTGGCACGTGTACGACACAAGAATTTGCTAAGTTTACGTGGCTATTGTGTGGAAGGGCAAGAGCGCCTAATTGTATATGACTACATGCCTAATCTGAGTTTACTCTCTCATCTCCATGGACAGCACTCAGCTGAATGCCTTCTGGATTGGAACCGACGGATGAATATTGCGATTGGATCTGCTGAGGGCATCGCGTAAGTATATTTTTTTTTCGCATCTGTCTTTATCAACCATCTATATCTCAACTTTTTCAACTAACATTTAAGTGTATTATATCCAGCTATCTTCACCACCATGCAACCCCACATATAATCCACAGAGATGTAAAAGCAAGCAATGTTTTACTTAATTCAGATTTCCAAGCTCTGGTTACTGATTTTGGCTTTGCAAAGCTAATACCTGATGGTGCCACACATGTGACCACTAGAGTCAAGGGTACTCTTGGCTACCTTGCCCCAGAATATGCAATGTTAGGGAAGGCGTCAGAGAGCTGTGATGTTTACAGCTTCGGCATTCTCTTGCTTGAGCTTGCTAGTGGGAAGAAACCCCTTGAGAAGCTCAGTGCAACAAAGAAACGCTCGATCACAGAGTGGGCTCTCCCTTTGGCATGCGAGAGGAAATTCAGTGAACTCGCAGACCCAAGGCTGAATGGGAAGTATGTGGAAGAAGAACTGAAAAGAATTATGTTTGTTTCACTCATCTGTGCTGATAATCGGCCCGAGAAGAGACCCAACATGCTTGAGGTTGTGGAGCTACTGAAGGGAGTGGAAGAGAAGTTTGCTAATCTAGAAAACGATGAATTGTTCAAGAGTCCTAAGCCTGCAGATTATAACGACGGGATGTCGGTTGCAGAAGACGGTTCAAATTTTGCTTCAGAGGAAAAGGAACCAAAACAAGAGATTGAAAAAGTGGAAGCCTAGACCGGTGGTTATGTTTGTATTGTGGTAGTAAACTAATTAGCTAAGAGGTCCGAGGAAGCTGATTTGATTACAGTAATATGGGCTTTTCACATCAGCGTTGTGTATTCATATTAGCTGTGGGATGAATTGATAGTATGGTTTGCTATTGTTGTAAGATTTGTGTGTTTCTGTTGATTTTTTTCTTGTCAAGTACATGGATGTCATCGAAACTAGAGTGCAACGTATTGTTTGTTTTTAGGACTTTCTATCTAGGGTGAAGTGGCAGTTGTGAAGGAGGCTTGCCCATGAGTTTGAAACTTGTAGATTATTCATTTCTATTTCATAAAAGCACAGAATGTCCAATGAATAAGCAACTCTCAGATATTAGAGAGCTGTATGTTTGTTTGTTTGCTAGTTTTTTGGTTTATAGAAAACAATCTACTCTAATCTAATCCGTGGGAAGGTGGAAATTTTCGCACTCAATCATGCCTTAGAGCACCAATTAGGCAACCATCCCCGCTGCCACGTGTGACACACACACACTCTGAGAGCTGTTTGTTTTTTTTTGGTGGTGATAGCTGTTCGTTAGTAGCATGAAATTGTGTGGTTATAAGGTCAGGCATCATTTCTTTAAATGAAGCTATACTTTCAACATCAATGAACCAGCATAGAGTTGCTGTGCAATTTACATAAATTCACAAGGTTAGCCCTCTACAATACACAAGTCACCAAGCCTGTTACCAAATTTGTCTCCTATCCTTGTTTCGAGTAATCTTGGTGACCTAAGACTGAATAATAATCAGTTAGAAGTGACCCTCTTGGGAGATAAATGGCTTGGAGGAAGAGAAGTAAACCAAGCTTTTAAGCCGATTTAGAATTGTGGACATTTGAGCACTTCATTCTCATCCTGATTGTGGACATTAGGGCATTTCCTTCTCATCATCCCATTTTCATAGATTATTATCCCAAGTGGCTGATGACAAGTCCTCAAGACACTGCTATTACAGAAAACAGTAATGACCAGATCTATTGTACCATATCATTAATCAGAACATATAAACCTCTTCAAGGATCAGGATCAGTAAAGTATAGGTACGCATACATATAATGCTAAACCAACCCTATGGTATGCTTACAGATGATGCTACACCAACCCTACGAGCAGTAATTACTCCAAGAAGACATTATCTCTAATTTTTTACTGCTTGTTAAAATACAATCTTTCGTGCAAAAGAAGGATTGAATGACCAAACTGAACAATCAACAAGTACAAGTGGGATGAATTTCGTTTTCAAACCCATTTCTACACATTTTAGAAAAACTGGTGGCAAGAAAGCACAGGAATCTGTAGAAATAATACACATCCCATTCAACAGATGGCCTTACTGAACCCTATGATCTATGAGAACGTATCCTCACGGTCACCCTCAGCAGTTTCACCCTCCTCCAAGTTGCTGAATTCCAAGAAATGAGTTGGCCTGTGATCTTCATGGTAGTACTCCCGAGGTGTTCCTAGCTTGATCCCATACTTCATGCTGACAGTGTGCTTTACCCCCATGAAGTTATAATTCCATGGACCATTATCCGGAACCTGCAAAACAGATGGGAATTAGATAAATGACAAATTTTCATAATATATGGATTGAACAAACCAACTTTATATATATATATATATATATATATATATATATATATATATATACATGTACATGAATATACATATTAAATGACATTCTTACCATGTAGAAACCAAGGAAACGGTCACTGAGGAGCATTTGGACCTTCTCATAGTGAGTTGGCAAATACCCATGAGGATTACTACCGGTATCCTTGTTTGCGCGTCCCCACTCATAACCTGTAGGTGTAAGCTTATATGCAGTTAAAGAGCAGGAGCCAGGAGTAAAGCTACAAGTTAGGATAATGCACTTTTCGCCATCCCATTGCTTGTTGTTCTCTAGGATCCGAGCATGAGAAGTGAGATCCTTCAACCAAACAATAAATCAATCAGATACTATAACTTAGAACCTATATATGCTATTAAAAACCAAGAAACCCAGCAAAATTTTCTCTAGTACAGGCATAGAACAAATAAGACTGGATACCTGTGGTGACAACTGGGGAAGCTCATTTGGTTGTGTGTGCATCCATCCCAAGGGCTCCAAATCATTTAGGAAGTCATGCTCGGGAAGAGCAGATGGAAGATGCACCTGCTGATGGGTTCCCCACTGTGGCGGCATGGCAATACAACGAATCTCCTTAACCTGAGGGTTGTCTGGAGGACTAACACCATACAAATACCCTGAAATTTGAGTCCGCAAATCCGCAATGCAAATGAACTTCTTCAGTATATTTTTTGGCATGATAAATGTGTATCCCGTTTCCTGCACGCACCAAAGTCACATCCCATGTAAGCTTTATTTACAAATTTGAAGTTATTATTAACTCAAGTTACATGGTAAAGGAATACCTTTATATCCTCTGAGTTTACATATATATGATTGACTCGAAGATACAGGTTTGTGGCTGAGATAGCTCTCACACGCCAATCTGTTTTTGATCCAAATGCAGCTTGTTCGTAAGGACTCGTGGTAGTGACAATTAGTTCATCACCATGCACATTTGTGGTCTTTGTAGTGACTGCTGTCAACTGACTTGCTTCTTTTGCCTGGAAATTGAAAATGAGTAAACTTAGCCATGTGTACAACAAGACTAAATCATGAAATTCAGTAAAGATTGAAGAAACAACAAGTAAAATTCACCTGTTTCTCAATCTCAGCTATTTGTTGTCGCTGTTGTGAGGGTGGAGTAATCTCAGCTCCAAGTATAATATCACGAATCTCAGATTGTGTCAGTGCTGAAGTGTTCACATTGTTCTTTTTGGCATAGTCAGACAGTATAAGATCTCTCAGTGCAACCTCAACCTGCAATGTACAAATATTAGTCACTCGGAGCAACTCTCGACTAAAATGGAGCAACTTTTGATTAAAATGAATGAGCAGGGGAACCCAAGACATCTTTCTTATATACTTTTTTCATTCTCGTTTTTTCATCTTTTTTTGTTGAAATTCACAGCTAATAATGTTTTCATCCAGCAGAATAACCGTACACAATATGATAATAATGCAAACGAATTATGAAACATAAGTGCATATATTAACAATGATTACCTTCATCCATTGATCATCTGAAAGGGAAGGCCAGATGTGGTGGGGCTCGGTAATAATCGTCTTGTCGGGCTTTAGTAACATTTTTGCCTTCTCATTATTCACATGAAGAGCACGCAAAATCAGAATGAGCCTGGAAAATGCAGTGTAGGATGAAATACTCTTCAACCAATCATCATATATATTGAACAAAACCATTTGCGGTTCTGTAGCCTTCAGGATTAAATCACCGAATTTCTCGATCTTCAAGCAAGCCTGGAATGGAAGCTGCAGCTCACTTCCTTTGATGACTATATTAGGAAAATCAAGCAAGTGAACTTCCAGGGGATCCAACATTCCTTTACGCGTCACAAATTATTTGTTTTGGCTGTTCTTCAACAGGCAAGGACCGAACAAGAGCAGCCACTTCCTCAGCTGTTTTCCACTTTGCCAGCTGACCAAGACGCTTTTGCCCTTCCATACACTAGTGTGAATTACCTGCAAAAAGCCATGCCATATGAATTCAGTGGTTCTACATATGAACATTGTTTCAAAATTCACATACAAGATTGTACAAACCTTCAAAAATAGCTGCCCTGTCCTTGGGTTGAATATGAAAATAGCACCATTTATGGGTTTTGTTGTTAGATTCCCTTCAAATGTCTTGTGGATTGTAACGCGATACACGTTTGTGTCATCAACAAACCAGATTATTTGATTGCTGAATATCTCCCCATAATTCTGAGACGACAAATAGGGTTCTGTAGGCTCTGAAGAATACAACTGCAACCCTTTCCGTATCCGCTCCCTCAAAACATATAAAGCTGGATTAGACTGCACACCAGAAAGATATTTAATTAAAAAAAAACTCAAGTTTATTTTTTTGAACATAAATTGGTATTAAAATCAACATACTAAAACATATCCACATCTAATGTAAACAATGAAAGACCAAAATTAAGGCACCTTCATGATCTTATTCATGGCCTGTGCAAGCAGTGGTTTTGAGCCAGGAAACCAATTCCCAAAAGCAGAATGCAAGTTGTATGCAAGATCAAGACCAATCATCACCCCTGCATTAAAAAGCAACAAACTATTTTTAGCATTGCAGAAAAATACCAAGTTCATTTCAATATTTTTTAGTCATCACAAGCCCAGTTGATCTTTACACGGGGCCCAGACAAGTATCCAAGTAAGCTATTGCAACAAATGGTGCAAAAGACATACCAGTTGGCGATGGATAGATAGACATGTTGTCTGTTGTGTAATCCATAAACTTTGCCCTGGTGTAACGCTCAATATCATGAGAGTCATAATCACCCCAACGGAGCTGCACGTCAATCCAGTATTTATTGCTTGCCTTTTGATCAAACACATCCTTTGACTCGGCCACCAGGCTGGGCTTTGACATTGGCCACCTATGTGCAGCAAATAGGAGAATGTCAGCGCAGGAACTGTTCATTTTATAACTTTTCCTCGGATGGATAGTTTCCTTCTGCACTGTTTCAATTTCCAACGCATCTAGCTCTTGATCCAGAACTTGGCAAAGGTCCATCACCACACTCTCGTGAATCTTTTGCCACAAGTGAGCACGGAAGATTTGAATAAGAGAAATCTTTAGGGTTGGTATCTTCCCGTGCATGAATATCCCAGTCAAATCAAGCTGCACTTGGAAACCAACATACACATTGGCTCGATTAATAGTGGGTGACCACCAAAGGGTAAACCCTACGGTTAGGAATTTGATTGAGCCCAGATCTCTGAGCATTGGTCAGTTTTTTATACTTCATGGACTCCTCAAAACCTGAAGCCTTCTCCCAGAAAAGACCCTCCCAAGTCGGGAAGTAAGTTCCTTTGAACAATGTATGCTCAAGAATTCCTTCTACACCCCCTAGCGCTTGGATGACATCAGTTCGATAGTTGTTTAAGTTCCAGAGTTTTCCATCATGCCTCTGGTGTGTCCACCAAAACGGATTTTGTTTCAACACTTGATACTGTTTAAAATCTGTTCTAACTCTCCATCCTTTGTCATATGCCAGAGTGTGCCTATCCTTCTGAAACAAAGTATTGATTCGAGGTATACCACGATCCCATGAATCTTCCAAATCTTCAAGGGTTAAACGCCTGTTTTGAGATTGAGCTTCCTGTCGCTTCAGTGCATATTCTGCCCAAACTCGCTGTGAATCAATAAATTCACTCTCCCACGGCTGTATATAACGATAAAGATTAGGAATCAGCTGGTCCTCTTCATGACTCATTCCACTCCTAAAGTGTGTTACACCAACATCTGTCTGTTGACTGTAACGGAGATCACTCTGAGGAATCAATATGTGACCCATCGATAACATACCCAGCCCTCCAATTTCCTTTGGTGTATAAAAAATAACAGGAGGGAACCTGCTAGGCATTTTTGAATTTAATCCAATCTTAATTCGGGTCTGAATTTTATTTTCACATTTGACAAGTAAATCCAATAATTCTTGAGTGTGAACTGTTGCTTCACGAAAGTAAGTCATGAGGCCTATAAGAGCTGTATTCCATTTGTTAACAATCTTCGTGAATGTTGTTGAACCTGAAGACATGAGAATTTGTCTCACACGATTCTCAAAGACCTTCATGTGCTCATCATCAACTCGTAAGAAAGCAACCGCTGTACGCTCTTTGGTCTGTTCATTCTGCAGATTCCAAACTCCATCTCTTGTATTGCTGAATGCCTCTTGAGTCATTCTAATTTTGGGCAGGATATCTGAACTTCAAATCCACACATGCTGAAAAGTAAGTTGGGATTGTCTTTGCTGTAAACAGAAACAAATCCATTCTCCCACTCCAATGTGGTGATGCTTCGTGGAAGCCGGTTCTTCATATCCCAGAATACACTTCTCCCAAGATTGACATCATGCTTCATTAGCCTCATTCTTGCATCCCTTGGCCAACATTTTTTATTGTTATACCCAACCATATTTTCATTGTTCGGATCAGGATGCTCGGTAAGATATCGCTGGATAAGGTCTCGAGCCTCTTCATGAGTAAACCTGAACAATATATGCACCTTCTCAATGTACCGAGAGTACAACCGAATTGGGTGTCTTGTTTCTACTTTAGTGTCCCAATAAGTAATGAACTCATTTGGCATCTGTGGTGGACCGGCAATTTCACTGGCTCGAGTTAGACCAAGAAGCAAGAGATCCAGGACAAGCCCATAATATTGTACAACAAAAGAAGCAAACTGAAGACCGCGTATAAGACCATAAGAGTTTGTATGACTCATGTCCTTGTAAGATAACACAACATTGTTCTTTGCAGTGACATAATCAGCAATATTATGGTCAAGCACCAAACGAAGAAGCCTGCAGAAGTACAAGATATCTAAGTCAAAGCCAGAATATTAGAAACATTACTATTATTATTATTAATTTGGGATAAGCAAATGACCTAAAAATAAATTAATTTAAAGCATCACACAAAACCATAATCACCTGTTTAGCATGGTCAAATCAATTTTTTCAAAGAATTTCTCAAACTTCGTCTGAAGCATCACCACACACTGCCCATCACCAGTATCCCATATGCCTTGTAAATTGTTTATTCCCTGACACCATTTGTATACTAATAGTGGTGGTGGCTCTGAATCTGCGGGCTTAATCCAATTCGGGAAAAGATGGCGTTTATCACCTTCATACCATAGATATTGATCAAGATATGCATCTGTAATCTTCTCGAGAGGTTCAATCTCGTAAACCGGAATCAAATAGCTGTATAAATCCATGAACTCAATTCCCACCTACAAAAAAATTCGTTGAGTTTGCATTTGAGCACTAAGAATAAAAGGTTTAAAGTACACACACATCATACTTGTACAACTAGTATAAACATACCTCTTTGAAGGCACGCTGGGTAAGTAGATGACGTTTTATCCTTGACAAAGCCTCATGTGGGTTGTCATAAGCCTGCTCAATGAGACCCAGTTCTTCTCTCTGCAGCTGATTTAACCTCACAGCCACACTATAAGATTCTTTCAATCTTTCAAGAGCAAGGATAAGAAGCTTTGTATCATGCTTGTAAGACAAAGGCGGGAACTGAATAGGGGAAAACTTTCTTGATTCCAACCAATGTACAGTGGTTGTGTAAATAGCCACAGCTTCTTCGGGCGTAACATATGGCCCGTCTTTCAGATAATTGTGTTGTCTTTCCTGTAATGCAGGGGTAGTATAAAACCAAGCTTAATATTGATACCTCACCATCATAAAAGTCAAATGAATATGCACAGTAAAAGAAGAGTGAAAACCTGTTCTGCCTTCAGCCAAAGGCGAGTCAATCTCCCCAAATTCTTCCGGCAGACTGTCTTATCAACAGTGGCGCCCCTTCTTATACGTTCACGATTATAATGAGCAACATTTGTCCACCAATCAGCTTTTGACTTGACATACCGAAGAATCATGTTCTCAATCGGAACAGGCAAGCCAGGCACCTAAAAGGTCCCAGCAGAGTAAGAAAAATCCCAACAAAGGAGACTAAGAAAGAAAATAAAGCATCTAAATCATCAATAGAATCCAGAAAAAAAAAATCAACTATATACCTTCCAAGGAATATTTGCTTTCCAGCAGCGCCATGCTTCACTTAGATGCTGCAAAATGGTTCTTGCTTTATTTTGCTTAATACCCTCTGCAATTTTAACAAAACGACAGAAAATTATTTAAAACAATGATATTAGGATACTGAAATGATAAGACATGCAACAGGAGATGCATATCAACAATTGTGGAATTAGAATTTAGATCACCTGGCATAGCATCAAGAACATCATGCATAACAGCTGCCCGAAGCTCCAAATCAAAGTGGCTTTCAACACGTTGCTTGGTAACGGTCTTGGCCACCCCTTTAGAATGACGCCCCTCAAATTGCCGTGCAAGTAAATTTCCGAGCCATCGTTCCAGAAGAGGCACTATTCCTCGAAGGAAGAACAACCACACCCTCCACATAGGTGCCCAGAAACCGCATCCAGGTCCTTTCCCAACCGGCCCAGTATTGAATCGGTAATAAATCAAGTGCTTCAAGTCTTTGCACATTCGAATTTGTCGCATAAGCCTGTACTTGTAACGGTACATCCCCGTCAATTGGCCAACATGTGAGAACGTATACTGCAAGCCATCTGCCAATTGAAACGCGTCCACATTCCCCAAGCGGAACTGGATATTGGCATCAACAACAAGCTTTGTCAAACGCAGGATTTCACGACACAGATGAAAAGCATTACCAAACCGGGACTTCTTTCTTTCTTTAGTTGTGAGAGTCTTCACTGGCTTCAAATTGAAGTTATAATCAAGGTGAAGGTAATTCAAATTTTTCCTGTGTATCAACAGATTTAGCATATTGTACCCCTGCTTACAAACTTGGAGCCCGGCCTCGGCCCAATCAAGCTCTGTGGTTTGGAAAAACTTTGTAGCTTGAAGTGACCTGAACAAGTGCTTCTTCTTCTGAGCTTTAGGTGGTCTATGATGTAGCTCATTCAACACAAAGCATTTCAACAGCTTCTGATAGCTTACACGGACTTTAACTGGGTATGATGGAGGACTGCGAGAATAAGAAAACCAGAAAAGATGAGACAATACACTATATCATTGACCAACATTATTGTATACTGAACGGCATAAGAAAACAGATGGCTAAAGCTTACCAGTGCTCCTTGAACCACTCTGACACGAGGGGTATATCTTCGGCACGTCTCATCCGACCAGATCTCATGTTAAAAGGACGTGGGGCAAACAATAGTGAGATACCAGCAGCCGTAGTGTCGGTGTAAATTGGGGTGCTTCTTAACAATGGTTCCACCCCTTCTGGCAAACTAAAATCATCATCATCATCCTCTTCATGAACTTTCTTCTCACGCTGCCGGTCCTTATTGGTGGAGGTTATGGGGTGAATTAGCGGATCATAGTAGAAGGCAGGCAAATCAGGATCCTCAGTTTTTATGTACATAATCATTGGAGTGTGGTATATGCAAAGCTTTACTTTCCTGGGCCTATTGTTATATAGATGAGGGAAAGCAATCCTGTACTCTGTCCTAAGAGGTGATCGTATGATAAGTTTGTTAATGTCATTGAACTCATTCCAGTCCTCGTCCCCTTTCTCCATGTCACGATATAAGGGTTCAAACTTAGGGCCACCTGTAGGAAGATAGCTTCAGTTTATATTCAACCAAAGTGATACATAGTAATTGATACACTCAGCATTCAGGTACTAAAACAGCTAATCCAAGCAGAGGGAAAGCTTGGATATAAAAAAGGAATTTAAGGCAATTTATAAACCTCAATCAAATTCACAAGGCATTTTAAAGTTATAATATAATTGTTATGAATCTCATATGAATATTCTGAAGGTGAGTACCAAATAAACCAAGAAAACCGTGAACATACCAGGGATGCACATATTCAGGGCTTTTGCTGTAAAGAACGACTCCATATCGAATAAGTAAAAGTAATTGCGATCGATCAAATCAGAAAGCAGCTGTCCAGAAAGCCGATGGAGAGTAGCCATTATTGGGAGGGAGAGGTGCCATTTCCGATAACTGGGACCATTAATGAGCTTTGTTCTCACGAGAGGTTTATGGTCATAAAACCAAGTATACACAGCAGAATCTTCTTCCTCGTCTAATTCTAATTGTATTGGCTCCAGAGGATCCACATCAAGAAGATTATCAGCATAATCCAGTGGAGGCTCCTCATCATCAAACGGAGGAAAACGCATTCTCTTGAAATGCCTACGATCCCTCTTCTCCCTTCGCATCATGATCCACATTGTACCCCACTGTAAAATCCCATTTAACCTTTATAAGTACATGTTTTTCATTGAAATGTCAAGTACAGACCTCAAGATTAACAAATAAAAAACAATATATGTAATACACAAGATACAAGCAGATGTAGGAAAACAGTTTATCCTGACAAAGTAGTTCAGTAATCTTGTGTATCAAAGCAAGATATGAAATACATGAGATACAAGAGACTGGAGAAAGAAAAAAAATATCCTGACAAAAGTAATTGATAACAGCAACACTACTTGTAAGTTGTAATATGACACTGAATAGCAAATTGCCATCATCCTAGTCATAAGGAGACCCAGCATATATAAAAGAACTTCATAGACGATGATTTCCAAAGGCATACCTGAGCTAGATAAATAGGTTCAACAACCCAAGGAATTTCATTCACAAATGTGATAGCTCCGGTAATATGGTATAAGACCTTCACCTCACGAACCTATAATTGCACAAAACTCAAGAGATTAAACAAGGCAAAATTGAGAATGTCCATTCCAATATGAATATGAGCGTAGTGAATAAAATTCAAGGGCTCATACCTGTTCCCAAGGCATTGGCATGTTTTCAAGAAGTTTGTAGACTGCATGTGGAACAAATTTAAGAGCTCCAAGATACACACGTTTATCATGCCGATACTTTTTAGAGGACATGTCACCATGGTCCCTATAAAAGAGAACAAATATTAGCATTTAATATACCAAATGCATGATGTTACATTCTAACCACATTCTATCTATACTAGTCACCGCCGCACACGCATTTTGCGTGTGTAAATTATGTGAAGTAAAATAGAAATTTCATAAAATTTAGAGTAAATAGAAAGATATAAAAAAATTAATATTAAAAAGGACAAAATAGTAATATATCTAAATTTATAGGGCAAAAGAGTAAAAGCAAAAAAAAGGAAAAAGTTTGACCCAAATACACCAAACTTGTTGGAGAAACCTCATGGAGGCTTTATAATATAGATATAGATAACTAAATCTTAGCAGTATCCATATAAAATATTTATAAGAGTTTTCATAATTACACAAACTAAACAAAACAACAAAGAGAGCGCAACAAAGAATAATTGTTACAATAATGTGAAAGCATTGTAAAAGTCTATGAACACATTACTTCATGGTAAACAGAAGGTTAATGCGCCATTACTTCTCAATGACACAACCTAATACTTTAACCGGCAAAGGGAAATGATAAATCAACTCAGAATGAATTGAAGGCCAAATACATATGGACCAAATGAGAGATTTGTGTTCCTAAACAAAGAGAAGCAAATAAACTGCAACCACCGACAAGAAAAAGAATATAAATGAGCCAAGAACCAGCACCAAAAAGTTATCGACCACTACAATAGCCACTTGTTAGCATATTCCAATCAGCACAATAAGTATAGATATAAATGCATAAATCAATCATATTACTGATGTTAGAAGGCTTTAACAGTCCAAGAAGTGTATATGAAGTATCTCAAATTTTTGAAATTAGACACGTAATGGATGTCGAAAGAAAGTCTAAAAAATAATAAGATAATACACAAGAAGAATACAAGAAGCAGGTGGATCAAAAAAAATATAACTGGCTAGAAGTTAAGCCCATGCATCTCCTGTCCAAATACCACCAACCATACTCTACAAGGGCCTCAAACAAAACTGAACTCTCCGGAAAACTCAACAAAGAATAAGAAGCAGGGTTGACTGTCCAATCTCTAAAACATTTGTTTTCTATGAAACTCAGAAAGATTGTATGGAATATAAAAATGACAAGCACTTTATCCATAGTTAATCGGTCTTAATTTTAGCAAATACTGGTATTTAATTTTTTTAAATATACTATTATAAATAGTCAAACTAACTCTCTGTTTATTTCTCCGTTTATTTCTCCTTACACAGGTTACAAATATTTTCTATATATCATTTCCGTGTTGGGATGAATTCTTGGAAATATTTTCTTGAAAAATATTCTGCGGCGAACTCAAACTGAATCAAATGATAAACTACAAACAGAATCTATGAAGAAATTTACAATTCGATCCAAATTTGGTTACACTAAAAATCTAAAATAGATCAATCAAACTATCATCCATACTAACAGAGGTTACTATATATATATATTCATTTTTTACAACTCTCAAGAAGCCAAAACCAACACCAGAAGCCATTTGAAACCTAGCAACAAATTAATGTATCAATCTTAAGCCATTCTCACTAGTCACACTATCATTCAGGAACAAACTTATTCAACCCCTAATTCTGCCCACGTCAGAATTTTATTACCTAGAAATTCTGGACATTTTCTTTGCCTCGTCATGGAGTTTAGTGGAACAAGGGTTGGGGAAAGGAGACGATTAGTGCTAAGGTCTCTTCTTCCCCTGTATGTTGACAAAGCTTAAATGATACTGTAAGAAACTATTTAAAATAAACTTCAGCAGGTACAAATGAAAGAGAAACATTTGATACATAGAAAGGAACATTTATTTATTTACTTAACTCTTTCCGATATCTAAACTTGCCATTGAAGATTTACCACAATTGCAAATCAAAGGTTTACAATAACCAAGGAATGTAAAGCTTCAATACAACGAATAACTGTACTGTACTTACCAAGCATCTAATTAACACAGATAGATTGATTTGGTTACGTAAAAGAACAGACAACTCACCTGATGATCTTCCTAACATGTTCGGCGGGTAAGTCCTCTTTCTGCGGCTCAACGAATCCAAACTTTCGCTTATCACCATATCTCTTTGAGTTTAACTGCATCCACTTCCTAGCTTTCTCCTCTAGCCGAGCCTCCGCCTCTGCTGGGGAGGGCAGTACAGTGTAAGAGGGCTGCGCCGCTGGTGGAGGGGGTATAGAGCCTCCTGCTCCTCCGGTACCCGGCGGTAGTATAGCGCCACCTCCGCCGGTTCCCGGGGGCGCAATATGACCGTTGTTGTTCCACATATCTTGTCCGGTGTTGTTCCACATAACTCCCGAATCTAAACCCAAAACCCTACTAGCATCGATAACCAATGGAAAAAACAAATCGATCTAACCTAGTAATAAGATTTCAATTGTGTCCAGAATTTATCTAGATAACGCTACAGTCACTACTCACTAGGGTTTAGCAAGAGCGACAGTCGGAGAGAGACGCTCTTTTATCACCCGATTACGGGAGGAAAAGAGACAATATGAGAAGACGAGAAAGACAGAAAAAACAATAATGTTTCATTTGGGCTTTACCGTTATATATTTCCTGGATCATGGATAAGGCGGTCCCAGTGACCGACTTATCTTGGGCTTTGATTGTGCCTTTGGGCCATTTGCTGTTTAGTTTTGGTTCTCTTTTTTTATAGTGCTTTTGGGCTAAAATTTGCTTTTTATCGGTCAATTTATCAATACAAAATGAATTATATTAACATTTTGTTGACAAAACAAGATACAAAAATAATGTATATCACAATAATTAGTTATAACTATCAAATTTATCCATATAAACTAATTCGACACATTATTTTGTAGCTATCTTTTGTCAACATATCATTACTTTTACATTAACATTTTTATAGTGTGTCATGACTAGACCAAACATAAGTTATTTTCAAACAAATATATAGAATATTATTTTCACAATTAAGTTATATATTCTCTCTCTCAAAAAAAACATCTCATTATTAGATTTGCAAATGTTCAAAATATATTTTGTTCTATGGTTGTCTTTGAAAATAATAATTTATCAATATAATAATAAATTTAAAAATATTATGTTATTTTATAATGTCACCCATAAAAAATGGACTCGTTTTGTAACCAAAAAAAACAAGAGAGAGAGAGAGAGAAAAAATAGAGGTTTGAATTATGTCATATGATCGTGTGAGTCCATTTGTGTTAGCTTGTGATTTTGGGTCACAAACTAACATAAAATATAAAGATAAAAATTATATTCTATTTATATATATTATATTTTATACTACTCTCGTATTCATATTAAGGGGCGGATTCATTAAGAGGGCATCATATTTGTTGGATTTTTTTCTAGGTATAGAGAGTAGGGGCAAATATTTAAGTGAAAAAAATTTAAGAGGATAGATTAATTGAAGAGTTAAATTTGGAAGGGCAAATTTTTTTTATTCATATTTCAAATACAAGTAAAGACAAACGTAAATTTATTCTACATCTATTTTTTTAAATTGTATCTAAATATTTTTATTTAAAATTTATTTTTTAGTTTAGATTATGAATATTTATTATAATTTATAAATATTATTATGATTAGTTCAAATTTTATTTATTTAACTTCAACAAAAAAATTAATTAAAATTCACCCCTAAAAAAATATTCTCAATCCGCCCCTCCGCTGCTCATATTCTACTTCATTTCCGGATTTACTCACTTATTAGGTATTTTTAGTTAATACTTTCTCCGTCCTAAAATAAAAGTTATTGTGAACTTTTCACGCATATTAAAAAGAGAAATGAAATGACAAAATTGCCCAAAATAATATGTCATTAATTATTTTGAATGTAAGTTTCAATTCAAAATATTCTCTCTCCATACTTATTAAATATGGAGAGATAATTATAATAAGAAAAGTATGAGATATTTAATGTTACGGGCATAATAGGAAAAAATATGTAAAAATTTGGTTATTAAAGAAAAGTGAATATTTAATGTAGAATTACCCAAAAATAGTAATAAAGACTTTTATCACATGACCGAGGTAGTAATTATTTTTTAAAAATCACATGCGTGGGTATGTGCCCAACAAACTATTATCGTATAAAATAGGATTACATTGGACTAAATAAATCATCTAGGCCGTCCAAAGTTTGAGATAAATCCCACCGTCCATATAGTGTCAGAGGCACGGGACACATCTAGTAATATTATATACTACTCCCTCTGTCCCAAATTAATTGCTCAATTTTGACTTTTTAAAGTCAAATTGACCATTTTTAAAACTAATTTTTTTACTATTTTTGCTAAAATATAGGTGAAGAGATTATAACCAAAAGAAAATATATACAATTTATTACTAATCCCAATTTTTATAATTTTAGAAATATATTTATATAGGCTTGATTATTAATTCTAAAAATAGTCAATTTGACTTAAAAAAATCAAAACTGAATAATTAATTTGGGACGGAGGGAGTACTAAGTATTCTTAATTAGTTGAAATTGTACATTGTTATATTTTCTTTTGTGAATTTTAATTTATTTGTGAGATTTGTTTTTTTTAGTCTGAATTAGATCTCTTATTTTTTTCTCCAATTTCGCAGAGTCATTTTTTTTCTTTTTGAGAATTTAAATCTCTTTATATATATATAGAGAGTTAGGTGTTATTTGTTTATGTTTAAATGTCTCTTAATTTATCTCATCTGATTCGGTCGGAGACAAATGATAATTTTTTTTATCTCTTAATGCAGTATTAAGACAGAAACTGAAATCTTAACTATTAAGAATTGTCTCTTAATAGTTTATTTAAAATTTATAGACTAGAAATAACCTCAATAAATATTGTACTCCTTTAATTTTAAATTTTAAGATCACTCAAATAAATTTGTTAAATAACTCATAGGATTTAATTGGTAAAATAATGTCATTTAGATATTTTATATTTATATTTTTTAATTATCAAATAATTTTTTAATTCAGATATTAAAATGATTTAATTCATTAAAAGATAAATTTTAATTACTCAATTTTATTAAACAATGGGTAATTATTAATAAAAGTTTGAAAATAACAATCTACCTCAGCCCGGACCATAGAATAGAAACGGTCATCACCGCTTTGGAAGCAATACCATGAGAATTAATACGTACTTGGATAGTGATTAGAAAAAGAAAATCGAGGCAATGCATTTCTCTCCATTCCGAGTTTCTCCACTCTATTCAATAAATCTCTAATTATTCACAAAACCAGAAAATAAACAGTGTGTTTTCGTGTTGGGAGAGTCAAAACCATGCCAATCATCGAGCACGGTAATCGAATCCCTAGGACTTTGTCCCTCAACGATACCCTTTTCCTTCGGAGTTTATCTTATAACAAGCTTCCTCAACAGCTCCTCAGGCTATCCATCATCAAATTGGATGGCTCCTCATTTGGTAATTCCCGTTACGCACATCCATTTTTGCCCCCCTTTTTTTATATAAAAATAATGTAATAATTCGTGTATCATTTGAGCTTATATATTATTATGTTTGCGTTTTGAAATTATTTTTAGATGTTCAGATTGGTAGCAGTTCTACGGTAGGGGAGCTTAAACTGGCTGTAGAGGAAGTATTTAGTTGGTCGCCAAAAGTGGGTCAAGGCAAGATTTCATGGTAAGGTGACTGTATATGGAATTCATTTTTGGTTACATACATATCTACACACAGAATATTAAGCTATTTATTTATGTATGTATGTATGTACATAATGTGTATGCATGAAAATTACGATTTTATATCAATGTAGTCAGTTAGTATATGAAACTTTGAGACTCAAAACTCATTCAAGATCTATAAATACTACTACTAATTTACAACTGGTACGTTTAACAGTGCCATGGCTTAATGAAAAATTGACCCATGGGCAGGTTCATGTACAACTCGTATCATCGCCTCAAAGACTTGGATTAAGTTTCATAGAAAATTCAATTATTATACACATTCAAACTACTATTCACGGTGATGATTGCGGTTTTCTTGAAATTTCATGCTTAGAATGCAGTTTTGAATAGAAAACAATATAATAAAATAACGTTGCAACTTGTGTTTGGATGACATATATACATGCCTTGTTTTATTGTTAAAAAAAGCCTTTGATTTTCTTATAATATTAAAAATCTGTTTGGCATTGGAGCTGTTATTGTTTTCACCTTTGAATTTGATGGAGGCAGGTCACATGTATGGGGCCACTTTTGCCTATGCTGCGACGGTCAAGCATTAGTCAATGATAAAATGACTATTAAAAGTTTGGGGATCAAGGACGGTGATCAGGTTAGTGTTGGATAATTGTCATGTAAAATGAAGACTAATTAATTAACTAATAGTATTAGCTTCTAACTTAGAACACTAGTTGCATTTGCTACTCGAATTGCTTTTTAGTTATTTATATCATATGGATCAACATTGGTTTTTCTTTATGTTTATGCTATGCTGCATTTATTGAGTTCTATTAACCGCAAATCCTGCTACTTTATTGTTGTCATTATTGTACAGCGTGTCCTTTTGTACCGCAATGATCAATGATCCTAAGGATATTCTGTCAGAAATCACTATGATCGAAATTAATATAGCCATGCATGTATGTTTGTATGTGTTTCTTTTGAGGTTTTCAATCGTTGAAAATAAGGCACCATTGGTTGCCACATGAAGGGAATGAATCGAATAGTAAAAATTTACTATTTGATTTACTTTGGCTATGTTTTTTTTTTTCTTTAAAAAAAGAAAAGAAAAAGATTACTCAATGTCATAATTAAGTCAGTACCCTAGTTGTGTGCAATATTTTCGTAACATGTAAATTATGTAATGTTGTTTATATTTTGTTTGCTTTTCCTTGTTTTACTTTTTGTTTTTTGTTTTTTCTGGAGGGTGGTGGGAGAGAAAGGGAGATGGAAGAAATTCATCAATTTTTAATTTTTCCTCATAGTGGAGTGACGTAATTCTTTTCTATGGGTGCATGCAGCTTAAATTTATTCGCCATATGTCAATTCATCATAGACCAGCAAAACAATCCAAGTGCCATAGCATTGCTTCGAAACATTACTCAATGTAAGAATAGCTTGAAGGTTCTTTCTTTGTTAGTAATATTGCAATATCTGCCTTTTGCCTTCTTAAAAATGCAATAACTGTTCATGTCTGTCACAGTATCTGTACTCTGCAAGAGCACAAGGATTGTGTTACTTCATTAACTATTATAACTATATATGCATTGCTATTTATTTTTGGACATCTGAGTACTTTTTTGGCAAGAGTTCAGATACTTGCATAATGGATATAACAAAGCAATATATAGGACAATTGATGTGTTTTTTCCGATTCCTTTTCTGAAGAACTATTTTGTATCTCTTTTCAAGTTGTTTATACTTTAAGGTATAGGGAAACAAATAAAAAAGGAACTTGAGCACCAAACAGAATGTTGATGCACTATATCATCTTTTTAAGTTATATATTTTTGTTTCTTTCAGAAAAACAAAATATAAGCAAACATCTGTTCTGGGTGAATATGAATTACGAATATTTATAGAATGCATTAATTGTATCAATCATTGAACTATGACCGAATAGTCATAGTTCAACATTTGCCTGTTGACAGTTGTGTGAAGCATCTCCAGTATTTGAATGAGCTATATGTATAGTATATCATCAGCTTTAGTCAAACACAATGCCAACTAAAATCCAACATATGAATTCATTTTGCCTATTGATTAGGGTGTTTTCTGGAGCAAATACTCACGAAGATAGAGGAAAGGCGTTTGGAAATGATCAACTCAACAGCGTTGTTCATGAAAGCAACTTGAAGAATCATTATGAAGAGGAGGAGGCAATTCCCAAGCCAAAATTGAAGTTCACTCACTTCTTGAAGGGTTGGCTTTCATACTCAAAATTATTGGCTAGCAGGAAAAAGGGAACCAAAAGCGAGAGTCGCGGTTGGTGATTAATTAGGCTAAGATGTTATAATTTGTATTAGCCAACTAACGCAACTTGAATTGCTTTAGGGTAGTGTCCAGGGCACAGCACGTGATGGAGTTACTTGCTGGTGGAAACATTTTGCTGCAAGCTTTCATGACCAATATTTGGTTAGCTAGTTTGGCGTAAATTTTTGTATTAGTATTATTGTCTAGTGGGATCTTTCATTGGGGTTTAAATTTTTTTGGAGTATTGAAAGGGCCATGATTCACGTGGCTTAATATGATTTGGTCACATTAATGGAAAATGGCGGTTTGCTCTATTAATACTTAATATTTGTTCAATTTTGAAATTGAATGAATGAAAAGTTGTGAATGTATAAAATAATTTAAATGAGTTGAGTTCTTATGGACAATTTTATTATGTAATTATAAATAAATAATGTTATTTAATAAAAATTAGATATAAATTTTTGAACGATTGAATACTATTAATAATATAATATAATATTAAGAATAAAATACTATAAAATATTATTAACATTCTATAGTATATAAAATAACAAAAAAGACTACAACAATATTCATTTTTTCTTGAAAAGACCATCTATCACAGTATCTAATTTTTCTTTGATAACAAAAAATTTATATTTTTATAAGTAAATTTGATAATTTTATAAATTTGTCCTCTAAATGAGATGCATCATCCACCATATATGTGAGGAGGGACTAACTCGTGAAATTAATACTTTTATCAATTTCCAACTTACGTCTGGCAGGATATTCAGATGTTGATCTCTCATTAGAAATAAACACCGCAACAAAAAATAGACAACTAGAAAAATATACGGAGAATAGAAGAACGAACCAAACGACACAGAAGAGGCCGTCAAGGTAATATCGTGACGGCATCGTAGACCATGTGGAGTGAACTCCACAAATACGTCTCGCTTGTAATTTTGTACTGATTTAGAGCTGCTGCACCAGACTTCCTTTCCTTTCCTTTTCTTTCCCTACAATAATTTAATAATAATAATAATAATACTCCATCAACGAAAATTTATAGCCAGTTACGCCGGAGTAGCATCAACTAATCCCCATATTTTCCAAGGTTGGTCCATTCTTCTTATTCTTTACCAGTTATTCTTCTTTTTTAACTAGGGTTTCTTTTATGCTGAACTCTTTTAGGTTGAAACTGGTCTCTCGCTTTTGAATTCGCCGACATCGAATTAGTGGTACAATATTTCTTGCTTCCTCTATTCTTTTCCTTTTATCAGCAACCTAATCATCGAGATTGAACCGTCTACCCCTCTTGTTTATTAATTAAAAGTTTATTTGTTTGTAAGGGTGTAAATGAAATGAAGTATTTTGTTGCTCACATTTTGTTATCGAGTATAAAATAAAGTTTGATTGAGTTTGGTTTAGCTACCCCGTCGATCCGAATAGAGTCGGAACAGTTTTAACTATTCGAACGAATTAGAAAATTGCAATTTGATGAGGTTTGAGTAATTTATTGAACTTCATATTTGAATCATCTATATTTTTGGAGTTCGAGATCAAAATTTTAGTCGAGCCGAACTGTATGCTCATTTTAAGCCTTATTTGTTTGGTTAATATTGTCGCCTTTCACACTCTTATATGATGATTATTATGTCTCTCTAGTGATTTTCCTCTTTTTTTTTTTCAATTAAATTGATTTGATGTTCTTCAATTTCGACTCTACCATCTAACTATCTAAGTAATCTAATCAATAGTGAGTTTGACTGGTTGAGTATATTAATTGTCTACTAGTTTTGCTTCTTTTTTTTTTTAATATTAAATATTTTGTCTTAGAAATATAGGTGATTGTGTATAAGCTCACGACTAATCTATTGGTCTGTTTTGACATGCATTTTACTCAAGTTCATTTAAAGTGTTGTATATACACGGACCAAATTTATGTTTCATGAGTTTATTCGGATAATCAAATGCAAAAAATGAAATGCCTAAATTTCAGTTATTGAATTTATTATTTCCAAATAAAATAAATTTTTATGATTAAACATTTTTAGTAGGCTGTGAGCGAGTGTTTTTATGGTTTGCTTAGTTGATACTGAGATTTATAACTCAAACTTCACCCACTAAGATATAGGCTCACATGGGAAGGATGGTCACATCCATGGTTGTATCTCTAATATGAACTTGTTAATATTGAAATATAATCAGTACAGGATTCTGGAATTTTGGAATTTTTATGTATCGCAGACATTGTTAATTATGTGGATATAGATTTAAATAGGAATCATAGAGAATTATGAAACTCATTGCATGATAGGTCATGGAACATATACATTTTATGAGTTTTAGCCAGGTAACAAAACGAATTGAAAGACACCGTTGTGCTTTAGGGAGTCTGATTCCTGATTCAGATTATTTCCATATTTGTAATAAGGGAGTGATGATTTTATTTCACTCTTCCTCAACTGTTTATGATTAGGAGTTTCTTGCAATACGACATGAAATTGACTATTGCATGATTTATCTATCTATAACTTTTCAATAGGAAAAAATGGCAGAACAGATTGGGCCAGCACCACAACCAGCTTCTTTTGATTATGAGCTCTATGAAGGAGATCCCGACCATCTTAGAACCGTTGTAGCTACACCAAGTCAAATTAGTCCTTGGATTGATCCTGCAGCTTTGAAACTTAAGCATAGGATTGGGCGTGGACCCTTTGGTGATGTTTGGTTAGCAACACATCATCAGTCAGCTGATGATTATGATGAGTATCATGAGGTGGCTGTAAAGATGTTACATCCAATTACGGAGGATCATATGAATATTTTTTTGGATAAGTTTGAGGAGTTATTTTTAAAGTTCCGACAACTCCAAGGTGTATGTTGGTTGCATGGTATCTCAATTGTATCTGGGAAGGTAAATTCATTCTTTCAGTTGTGTTTCTACTTTTATTCTCTCACCTTGGTTGGTTTTCTGCAGCAATTACTGTCACAAAATTAATTCGCTCTCTTGTGGTAGATTTGCGTAGCAATTAAATTCTATGAGGGATCAGTGGGTGATCAAATGGCTCGGCTGAAGGGAGGAAAGCTTCCATTGCCTGATGTTTTGAGGTTATATATATGGGACATAGTTTTTCTTTCCAAGGCTTATAATTATTATGATAAAACTGGACTTATTCTCACAAAACACTTATGTTTCAGGTATGGAATTGGGTTGGCTAAAGGAATCCAAGAGTTGCACTCATTAGGTACCCTGGTCCTGAATATTAAGCCAACTAATTTCCTCCTTGATGAGCATGACCAAGCAATTCTCGGGGACTTTGGGATCCCGTATCTACTTCTTTGGATTCTGCTGCCAGATTCTGATTTCGCTCTCAGGCTTGGAACTCCTAACTACATGGCTCCAGAACAATGGGAACCAGAAATAAGAGGACCAATAACCTTTGAGACTGATATGTGGGGGTTTGGATGCAGCATCCTGGAGATGCTGTCTGGTGTTCAACCCTGGTTTGGGAGATCCGCCGAAGAAATTTATCAGTCCGTCGTGATGAAGCAAGAAAAACCACTCCTTCCAGGTGGTCTGCCTCCTGCAGTTGAGAATGTTATTAATGGCTGTTTTGAGTATGATCTCCGCAATCGTCCTTTAGTAGCAGATGTTCTACATGCGTTTGAAAGGTTTGTTCGATCTTTTGTATTCATTTTTACCTTGAGAGACTGACAGTTAAGTTAAAATGGTTCTGTTCAAATGTAACCTCTTTTTTACCCACCCAAGTATTACTACTATGTACAAGAAGATGATGAAAAAGCCATGGAAACGTAAGCTCCATATGTACGACTGGGAAAGTTTAAAAAAAAAAAAGCCAAAAAGCCACAAAAAAAGAAGAAAAAAAGCCAATTCCCAAAAGAGTTTATAAAGTCTTTTGTGATGCCAGTAAGTTTTTTGTACCCAAAAAATTCCTTCTCCATCAGCAAAAATCTCCTATTTATGTAGCACTTTATTTATGGCCATTTGGCTACTGAATTTGAATGGAGACAATTACTACTATGTTCTGTCTTCAAGATAGGATTGTTTCATAAAATATTTTGTTTGTTTACCTCAGCTCCCTTCCATATTTGATGATGCAATCATATTCTATGGTACCGAAAAGAAATCCCCCACCCCTCCACCTGTCCAACTTTTTCTTGCTTTACGGAAACAGAGTACAAGAAGGGAGAGAGGTTCTAATAAAACAAGCATTTAGAGTAATAAATAGTAATTGACTTGATTTATTGGTTACATATCCCAATAGTTCTTATTTGTCCTCTAAATTCTAAAAACACTTTTAGACATCGATTTGAGTACATAATTTAGTACGGTCAACCATAAAGAGCCTGTTAATACTTTTGTGCAGATGACTCTTCCCCCAGGTCATTACTAAGATGATATGATACTATCATCTACTCCCTCATTTCATGTCTAGTGTCAACTTGAAAACAAAGCTATTGCCATAGATTGACATTTGGGCGACACACACAGAACATATCTTTTTTGATATACTTTTTCAAGAAAAAAAGGGAAACTTTTTAAAATTATTTTTTTGATCGACTTCTTCAAAATTATATTTTTGATAGACTTTCTCAAAACTGTTTGATAGACTTCTTAGTTTTTCATATTTATTTATTTTTCAAAAATAATTTTTAACATTAGAAGTGCAAAATTGAATTGAAATATTGAACATTTGATCATTTACTGCATCACCAGCACGACTTATAAATCTATGTCACTGCATTGTCTTGGAACATCACAACTAAAAGGGATAAGTGAGTTTATAGTTATATACCATGAACGACATTGGATATTTTGGATATGGAATATGAGCTGGTTCATGGTTGGCCTAATACTTGAAAGATGATGTTTGTTATATACTGGCTGCCATTGTCTCAGGACTTTCACATACTTCTAAGAAAAAAGGAAAAACAATCTTGAATGGGTGTCGGTGTCAAAAAAGAAAAATGCAACAAGCTAAACAGAATGGGAGAAAGAACAAAAAAGACGTACAGTTTAAATACTTATGTTGCAGTACTTCAGACCGTTGCAACTTTTAACAATAAAATGATAGTTAAGAATTTTATGCTTTTGTTTGGCTCATGATATTCTTTCATTTCATAAATTTTGCAACTGAACTTGCAGCTCACAGAATGCTGTTTACAATGATGGTGAATGGATTGGTCTAGAAAGCAGAAAGTTTTCTGAGAAAACAAGTGGCAAGGGTTGTTCCACGTGGTTCCTTACAAAGGATCTTCTCCAAGTGGGTGATACAGTTCATTCAAGGAAAGCACTGAACTCGTACAATCCCCAAACCATGGTCGTGGCTGAGGGGACTGTAGTTGGTTTGGAGAAGGATACTGATCGAGACGGGTTTGTTCTGGTGCGTGTGCCTGGGGTGCACGATCCACTAAGGATAAATGTGTCGAACCTTGAGAGGGTCACGTTTGGTTTGGCTGCTGGGGATTGGGTGCAATTGACGGAGGAAAATAACAATCACTCATCTGTTGGTATTCTACACTCAATACAGCGTGATGGAAGTGTTACTGTTGGTTTTATAGGGCTGGAGACTCTATGGGAAGGGCATTCTTCTGAGCTTCAGTTGGCCGAGCCATGTTCTATTGGAAATTTTGTGAGATTGAAGGCGAATGTCTTCACTCCCCGCTTTGAATGGCCTCGCAAAAGCGGAGGAATGTGGGCTACTGGGAGGATTTTTCAGATACATCCAAATGGGTGCCTTGTTGTGAGGTTCCCTGGAAGGTTTGTGTTTGGAAATGAACGCAACAGCTTCTTGGCAGATCCAGCTGACGTGGAGCGTGTTTCTTTTGATACTTATCCAGGGCTGGTGGGGAAGTACCAACATATAGAGGATTTTCACTGGGCTGCACGGCCACTAGCAATTGCATTCAGCCTTTTTACAGCAATGAAGCTTGGTGTCTGTGTTGGAAAAAGCGTGGGAGCGAGACTGAAGAAGGGCCGTGTAAATCAGTTGCGCAGTGAGGACCATGCTCAAGATTTCCAAACTGGTGGCAGTTCTTCATGGCTTCCATCTCCAGTTGCAAATATCCTATTCAGAGAAGGTCCTACTACTGCTGCTGCTGTTAGGTGACTTGTCCAAGTTTCATAATAATTAGCTGATAAACTCGAGAATATGCAGTGGATTCACCAGTACCATGTAATATCGAAATGCTGACGGTGGTTAACTTTATATGGCATGTGTAAGATGTGAATATATATATATACGATGTAAATATATGTTTATAGAAGGTATTTGTTCTAATCCATGCTGCTGTTTTCTCTATAACTACCATCACAGCATCTCATTATCACATCCCAAGGCTTTCTGTGTAGATGCATGACCGAGTGTATGTATCCTTAAGAATGTCAATGGCCTGCTTCACTCAAAATATTGAGCTTGAAGATAACTTGGGACTAGGCAAAAATAAAATGAGTGGCGGAGTCTCCCAACTGCATATTGAAGGTGGAAAAGGAGGTCAAATAGGCTGTTACACTATATGATTTGTTTTGTGGCACTCTCTTCCCTTCATTCCTTATTCTATATATTTTTTCCCCGGCTTTTAAAACTTTTTTTCTAAGCTATTTTAGTGTTTTTTTTTGTATTTATTTTGAATAAATCTTTTTTTGGAATTTTATAATTTCTACTATTCACTAAAAATTTATGACATTTATTTATTTATTTTATGATTTTGTTTGTATTCTTCTTGTATTTTTTACTTTGTATGGGATTCATTTTAGTTTTACTCAACTAGTTTGGTAAAAATACGTTGTTGAGTTGAGTTGGTAAAAAGCCTCTTTACTCTCCGGCAGAAATCGCATGAGAGAAAATTTGGGAAGATCTGATTGGGGTAATTTTTAACTCAACCTCATTAAACTCAAAGATACTTCTGTCCAGGGTGGTTTGTTGTTGCGCAACTCTTTTCTTGTATTTGATGAGTCCCAAGTATGTGAGCAATTAAAAAAAAAACTCAAGAGATTGTAAATATACAACTCCCTTGGTACTTGCAGGTTTTTATTTTATTTTTGTTGATATTTTGGCACGAAGATTAAGACATTATAGAGATATTAAACATTATTTTTAATGTGAAAATATAATGTTTTAGATATATGTATATAATATTATTTTTTTCCACAATATTACTTTTTTTTATCTACTCTTTAATTATCACTAGATATTAATTTTATATATTAATTTTTCTATTTTTTTATTCTCGTTGTTTATTGTTTGTTTTAGATATATTACTATTTTCCGTTGTATATTGTGGCTCGTTCATTATCTGTTTTACAGAAGTCCACTTCGGAAACAGGCAAGAAAGTTGAAGAAAACGATTGATAGAATAAAAGTTCGTGAGAGAAGAAGAATGAAGAGGGCGTTATCTCAACCCCTCCTGTAAGTTGTAGCCTTCTAATCATTTGCTCTTCTTTTACGATTATAAATCTTCCGGCTGTCTTGTTTTGTTTCCTAACCAAACTCTGTTTTTTTGCAGTAGACATTTGAAAGAAAATTATGATAAAAAAGAAAGAGGGGATAGTGTTGTTAATAACAGAGAAGGAGGAGGAGAAGAAGAAGGCAAAGGAGATGAAATAATTGAGCAAATCCAGTGCATAACCCTCCACAAGAAGCGTCCACAACGGTTCAATCGAGGTAAAAAAAGTGTTAAATTTCCATGAATCATTCTTTATCGTATATTTATAATTGCGCTTCAGATACAATATTTATGATTAATGAGGTTACTTTTTGCCTAAGTTCCCTGATTCATATAGATGCAAGCTTCTTGGTTGCTTAATTCTTGTCTGAATGTGGCTGTTTTGATCGTTATGCTTGTTTTATTGGAACCCTAAAAGTACCTTTCATGCACTAAACTTCGTTTACTCTACATGTTTCACTTGTTTTGAGTCAGTAATCGCTTCCCAACCCATCTGAGCTGTAGTATTAATAATATCAAGGGTCCCATATGACTTTTCTACTTAATATGCTTAAGACATTTTTATACATATGTTTTTAATAACTTTCTTTAATACTGCTTTCTTCCATAAAAAGAGTTCCATATTTGCATTTGTCAATTTTTCATTCCAAGAAAAAGTCGTATTTATGCTCATGGTATACAAAATGTGTCCATCTCTCAAGTTTATCATCAAGATGTTATCATGTCATCACTACTAATCAAATCACTAGATTAATTTATGGGACAAAAATACATACTGTAAATTTTGTGTTTTATATATATGTTATTGCTTAAAAAATCTTCCTAAGCAAACAATAAAAAAAAAAAATAACGAGAAACTGTGTCTATGGAATTTCAAATAAATTTGAAATTAGTGAATCTAGGTTGTATGTTATAGTGGCCATTAAAGGATTTGTTTATTGCAAGTGAATCTATGGTAAAGGTTGAGCAGGAAGGCCCAATCTCCTCATCTTCTAACAGTAGTAATGGTCAACCAGGTGAAGAGCTCTCTTTGGGGAAGTATGGACTGTGGAGGCAAAAACAAAAGAGCAGAGCAGCAAGGCTAGAGAAGCAGATGAAGGCAAGGTGGGCGCTTGAGGACCTGATTGAGGAACAACTGAGCCGTTTTCAAGCCCATTATAGCAGGACCGTGGTCCCAACCCGCCTCAAGGATGTATCCAAACTTCTGATGCCAAAATGGGCTCCACCCCATGAACTTGCTGCTATGTTCTGGCTTGGTGATTGGAGGCCCTCTGCCCTTTTGGACCTCCTCAGCTCACTGACACGTTCCTTGCCCTCCTTATTGGACTCCATTGGGGTTGAACAGGCCCTATCACAGCTAATCCATGATATACGTATTGAGGAGGCCGTAATTGACGAGGAGATGGCTGAAATTCAAGCTAACTGTATCCTCCACCTTTCTTTTGGTTCAGTCAATAAGCTACCCGCATTAGCCTGCATCCAGTCCGAGTTCACCAAGATCCATCGGGTCATAGTTAAGGCCCAGAATCTCAGGTCCATTTTAATCTCCTTAATAATGATACAACTGCATGTAGATGTAGGAGTAACCGTAAGAATTACTATAATATAACCAAACTCGTGACAGTACTTATTGACAGTTACCCACGTATGTATTTGTTTTTATCTGTGTGATCCAACAGGTTCAAGGCATTGGAATTGATAATGAAGAAGGTGGTGAGTCAAACTGATGCGGCGGAATTCCTGGTTGCCTTGGCAGGAATTCAACATTCCATCCACCAGATTGCCAGAAAGCTTAAAATGGTAAAAGGTCCAGTTTCTCTTCCTCTCAAGTCTAGTTGAGAAAAGGGTACGTACTCGTGAGAATAGAAATTTCAGAAGTAGTTGAATAGGAGTTGTTGGTAATTCATTTCAGAAGCAGCAGAGATTTTAAGAAAATCAATAATAGGATTAGGGTATCAAATGTGCGCTCATAATGATCTAGGACTCAGCTATAGTTACAATCCGTGGACACCGTACATTTACTTGTATATTTTTTGTACTGTTAAGTGAACCAGTACCCACTAGTAAAAAGTCGAGAAAATTTATTTGAGATGTTGTGTACGAGGCAGGCGTGTAGCTAGCTAGCTTGATTTTGTACGTATATGAATTTATTTGAGGTGGTGTACGAGGAATTACAAATGTATTAGAGGCTTACGGTTACAAATATGCCCAACATGTCCTACGTAATTCAGGTGCACCTAACTCCTAATAGATTGGTACCCACTTACAAGTAAATTTTATTTCCATTTGAGTTTTCTGGTCGTATCAAGAAAAAAGACTTATGATCCTAACCACATTAATGGTTAGACATCGATCATTTTTAGTATCCCATTGGAATGGAATTACTAGTATTATCCTACTGCCTTAGCTTAATTAATTATAACTGCTTGGTTGTTATGTTCCTTAATTACATGAAAAAATTAACGTTGTTCGATTCATGTGAAAAATGCAAATATTGATTATGGAACATTTCACATGTAGAGAGAGATGAGAGATGGAATTAAGCACATGAAAACACAAAGTCCAGACGTGGGAAATCAAAATTTGATAACAACTTGAAGGTTGGCGTGGCCGGTTTATCACGTGCGGTGCATGTATGAATTGAATCCTTTTCTTTCTTAAATAGGAGTGTGGTTATAGATATGATATGATTGTCCTATTGCCTTTCCTTTATTAATTACCAACTTGCACGAAACAGGTGTTTGGCAATTTGAAAAGAAGATGTTGATGTAGGCCGGACGTAGGGTTACAAATTTATTTAGATATGCATATGGGCCTATGGATTACCACCTACATGATCTCATAATAAATAAATTTATTTAAAACTTAAATTATATGTATTTGTAATTTAGTGTTTTTTCCTACTAAACATAGACTTGTTGGACCACCTCTGATATGAAATTCATGTGCCAACAATATCCGGGAGATTAACGGTGTGGGTCCAAAACAAAACAGGTCCCACCGCAGTGCACAACTTAATAATAATAATTGTGTATTCACGGCGTGCACGTAAACAGTAATTAATGAATGATCCGATCCTGTGCCTTCTCGTTTTCAGGACCCGCTAAGGAAAATGATGTAATCGCAAATATGCATACATAGTAAAAACAAACAAGAACTCAATATATATCAAAAATAGATGATGAATTGATATTTTATTGTTACTTTACCAACTTTATTACAAAATCCTTGCCACCAAATACATAAGCACATCTCACTTTTATGATTGAAGTATGACGAGAGACTAATTTATTGATAAATATATTTTTATTTTATTGTATAAAATTACATGTTTGAAGTTACTCTTTTAAGAAGATAATTAGTTCCCTCTCCTAACTCCTTAACCTTCCTAAAAAAATATGAAAATAGATAAAATATATGCTTAAAATCCAATCGTATTCTTAAAATAGGTTCTGAAAAATAAAATTATATATATATAAAATGAATCGATTATAAAATTTATTTTTTTTAAATTAATATTAAAATGGATAAATCATTACTTATATAATTCATTTTAATATTTTGAAGGGCTATAGTTCGTTTTGGAAATAAAACCTATAAATATATATATATATATATATATATATATCCATTTTGATGGACACCAGTATTGATCAACTTATTAAATTATTTCATGCAAATACATCAAATGATCAACCTAGGCAGGCCCAGGCCCCCTCTATATATATATATATATATATATATATATATATATATATATATATCTCCCAACCGCTACCACAGTAAGCTTTCTCCCTTTTATTTTCCCAACCGCTACCACAGTAAGCTTTCATCCCTTTTATTTTAGCACACTGATTACATTTAACTTAACCAAAATCATAGTTCTTTTCTTAATAAATTTAATATGATATAGTACTTGGATAATGTATTTACTAATATATTTTGAGTAAAGGGAAAATTTAAAAATGACACTCTGAGTGAAACGGGAGCAATAAACCAGTATTCTGAGGTAGTAGTATAAATAAAACTACTCCTATAAATTAGCATAGCACTGACCAAATGGTCTCTTCTCCAGTGGGGTGTGAGAGATAGAGAGAGAGAGTTAGAGAGGTGAGTTTGGGAGGGAAAACACAGCTAGGCATTGTTTGAGGAGTAAGAGAGAGAGAGAGAGAGAGAGAAATGTTTGCAGGGGAGAATGGGTTGCAGGGAGACCCAAGGTTGAAGGCCATATCAGAAGCTATACGAGTTGTCCCTAACTTCCCTAAACCAGGTAAGGAGTAGCATTTATTTGTCTTTGGGGACTTTCATCGAACAAATTATAGGACTTCTGCATATCTATGCTTACTCTGTAAATGTTGTTAGGAATAATGTTTCAAGACATAACCACGCTGTTATTGGATCACAAAGCCTTTAAGCAAGCCGTTGATATATTTGTGGATCGTTATAGTCACATGGACATCTCTGCCGTTGCTGGTACTCTCTCTCCCTCTCTTGCTTCAATCTTCATTGATTAACTATTTTGTAGGTGTAATTCATTTGAAGCTCCAACAAATTTTGATGATCGTTTTAGAGAAATACAAAGTATTTTTTAGTTGCCCATTAAAAAGAAATTTCAAAAGCTCAATCATTTTGGAAATTATTGTGAAATTACCAATATAATTTTGGAACCTGGTGGGAAATGTTAGAAGTTTGGATCCAAAAAAATATTATATTTGGGAAAGGAGATTCAATCATTCAAAATCCTGCTATGATTTGGCATTTGAAAAATAGTTTGACAAGTCTGAGAAATTGTCCAGAAAGTTACAGCTACAAATAATGTTCATATGTTCTTTTTCAGGATCTTTTAATTTTCTAATTTATTTTTTGTAAATCCTTATGTAGGATTAACGAGAAAGCTTCCGGATTGCACCTAAATTATGTGATTCCATTTGGTGTAATATTGATATTGCTCATATTTATACCTTTGAACTGTTTCCTTATGAATGCTTATGCTATGATATTATTATAGGAGTTGAAGCTAGAGGATTTATGTTTGGTCCTTCTATTGCACTGGCCGTTGGTGCTAAGTTTGTTCCTCTACGTAAACCAAAAAAGTTGCCAGGTATTCTTTAAAAACTTTAATTTGTCACAACAAAGTATAAGTGCCATATGAATTCATAAAGAGACACAAAGGCTGGTTCATTGAACCATAGCGCTTCGTGTTCTCATTTGTTGCAAGTGCCTTGATGGCGTGAATTTTGATCAAGTGTGAAATATACCTACCACCACCAAATTTGAAAGTTAGGCACCTATAAGTGATATAAGTTTAGCAAGCAATATGATTCATAAAGTTTCAGGTTTTCTCAGTTGATTTGTCTGCTAAATGATCCACTGTAATTTCTCCATAGTACTAAAAATTTAGTTCAGGGCTCGAGTATTTCCTTATCAGTGCTAACTTCTCAATTATTTGACATGTCTAGGAGAAGTTATCTCTGAAGCATATGTACTTAATACGGTACTGATTGTTTAGAGATGCATGTTGATGCTGTTCATTCTGGGGAACGTGTGTTGGTTATTGATGATTTAGTGGCGACAGGTGGAACCCTCTCTCTGCGCCATAAGACTTCTAGGTAAAAATATTGAGCTGTTTTCATGGTTTACCTTTCTCATCAAGTTATATATGCTAATCTCAATTGGCTTTCAGTTCTCCATCATCGCAACTAATATGGTTGTGGTTGTCATTAACTAGAACGGGTTGGGGCTGAGGTCGTTGAATGTGCATGTGTTATTGGGCTGCCCGAGGTGAAGGTATTCTTCAAGTCTTTCTATGATTTCTCCTTGCTTGTTATAACCTTAGTGAAGATCTTAAGTAAGTGATCTTATTTTCTTCTTTGGCATACCAATATAATGTGCCTAGCTTTGAAGCTCTTAAATAGATGGAGAAATTTTGGAATGACAACTATGTTCTTGGGTCTCTGGTTTATCGGATCCCTACACGTAATTTTTAACATTATCAAATGAAATATTATGTTGTAAATGTTGCTGATGTTGATTATATATAAAAAAAGAGGAATAATTTTGAGAACTAGTTTCATGATCAGAAAAATTTCCAAGTCTGATGTTTCAATTAACCAATGTAAAGTTTTCTTACAATGATGAAAATGCACAAAAGTTGACAGTTCAGTGGCTTGTCCTGGTTAATGACTTGAATTTTAAATTTTAAGAAACAAAAATGGAACAAAGATAGATAAATAAACTGCAAATGATTTTACCTGTCACTGATTTTTGAAAGCTAGGCAGTTCTTTGGGATAAAGTATAGTCTGCCATGATTTCTTCCATAATTCCGTGACAGGTAAACATTATTTCAGCCTTCTGTGATAGATAAACATAGTTGTTAGTCTGATGTTTAAGCCGCTTTAAGTCTACAATTTTTTTCCAAGCTGAAAAGACTGCAATTATCTGATTTATGTGGAGAATAAAAAAATTATCACTGTACTTTTATTCTGGAAGTTTTTTTGTTTTCCTTTCTTACATACCGTATCATTGCCTTGAAACTGCTTCTGGGATTCACAAAGCTTATTGTTATGCGTTGACATGGTCAATGACCAAGACCTGTGAGGAACATCTTTCCAAGTTTTACTGGGTGACCTGATTTCAACAGTTGTGATCTCTTTCGCTAACTGTTATATGTACTTCTTAAGCGATCCTACATTAATTCAGAAAAGATTCACCTCAATTTTCAGAAATCGAAGGTTCTCAAGTAAATATATACTGTACTTTAATTCTGTAATTTTTTTCTGTTTTCCTTTCTTACACGCCATATCATTGCCTTGAAATTGCTTCTAGGATTCAAAAAAAATATTGTAATGCATTGACATGGTCAATGACCAAGACCTGTGAGGAACATCTTTCCAAGTTCTACAGGGTGACCCGATTTCAACAGTTGTGATCTCTTTCACTAACTGTTATATGTACTTCTTAAGTGATACCCAAAATTAATTCAGATTCAACTCAATTTTCAGAAACTGAAGGTTCTCAAGTAAATATATACATGTATAAAGTTTTTAGTACAATGTTAAGATTTTAATGAAAATGAAAGCTCACTGATGATGCCGGTACATGTTGAAGCATATGGCATCAGATTTTAGTTAAATCATGGTTCCAATTTTCGCATCTCTTCTTTATCCTTTTCCTGCTAAATCTTTTGTGATAATCAGTTTTGTGTATTAATCATTTTCTTGACATTATGAACCCAACATCTGCTTCTTATGCAGGGTCTGTGCAAGCTGAATGGAAAACCACTATATGTCCTTGTGGAGCCTCGCCAGTAGATAACTGTTGCCTTGGTATTGGTCTGTTGTTTTATTCTAATATTATATAGGAAAGGGTTATGAAAGATTGCTCATTAAATTTGAGCTGTTACACTTTATTCTTGTGAATTGTTTCAATTTAATTCCTTTACATGATTACTGCTATCAATCCTTTAATGTGTACTCTATTTTTGATAATATCATAATTTAGTATTGGAGCAAGTTCTAGAGCTAGTATTCGGAAAATAGGAACTTTCCCTTTCTTTAGAAATTAGACAAAACTGGTGATGTGTACTAATTCTGATATTTCACCGTTCAATATTTTCATCATATTCTTTTTCCATGCAAGTAGTGTCAAGTGACCTTTATGTTTGTCAAATTTGACAACAGTGTTATTGTGAACTATTTGTTCTGATATTATAACCAGCCAACCAGGTAGTCTTATTTGTCATTTGCTTTATCCAGAACACATGTGGCTATTATTTTTGTGAAATGATCTTATTCGGCCTACTTCAACTACTTTGGTATTGAAGGCGACATTGAGTTGAGTTGATCTTGAATTTTGTTGCTACTTAGGAAAATGTTATTCTATTTTTATTGCTTAATGATCTAGTAGCTAGCTTGTGGGTCTTCTTTAAACGAAATTGTTACAATTGTGAATGCAGCTTTTTCACATACTAAGCAATCTTCTAGATCTCTAGTGCTAGCTTAGAGATATGGTTTATATTGGTCGTCAAAAACTTGGCCCATACCGAGATATACGTAAACATGATGCATGCATATAATTAAAAATTTGTTTCCACTATTACTTGTGTTTGGAGTGAAGAGAGGAGCAGCAGCAGCTCATGAAGCATGCTCGGTGGAGTTGCCCTTCTGACTTCTGAGCTGAGAACTAAGTGGGTGTAAATCTTGAATGCACGATGAGGTGTTTTTTGTGCTCAGCGGGATTTCAGAAGTCATCTTCTCCACACTTACTGTCTGCCTGATCCTGATGATTGTGGCTCAGTAAAGTACACTACTTAGATTTTAGTAGCATCATTCTGTACGAGGCAAGTTTGCTCTAGTGGTTGTGCATTTCCAGCGAACATCATATCTTTTACTTTAAACTGTATGCTAATTTCTACAATTCTACTTATTTGAAGTTGAGGGATTTGTTGCTATGCCTATGGTGGTAATATTCTACTTGTTTATAAGCTCGTCACTTATATTCTGTTTGTTTGTTTTTTTTGAAAAGCAATAAATATATTTTATTGAATAGATCTTGTGGGCAAGTGCATATGGTTTTGGCTTATGAAATAAGTAGTATATACTACCTCCGTGCTACAAGAAAAAGGAAAATTGTTGGTTTTCTCTCTCAAAAATTAATGTTTACGTACAACTCAACTCACATAATTTTCTACTAATAACTATATAAAGCCGTGAACAATGAAGAATCGAACATAAACTGCCCAGCAGCGCCAAAGCCTCAAAAATAAACCATTAACGAATCAAGTTACAATGCTGCCGACTCGCCTGACACCAGCCCACTGCAGTAGCTCACCGGCTCATTGCCCCAATGTTTGTCACCTTTTTCCACTGCGGGCTGATTATGTCCTATCCTCGTTAATTAAATACAGAACTCAAAGAATAGCCAAAGGTTTATTTCATAACATCATAATAAAACTTTATATTTAAACTTTCAAATTCCGCTATAGTCTCCCAAAATCAAAAATTGGATAGTCATAAATTTAAAATATTGTTTATTATTATTACCATCTTTTTTTACACGTTTTTATTATTATAATTGATAGTTTTATTAAATTATCAATTATTGTTTTTACGATAAAATATGTGATTATAAATTTTGTAAATAAAACTCCCTTAAAGGGTGATTACTAAATACTATAATTTTAATTAGTGAAATTGGAGTATAGCTCTAAAAACAGTTTCAGTTTTACATACGAAAGTAAAACTATTATGGACTATGGAGTATGTATATATTTTAGTTTAAAAAACAAAAGTGGTTTATATAGAGGAGAGAGGAGAGAGGAGAGTGTGTGTGTGTGTGTGTGTGTGTATATATATATATATATATATAGTATATCGTATATAGAGAGTAGAGACATACACATACATACTTATCGTGTAAGCGCGTCCCACCACACCTTCCTCTTCATCCATTAAACCTCTTTTCTGGTCTCCGGCCAGTCAGTCCCTCCACCAAAAATTAAAAAATGAAAAAAATCAAACACTTGTTCTTCTCTTAGGACATATCACCGCCCAACAATTACTTGCGCAGTAATCTTTACTGTAATGGCAGCAGCATTCGCCACAACCCCTGCATCTCTCTCTCTCCTCCCTAGCTTCACCACCTACCGTTCTAGATGTCTCCTCTCTCCTGCCACTTCTTCTTGCTTCTTCGCTGGCGGCACTCATTTTTGGACCCAGAAAAGCTTCATCTCTATTTCCACATCTTCTTCTCCTCTTGAATTTAACAAGAGAATATATGCAAAACGATTTAGAACTGTGGTCTCAGCTTCGGCAGACTATTACTCTACTCTCGGGGTTCCCAAATCCGCCAATAATAAGGAAATCAAAGCGGCTTATCGAAGGTTAGCTCGTCAGGTACCCAACACAATTACAATATTTTCAAGCTTGACATTAGTTTGTTTCCAACTGTTTATTCGTGTTTTTGATTCTGAAATTGAATTTGGGTATTTAACAGTGTTATCTAATAGTTTTCATCTCAGCCTCATTGAAAGTCCAGTTTCAGGTTCACATATTACTAATTATATCTTAATTGGATGTTTACTATTGTGCATTGTAAAACAACACTCAGCATGCTGTTCAATTGATGATACTTAAGTCGGTTTAGGTGAAACTTTCACTTTTGATTCATGAAAATTGCAGAATTATCTGTGATATGTGCTCCTTGAGATGTGTTCGAAACTATTTGTTGAAGGTTCCGAAGTTGTGGACCATTAAGTGTGGAGTCCCTAAAAATTTACTTTAGTGGCAGCACTAGCAGTTCACATCCAGAGTCTATATGCGAGAAAAATGGTGTATAACTTTGTTTCTGATTATAGTGTAGGCTTATATAAGTGTTTAGCAGGTCATCGAAAGAGGTGGGTTTTGTAAAGTAGAAAGAAAATAAGCTTCCTCTGGAGGACTATATGATGCTGACTCTACTAATGTCCTTAAACTCTTCATTGTTGACAATTGAACTATTGATTTTCAAATGGAACTTCTTTTTTAGGAATCACAACCTAAACAAAAGGTATTGGAATTTAGATTGGTTGCCTATTACTTGGAAGCCTGAAGTAAGCTGTAATGAACCGTCATTAGGAGCACTCAAAATGCCTGAGTTTGTTGAGTTCCCAAGTTGGAAGATCCCGTCTTGGTAGATGCCTCTGGAATCTTATGACAAGGATGAGTGGGAGGTCATAATTCTGGTTGTATGTTAAGCTCTTCTTGTTTCTCAGAAACATTGAGGAAAAGGTGATGGAAAGTATATATTACAGTCTAACAGAAATAGAGCAAGAGCAAGTAATTACATTCTGCATTATTATACTAGTAATCAATTTCACTTTCTCTGTATCCTCCAAAGAAGCTACTGGTATTTTCTTTGATGTCTCTGTTGCTACTGAAGTTAAATTTATCATCTTGCTCTTGTTATCCAGTTGAATATAAATTTATAGATAGAAGATCTCACGTATAGCAAAAACAATTCCACATGAAAAGAATGATAACGGAGGAAACAAAGTCCGTATTGATTCTCTCTTTTTCTGTTGATTTGGATTTGAATTGACTGGTTCACTACTAGAGGCATCTTCAATTATGCTGAAACCAGCATTAGCGTAACCAGGTAGGAGCTGGTTTGAGCTCCCGACCATGCTGAACATCTTAGTTCAGCTTTTTTTTTGACAATATACTGTATAAAACAATTGACTCCTATACTTTTAAAAAAAAAATCTTGTCAATTTAGTCTTGTGGTGCTTCAGTTTGGCTTTTTCGATTACAACTGGTTTGGTCTGGTTTGATTTGGGTTGTGTTGGCTTCTGGACTGGTTCAGTCAATTGTTATACGTTTGCTGATTTAAGTTTAATCCCAATCATATAAATGCATTCCTTTCATGCATTGTTGGCAGGGAGATAAATTCTAGCATACTTTAGTTTTTCTTTCTCTTTACTTGACTTGGTTCGATATGATTGAGATTGTAATGAAGTAGCGTCAAGTTGTGTAATTAAGTAGTTATTTTCTTCGCTGATCATCTTTCCCATTTGTATTTTCTCTTTCCAATAGTTTTATTTCTAATGGTGAAGCTTTACGCTGTCAATGATCCACTAAAGTAGTAGGATTCACTTTGGATGAGATTGCATACAGTTTGTCTGCTATTCTTATGATATCATGCCTCTATTTCAGAACTGTTTGGTATGCTTTTATTTTGCTCACATTTTTCTATTATCTGAATTGAACTTTATAGTAAAAACCAAAAACATTATCCCACTAAAAACCAGTTAGCTAAACTTCTTTGGCCAGATTTTGGTACTCACCAGCAGCATCTTGTAATTACCAATGCAAAAGTGCATGCTTTACTTTTTCCTCATAACTCCTGATATCTCTCTTCCTATGCTACTCTTTAGTATCACCCTGATGTCAACAAGCAACCTGGAGCAACTGAAAAGTTTAAGGAGATCAGTGCTGCTTATGAGGTATGCATGGAGCTAATAATTTTACCATAATCTTGATTTCCTTGATCGTTATCTCTTGTTTGACTATATATTTACTACAGTAATATGCTCTTAGTTTGTTAGAATATGACGGAATGAAGCAGTTTTGTTTTGTGGAAAAGTAATGTTTGAACATAAACAATGCATAGCTAGGGAATGAAACAGTATTGGTGCGGTTGGTAGTTTGGCATTCACTTCATGTGCTGCTGGTTGCTGTTTTCTTTATTGTCTATTAATTTATGCAGTGGCTATGTGTGAGAAACTACATAATTGGTTTTGCAAGTTACTTACTACACTCTCATGAAAAACCACATGCACTTTAGCACTCATAAGCATTTTGTTTTGTAGATTATTTCATTTTAGTTTTACTAAGCAGTTTTATGTCATTTTGTTTTAGAATGTTTGAAAATTTAACATTACTCAGTTTGAAATCTGTAACTAATTTTATTCACGGTCATCATCAATTGTTCACACTTCACATTGATCATTTTGTTATTTTGAATTCTGAAGCATAACATTGTCAGGTGTTATCAGATGACAAAAAGAGGGCTTTGTACGATCAATACGGTGAAGCTGGTGTTAAGAGTGCAGTAGGGGGACAAGCTGGTGCTTACACGGTACTACTTGTTATTGAACACCTTCTCTTTTGCAGTGTAATCTTAAGCAAGGAATCGGATGACATATTGAAATTTGAATATGCTTGAGCATAGGGGATGATATAACCATCATCATCATCATCATCATCATCATTCATCATTCATCATTACATATTGTGTTTTTATGTGCTTAAGGACAGGAATTGGGGAAGGAGCAGGGTGCTACAATGCGAAACATCCAGATTACTCATGACCTTGCCTATTTTAACATATCTATTATCTAAAGAAAAAAAAAAAGACCCTTTGTTTCGCAAATATTGCAGTTGTGAAGGCATTAGTTCTTAATATATTTTACTCTTTACAATATTTGTTCTTGGTCCACGTCACCTTTTCCATTTTCTTCTTAGTACATCGTATTTTTGCACTTCTGTTATAATAAATTCGCCTTCTGTTTATGTGATATATTATATGCTCGCAGCTTAGATTTTTGAGAAAATTTTGAGGTAGTCAGTTTTCTCACATCTCCTTGAAAGAAGTGAAGTAAAGAAAAGGAAAAAGACATAAGTCCCTATTCTTGCTGTAGTTACATTCTCAAATACTAGAAATATGTTATGTGTGCATAGCTATCTTCAAGTTTCTTAATTTAGAAGCACTTCCAACCTTTCTTTTGTTGCAGTTGATATACAATTAGTCTGTGTGAGAAATCATGCTGTGAGCTTTTATATTAATGTCATGAACATATTTTCATTTGTCAAAGGGGGGAAAAAAGAATAAAAAAATATATCAATTAATATGTTATGAATATGAGCATTGAGATTATCTATGTTTTAACCATATCTAAATAGCAGATCATGATTTGGAAAATTTTCCTGCAACTTCCTCTTCTGGTTATATATTGCCACCCTAGAGAAAAAGTTCTGTATAACTTGCTCAGGCTCATCATGAAAATAGACCCATTGTATGAACTACTATCTCACTGCGCAAGGTGCAATCTGACATTTACATGATGGTATGCCTATCACAACTCAGGTATTTCAGCTGATACTAAATTTTATTTCACTGCAGACAAATCCTTTTGATCTATTTGAAACATTTTTTGGACCTAATATGGCTGGTGGCTTCCCTGGTATGGATTCAGCTGGGTTTGGTACGCGCCGTCGTAGTACTGTCACTAAAGGCGAAGATATACGGTGAGTTGTATATGACTAATATCCTTTAAATCAAGTATTTTACTGCTGGTGTAGTATTACTTTATACATGCTTTTTAATAATTGATAGAAGATTGACAAATTTATCATTGTTAATAGAATCTCCCCCTAGTGGCTGCAAGAAGTTCTCAACCACCATGGCATTTCAAGTCATCTTATTTATGTGGCATGTTTGAATTGCTTATTTTCTATTATCTGCAGAGTGGATGATTATATCCACTCTGTTTCTTTCCCTTATTAAGATTTTGAATTCTTTTGCTTTCTAATAGATTTTTTTTCTCTTATACCAAAAAAAAACATGATGCATATCACTCCTAATAGACTGTAATCGGAAACAGGTAGCAGGACATGAAAAATTAGAGGAGCTTTACAACGCATTAGTAGAAAGTGTAATATGTCACACATGTTAATTGTATTACATACAGAATGCTAGTGGTTCATTTAAGCTAACCATTCAAGTCTCTCTTTAAAATTGTTACTTTCTTTTGTGGACATGAAAGTGTGGAAGAAAACTCCAACTAGTCCATAACTCGGTATTACATGACGTTTATTCAATTTCTTCTGCCAACTTAAGTAAAGTAGCCTAGCCTTATCAAGGAAAAGTTGTAGTTTAATAAAAAAATGACACAATGTCATCAAGTATATCATAACAATTCCAATATCACGTCAACACTCATCACTATTAATTGAACATTCAATATATTTAAGGACAAGCATGGAACAAAAATATATCTTAAAGTTTGTAAATTTTGCAAATGGTACTCTTTTTGTGGAATGAGGGTAGTAGTCCATAATTGTCCATTTATTTCTTGTTTAATTTTTGAGCTGGAATTGAATAGAAAACCAATGCTTCAAACTTGTAGCATGTCTTTTGATTATATTCATAAAAAAAACTAATAGATTATGTTCAATGTGTTTCAGTTATGACATGACACTAGAATTTTCAGCCGTTATATTTGGAGCTGAAAAAGAATTTGAACTTTCACATCTTGAAACATGTGAAGTTTGTTCTGGTACTGGAGCTAAAATAGGCTCCAAAATGAGGATATGCTCAACTTGTGGTGGCAGAGGTCAAGTTATGCGAACTGAGCAAACACCTTTTGGCTTGTTTTCACAGGTGACTAAAACAATTATTTTCCTCATGTTCATGGTTATCACTTTCTTTGAAGGTTATAATTTGTATAAAGCGGTAGTTAATCTTGTAGCTCTTTTCGTTCCAAATGTAGTTTAAGGTAATTATTTATTAAGAATGGGAAATTTTCCTCAAATGCATCACTTCATTATTTATTACAGAAAATAATACATTTTCTTAGTTTACGAGTCTTTGTGATATCTGCTTCTTCTGAATAATATGTTTCTAGTCATTTAGGTTGCCGACTTTTAGTGTCTTCGAGATGAATATTGTTTAAAGGTGGAATGTCACCCTAAAAGTAAATTATTTATTCCATGCTATATCTTAAGAGCTTAGAAATGTCGAATTCTAGTACCTAAAATAAGAAAATTTTGAATTCACATGCCCTCTTGAAGTGAAGAATTTTAATTCTTATTCTCTTGCATTTTAATATTAAGCACTTTGCGTAGCTGACCTGATTGTCTTCAACTTGCAATAGTTTTTATTTTTTGTTTTACCATTTTTTTTATAGTTCACAACTTAAATACTTATTAGAGAACAATATATTCCTGCTGTATGAGGTCATTGCTGGAAGTTCTTTTGCTCTCCCGAATGACCACTAATTACCTTTCCAGATATCCATCTGATTGTTAGATTACCAGTTGCTTTAAAACTTGAGCTATTAGAAAATGAGACTCATGATGCATGTCATGCTCTGATAGTAATGCTTTTGTGTGTCCAGAACCAATTGAACTGAGTTGGACAAACATAATAAAAAATCAAATGCATGTGGGAAGACTTGATTGTGAGACCTTCCCAAACAAGGTTGGATACAATATCATCTCACTAGTAGCTCAAAAGTCTAAATTATTTTTTAACGAGTTCAACAATATAAATCAGCTGGCAATCTTAACATAGGACTAGGATCATATAAAAATGTAGCACTTATCCGAGAGTAGTTGGACTGGTTGTCCAATGTTACAATGATATTGGCATTTGCTGCATTATCTGGTTGCAAAAGAAACCAGAAGATTTTTGGCTCTAGTCCTTCTCCCCCCTCCCGTACAGGCACACACAAACAAAAAAGAACTATGCAGTTCTTTTGTTTTCACTTTGTAACTATAAAGCAATATTCAGAAATTAAGAGCAGCTGTTAGCCGAGTAATGTATCAAAATGAATGCTAACACAATAACGGCTAAGAATATATTGATTGCATCTATTAAGAAGATGGGTGTGGGTCATACCAACTGTGGACAAGTCGGAGAATGTAAGATGATTTGACCATTTTGATGACTAATGAGTGCACCGGTTGGCTTGATTATTCTATGAGGCCAAGGAATCAGTGTGGCTGAAGCTGTGAATAGTTTTTAGCACTTTACAACTCAGCTACAATTGCAGAACCTTTTGTACATGATCATAGTTCATGAATGCCTTGGTTCATGTCTGTTCTTACAAGTAATATTACTAAAGGAAACTGTTGTTGGTTATTTCTTTTACTCTTCATCTCTAATGACTTAGGTTTCTGTATGTCCAAACTGTGGTGGCAATGGTGAAGTGATTTCTGAGTACTGTCGTAAGTGCTCTGGTGAAGGACGTATCCGGGTGAAGAAAGATATCAAAGTCAAAATTCCTCCTGGAGTGGGCAAGGGTAGTATTCTTAGAGTTGCTGGAGAAGGTGATGCTGGACCAAAGGGGTATGTAAATGACCACAAGTGTACACATATTTAAGCTTCAGCTATTGATTCTGTGGTATATTTTGTTATGCTCCCTTCCAATATTCAAACTTCTTTAAAGAAAATGCTTTGTGTTCAAACTTGGTGGAAAAGTGCTTTTGAACTGGAAAAGGACAAGTTTGGTCAGTTCCCCTTATTCCCAAATGGGAATATCAATTTGGTAGATGATATAAATGTAAGAGGGACTCTGTTATGGGAAAGATAGAGTAAGAATTCATACTTGCATTCCTTATGTCATGTGGAAAGTCATTAAAATAGGGATACCTATAGGTGGTTTTCAAATTATGATAATCAATTATCATGTTCTCTCTGGCATACACTTTTACGAATTTAGCATTCCCTCGGTAAGAGATGTACTAGTCAATTTGGACAATGGGACCTCTAGAAAAGGAACCAACATGCATTTGCATTAGGTCTTGTACTCTTGTTAATTAGCGTTACATAACGATGCAAAATATTTTATTAACAGCCTCTTAACATTATTTAGTCCATTTCAATAATTGTAGGATTATATTCTTCATTGTGCTGGAATGCATCTAATATTCCTCGAGTCTTACTTTAAGAGTGACTATATGTTTATTTGGATGGGGTATTTGTCTAATGTTTAATCTATTACGCATAAATGCCTTTTATGCTTTAGACTTTAAAGGAGATGGAGACCATTACATATGTAGCCTAAAGATTGCACGCAAAGTAGCCGCCACCACACTCACCGACGCTTCAGATTTTTGACAGACCAGATGCTTTCGTATTTCGAATAAAACTATTGAGCATTCTTTCTTGCCTTTTTTAATTCATTAGGTGACATTTTAAAACCTTCAATCAATATTAAAAAACCCTACTTTCAACTCTGGCTTTATAGACTCCTGAACTACGGTGAATATTAATTGCCTTTGTGCTTCAAAAGCACATCCAGCACCTGATGTCCTATACTTTTCTTATCGACATCAATAAGAATCAATTAAACAAGCCTTTAAATCACTGTTCCCTCAGATGCCGTGTCAACACTTTCACTACTGAACTACAAGGCTTTGGCCTAGTGTTCCACATATAAATGAATATTCTGAGTGTAGAACAATAATGATTAGTGGGAGTAGCAGATTGCAGGGACTTCTCTAGAAGACTTCAGTGAGAGAACTTCCTATGAGACCATTTTGTGATGCAAGTCCCAAGTCAAAATTATGCTGCTTCGAGGAAAAAAAAAAAGCATTTTGTGCGTGTGTCTTTGTGTATACATAAAATAATACTTGTGCTTGTCCAAAAAGACATTTTTGTTTAGCTGCTGGTGTCTTAACTATGTATAGCCAAGTATCTCCATATCCCCTAGATCTTGGAAACATGATGTATAAATGCAATAGAGGGTATAATTAAACAAGTGTTGAATAGTACATTCTGGAGGGGAGGGGTGGGGTGGGGTGGGGTGGGGGAGGGAGGGACAACTACTAAATTTGGGATGCAATCCAAACAAGACCTGACTTTTACCTATGTACTCCCTCCTTCCTCAAACGGATGTGCAAATTTCACATATATTAAGAAAAATAAAAGTAGAGGAAAGAGAGTAAATAAAGTTCCAAATTTATCCTTAGTGGTTCCAAAAGATTCATAAAGTGATGAGTAATTTTTTTTTACTAATGGACCCCCCCTCCCCAACTAAATGACATAATTACCTTTCATTTTATGTACTTTATCTCATATTTTTTGGGACAAAAATAATAATACCTTTCGTTATCCTCTTGAGGACGGAGGGAGTATTACTTTTATTTAGCTGTGTTATATGGCAGATCTCTTATCATTGATCTATGTTCTGTAGCATGTGATGGTTTGACCTTCAGAACAGGAGATTTAATTCTTTGTATAATAGGCATGCATGCATACTTGTGCCTTGATGACAATGTAGTCTTATCTTTCAAGTTCTCTTTGTCTTTTCAACAGGGGCCCACCTGGAGATCTTTTTGTTTACCTTGATGTTGAAGAGATACCGGAGATCCAAAGAGATGGAATAAATCTAAGCTCAACCGTTACAATTAGTTATCTAGATGCAATATTAGGGACAGTTGCTAAGGTAAGTTATGCATGAGTGTCAAAAATGATTTATATCGTTGCTCTCTCTTCTGGAATCTGGACATTATGTGACTTTAACAGTCTGTTGATTCTGCATTTTGAATAGGTGAAGACAGTCGAGGGGATTAGTGAACTCCAGATTCCTCCTGGTACTCAACCTGGGGATGTGCTTGTCCTAGCAAAGAAAGGTGCACCTAAACTGAATAGACCATCAATACGTGGTGACCATTTATTCACTATGAAAGTCAGTATACCAAAACGCATCAGGTGTGCCATTAATTCAATTTTTGTTCAGATTATTTTATGATTGAATTGCTCTGTTTTTTTTTCTGCAACTAATCTGACACAAGTATTGATTGTATCTACTATCTAATATTGTCTATCAGACAAATGGGACCTGTAAATTCAATTTCACCGGGATAGGTCAAGCAACTGGTCTACCTACTTTAAGAATATCACTATTCCAATCTATATTTTGATAAGCAAATCTTGGGAGATGAGCTAGTGTGAGATTGACCCATTTTATGTCATATATATGTTAAGTGGGTCAAAAAGGCTGTTACTTACCACTGGCCGCATTAGAATTGCTTGTGAATTTAAATTTGAAGTAAATGGGTATCCAAGCATGCTAGATTTGTGATTGTTTTCAATGTGGGTCTTAATTTAATAGCTAATAAAGAAATACTTTGTCAGATTCGTGTATTACACAAGTATGTATATATATATATATAGAGAGAGAGAGAGGGAGAGTAGAGATAAATTAGAGAGAAACAGAACAAAAATTGTTCAAGGGATGGACTAGAGAGAGCGAGAAAAACGTGGGTGTAGAATAGAGAGCTTTCTTTTGTTTCTTATGTCTAAAGAGTTGGGTGGAATTAGTTTTGTTCTATGGGGCAGTTTACACATCTTGTGCATCTCACATGACCAGAAATCAGCCAAAAGGATCACATGTGTGATGTCCATTTAGACGTTCTGTCATGGCAGTCACAGGTTGCCCTCAATGTGGTCAGTTTTCAGGTTCATTGCACTTTCATGCTGATGGTCTTTGATTAGCACAAATATTTCCACTCATAGATGGAGACTGCCCTAGTACACAAGACTTGTCTAGTATCGACATAGTTCTTAATGCGCGTTCTTAAACTTCTAATGCTAACTCAATTGCAAAAAAATCATAGTTTACTACATAACGGAGTTTTACATCTTTCTGTGTATCCAGTTTAAATCTGTGGTCACAAAACCAACTGATTTCACTTCAGATAACCTTTTGGCTCGTTAGTCTCATTTTTTGTACCATTATTGATTGCAGAGAACTTGTGCAGTCTTTTGTTGTTTTAGACAGTTTTTAGATGCTGATGGTGCTTATTACATTTCTATTTGCTTGTTGCATTGCAGGCATATGTGTGCATAGATGTGTTCATTTATTGGAGTTGCTCTTTCTATCTATGTGTGTCTATTTTTTGTATATTGGTCTACATTTCCTTTTCTGCAGTAGTATCAATCTGATGTTTTTCTCCAAAAGAATCATTGACTGTACTAATTGCGAAGCAACTACTCATCACTTTGGATTCTACTGCGCTTGTAATGTAACATTCAGAAAATTTTACTTGAACTTAACTCTACAGTTCTTGTTTTTCCTTATAGTGCGAAGGAGCGAGAACTGCTTGAAGAGCTTGCTTCTCTAAATAGCACTCCCAGCAGCCGAACACAAAGTCGCACTAAAGTTCAGCAAGCTGGTACATATCCATGAACAATCGTACAGCATATTGTTGAAATAAGTATCTATCCTAATTTCATATATCTTGCATGGAAGTGCCATTCTTTTCTTTTTCCTGCACAAGAATGACATACACTAAGTTTAGTTGAGTTCTTAAAATTCTAATTTATAGACGAATTATTTGTCTTTTGCAGCTAAAGTTACTGAAAGTCAAAATGGTTCGGTTATTGAAGAAAGTGATGAATCAAGAGATAAAGATGATCTGTGGAAGTCGTTAAAAGATTTTGCTGGGTAATACTCTTCGCTTCTATTTACCTGCAAGTGTTGCTAAAATTGATAAGAAATATAGATAATTATAGTTAACTCTCTAAGGTTTAGAGACAATAAACGGACTCCCTCCTTGTTCACATTATTACACCTATTGATCTCCATTTGCGAAATCAATCATATAATGTTATCCACAAAATTCAATTATTATATTTTTGCAAGGAACTCGGATCTAGTACTTACCCTCAGGAACAACCACACAAGGATGAACTTCGAAGCTTTTTGGCTCCTTGCATCTTAAAATTTTGAATCTTCCATGAGATGATTTCTAATCATTTCATCATATTGATTGTATGTGTCTTTGTTCGACACCAAATCCATCATATAGAGTAAGTAATAACCATGATAAAAGTTACTTGTTAAAAAGTGAGAAACCTACTGTCGTATAAGTTGGATGCATCTATTGTCTCTCTCTCTCTCTCTCCAAAATTTAGCACGCATTGTTCTAAGTGGTAGCATTAAGATTTCAGATGTGATGCTGATGCTTGATGACTTTTTTATCCTCAAGATACGAAATGTTCCTTTTCATAAGGAAATGTCTGTGGAATTCATAATGTAGAAATTTAGAATATGCTCCAGTGCATAGCGTACCATGATCAATTGTGTTTCTCAATCTAAAGAGCATTCGTTTACTATAAAATTTGTTATTGTAGAAATATTCTCATTATTATAGTGTGAACAAGTTGAATCACTTTTCTGGGATTTCTATTTAATTAGTGTAAGTTTATGTCCACATTCAGTTCAGTTGAATGAATGTTGGTACTCTGAACTAGTTTGTGTAAGCCACAGCTATCTTGTGTACAAAGTCCCATCGTGTATAAGATAGCCAATTGAGGGCCTTTACTCTGTGGTTTTGGAAATCTTCTAAAGAAACAATTATTTATACATATTATTTATACTTGTTTTACCTTATTTTGATATATTGGGTATATAATATTGACATCTATGAATTTAGCAATGGCCTGCTTTGATATATTGTGTTTTTGATTTAATTTTTTTCTTTTTCCTTGGAAGAATCCTTTCAATGTTTCATCTTGTTGAATCAAGATACCATGTGCTGACAAGGGATTAGGCACCAAACCAAGCCTTTGGTCCATCACATGTATCATCAATATCAGTGTTGTGTTTTGCATCAACTTAAAATGCTCTGGTTTTGCAGGTCTCTCGCCAATGGAGCTCTAAAATGGTTCAAAGACAATCTGTAGTTCAACATTTTGATCAAATTCATCGATACAGTCAGAGTCAGTTCAGTTGCGTTGCTCTTCTTACTTGAACCTTATTGGACTCGTGTTGAAGAAATCGAATAATACCCTCTCGTAAATAGTCTTTAATTTTTTTTAAAATTTTTAGCATTCGGCATATTTTATGTATTCCTTTATTTGCCATGAGAGAGACTCTTGGGATGGGAATAACTAGTTAATGTACTCGATTTTTAGATTTATACAAGAATTTTGCACGAACCCAGTATGTGCAAAATTACAAGTCAAAGCTGGACCCAAACTTCGTTTTGACTTTTGACTAATTAAATGGAACAATCACCTCACCAAGAAGCACGGACGGCATAAATAATAATTAATAATTAAAAAAAAAATTATTTGTGATTCTGAGAAATATAATTGTAACTATTAAATAGTTCATTAATTATTCAAATAACTAATGATTGAATTATATATTATAGGTTTTTTTAATAAATAATTAAGTTAAATATTTGAAGGGCAAAGGTCCAAAAATGTATTTGATGTTTACCGGGATGTTTTACTTACACTCTAAACTATTTTTTTTTTTAAAAGTACTCTTAACGTTACATTTTTTAGGTCGTCCGTGTCCCTGCCGTTGACAGACATGCCAAATAGACAAACGGGATTACAATCTTGATGACGTGGTTGCCACATTGAACATTTGCTGAAGTTATAGATGGTCAAAACATACTAAAATACTAATTACATATTTATATCAAATACTAAAAATATTAATTAAAAAAAATCAAATCCAAAAAATACTAAAATTCAAATTATTTTGTTAATTAATCAAAACAACAAAAATTCAAATCACATCATTAAAATACTAAAATCATAACATATTTACATCATAACATAACATATTATCATATTTACATCATTTAATCAAAATACTAAAATTTTATTAAAATACTAAAATTTTACCATAGTTGTATAACATATCAAAATACTAAATATTAGTATTTTAGTAATATTTTAGTATAATACTAAATATATAACGCTAATACTAAAATATCACTAAAATACTAATATTTAGTATCTCAGTATTATTTTAGTACTAATATTTAGTATCTCAATACCTCTTTAAATTTAGATAATATTTAATTGATACAACTTTAAATAATACTTATGTTAATATAAATTAGGAAAACTGAACCAAAATTGACCAAACAAAACAAAACCAATTTGTATTCTAAATTATATAGTTGATTGATCGATTGATGTCAAGTTATTCCTCCCAATACACGTGTAAATATGTACGTATGTATTTTGTGTTTTAAGTAAAGATAACGATACTTCTATAGGGAAATTAATATTTGTATAATGATACTGTTAAAATTTTGATATTAAAATAAGATAATTTTAAGAGCCTCAATTTTTTTTGTTAAATTTCAATTTTTAATCACTTTCAAATATATAATAATAAAAAAAATTAAAATACAAGAGGAAGTAGGATGGTTGGAAAAGAATCGTTAATGACCATTGAAGAGGGGGGAAAATATGGGAGCTAATTCATTTATTGTTTTAATTTAAACCCTTGCAAGGTACATGTTTTTGTTTAAAGATTATAATACTTCGTAATTATAATTTTAAAATTATTAATCTTAAATCTTAATTATAATTATAATCTCAAGACTATTAAGTCTAAATTTAAAAACGAACAATATAATTAAAATTATTATATTTATTTCAAATATAATTATTATGAAACAAACATAAATTTTTATTATATACTTATTACGTCCTTTTTGAAAAAAGAACAATAAATAGATAGAAGAATAAATAAATAAATAACATATCTATTGTTACAAAAATTCAGAAAAACCATAACTCAAATTGATTATGACCATTTTATTAATTAAAATTCGAAGAAATCACATTGATTTTAAATTTGATAAATAGACAAGAAAAAAAATTAAATAAATGAGACTATTTTATTTGGGGGGGGCAAAAAGAGTAACTCAGAAGCATCGAAATTCTTGATAACTATTTGATGGATTTCTATTAAAAGGCCATACTTTTTTGGATCAACTAAAAAGTAGTCATCTGTTGATAAAATACAAAATCCAAGTCTTGGCCTAAAATTTTAATTTTAAATTATTATAGACGAGGCTTGTTATTTCTTTTAGCATTCAAATACCGACATACGGAGCTATATCTTTAACCCACCCACCCGGTAACTCCTACGTTTCGATTAACTCTATAGGCGGTGCCGGTGATTGTGAAGCTTAGAACGACATCCCTTCCCCCAAAACCCTAATCCCTACCCAGAATACGAAGAACACCTTAAATATCAATCTGCAATTCAAATCGTTGGTTAATTTAACAATCAATCAAAATGGTTTTAGCACAATTAGGGGGGAGCATCTCCCGCGCTCTCCAGCAGATGAGCAATGCGACGATCATCGACGAGAAGGTTCTGAATGATTGCCTTAATGAAATCACAAGAGCTCTTCTTCAGTCCGATGTTCAGTTCAAGCTAGTTCGTGATATGCAAACCAATATTAAGAAAATCGTTAATCTTGACGATCTTGCTGCTGGCCACAACAAGCGTAAAATCATCCAACAGGTATATAATGCTTCATATATAATATCTATATCTCTCTCTATATACACATATAGAGATACGTGCTTGAATGCCGTTTATATCCGAAAGTTGTACCTGAAAAAATCCAAGCGGGGTTTAATTAACTAAATTGCATATCTGACACCCTCCTGTCATGTTTTTGCAAAAGTACATTGGTTTTGCTAAACTGTTCCTCGAACCTTTTCCGTCAATAAAAAGCTACTTTTTTGTTATTATTATTCTAAGTGTAAAGCAAATAATTTTTTGTACATTCAATTTACCAAGTGTTAAAGAAAGCAAATATTCATTGACATACTAACTTTTTTGTATATTCAATGCATTTGAAATATACATCTATATACACCCACACACCATATTGGGTGTGGCATCAGGTTCCCAAGATGGTTATCGAATTACTGATTCCATCTACAACACTAATTTGGACCCTCTAGCCCTACTTTGAAACCCACAATCTGATTAAGAGAATTCTAACCGTAATTTGAAACCTCCTAGCTTGCCTATGCCCCTTCTCCGATCATGAATATGGATATGGTGTCAAACTATTAAAATAACTATAATAAACTTACTTTAGATAAACTATTAAAATAACTATAATAAACTTACTTTAGATATGGGAATAAGACGGTAGCGGCTTAGCACTTTCTGTCAAATTTAATTAATAGAATTAGTTTTCTGATTGATGAAAAAGGCTGCAGGAACAATGTTGAACAACTAATGTACCCAAGAAGGAGACCGTGCTAAAAAAAGAGGGTTGACTAATGTATCCATGAAGGAGACCTATGCTAGGAAAAAGGCTCCGCACGGACTGCACCTAAATACTATGGTCCGTTGATTGCAACCAAATGGATTTGTCTACACCTCAGGGAAATTGACCACCCTGCCGGATGTTTTGAGGTCACTCAGAAAAGATTACTCGCATCTGTAGACAAAATATATTATTTTAAGCTTTTTATATTTAATAATAATCTATTATCTGTGCTGTTGGAGGTTTACATTCATAATAGGCCCAATAAGTAATTACTAAATACCTATTATAAAATGAACCATTGTGACTAACCTAGATACTATTAAATACAATTATATATTTACAACATAATCTCATGCCGATTCCTGAACTTTTCGAAATGCTATTCTCTTCTGTTTTTTGTATTAATTTCCATATTAAAGACGAAACCATATAAATTATCTTGTATCCTACCTTTTTTTTAATTATTATTTTTAATGTTTTTTGGCTTTTTGCTATGTTATTGCAATGTTGTAAAAGGTTCTTATGATAACTATAGGCTATTTTTAACGAGCTCTGCAAAATGTTGGATCCTGGGAAACCTTCTTTTTTACCAAAGAAAGGGAAACCAAGTGTGGTTATGTTTGTAGGTTTGCAAGGTATGTTTGTATTCCCTGATGATATTTCATATTAGGAGATCATTCTATCATTATTTTCTGTCATTTGAGTGTTGTATTTGTTTTTTGAGCAAACTGGAATATCTGACACCTTTATCATTTGAGTGGCTGAGAATCTCAGTTGGGGTGACTTTGAAAACATGATGTAATATTTTTCCTTTTTGCCTTCCTTTGCGAAAGATTGAGGGATTGTGCTTATTTTACATAATAAATTTCAGGTTCTGGTAAAACAACAACATGTACAAAATATGCTTATTACCATCAGAGGAAGGGCTGGAAACCAGCTTTAGTGTGTGCCGATACATTCCGAGCTGGTGCTTTTGATCAGCTAAAGCAGAATGCTACTAAAGCTAAAATTCCTTTCTATGGAAGGTACCTTTCTTCCATTCTTTTGAATTTCTTGTTCTTCCATATGATTTCGGATGTTTGATAGTGGTGATGTTATATATTTGTGTAAAATATGTTTCAAACAACAATAAAGATGATCCTATTGGGGAGGAGCAGGTGGCGTCATATTGACGAAACATAAAAATTTATAGCTGTAACTTGTCTTGAAAACTAGTAACTAATTTTGGTGACTCCATTAGACAAGGTGTTAAATAGAAATTTATAATTAGAAACACGTAAATAACTAATCAAGCTTTACAAGAAGAGCCAATTAACATCGAATACATCATTTTTTGTCAAATGCACATTGGTTAAGAATGAGTGATTAACTGATTATAGTTTTCTCCATAGTTGATGGTACGATAAAGATGAAAGTACATTAGAAAAATAATTCATTAGACACAAATAGGTAAGGGTGCCACATGCACCCTTCCTCAGATTACTTTTTGTTTCAGAATTCAGTTTGTTAATTCTCTTAGGTCTCTAGTTCAAACAAATGTATCTTTAGTAATATAATAATTATTCCTTTGATATCCTTTGAACAAAGCACATTTTCTTGGTCTCTTACCTATTAATTATATGTTCATTAGCCTTCAACTTTAGAAATCATCATATAGTTTTTAATTCAGATCTCATTTTAGCAATACACCTCAGTATTTCAGATTTTTTCCCCTTTTGTTAATAGCTACATGGAGTCGGATCCTGTGAAAATTGCAGTGGAAGGTGTGGAAAGATTCAAGAAGGAAAACTGTGATCTGATAATTGTGGACACCAGTGGGCGCCACAAGCAGGAAGCAGCTCTTTTTGAAGAGATGCGTCAAGTTTCTGAAGCAACGGTATATATCACATGCTATGATCCACATATTTTGTTACCTCCTATTATAAATGCTAATTTCTTGTCTTAAACTGTTCCAGAAACCAGATCTTGTAATTTTTGTTATGGACAGCAGTATTGGTCAAGCTGCATTTGATCAAGCACAAGCATTCAAGCAAAGTGTTGCAGTTGGTGCTGTAATTGTTACTAAGATGGATGGTCATGCAAAGGGAGGTGGTGCTCTTAGTGCGTAAGTGTTATTGCTATTTTACTAACATTATTGAAAAATAATGTTCCATATGGTGTAAGGATCCAAAATAAAGTTTTTCAGGCGAATATATTAACTTTTATATTTATTTTTTTGATAGGTAATTTTGGTTTGAAATGTGGGGATAGGAACTAGCGACCTTTATGTGTATTATAATATTTAGTAGAACCAACGTAGCCACTAGCCACCATGAATGCATAACAGCTGAAAGCTTAGAAAAAATTGACTCAAATTATTTTGTGCCTGATCTTCTAAATTGCTTTAATGTGCCATTCTTTGTTATCCCTATTCTTTTACATGTTGTCATTGTTTTTTTCAACTCAGAACAACTTGAACTTTTAGTGTCCGTTTTTCAAATGTCATATTGTTCTTTGGGATCTCTAACAATTGCCACCACTAGATTCTCTTGGTAATCTTGGTTTTTGAATGTTCTCCAGTCACATACAGACATTTCATGCTCAGAAGTTTTGTTCAATGAAGTACAACTTTAAGGCTAGAGGGTTCAGCTGGCCAGTAAAGAAATTAGGGGTAGTGTCTGATGGTGACTTGGATTGATCCGTGTTTGGGCTAGGATGATGGTCCTTACTCCTTACAGTCATTAAGCTTTGTTAATGGTGTGGCTGGAGATGTGTGATGCCTCAGTGATGGACATAGTTAGTTCATTCAGTGGGTGGCCCTGGTGGGTATTAGGTTTTGAGTTGGGGTCTCTTGAGTCAGATACTATCCAATTATCAAGTTGAACTCTTTAATCTGTAGCATTTGATTGATTGATTGAACATAATAGGCTCTTAGGTGGATTAGTCATAGATAAGATACAATGCGGATTCTAAATATTATTGTTTAGTAATGTGATTTATACAAATTTGTTGGATAGCATTATAAAGTATTTCAAAACTTCATGAGAAGTTAATGGACACTAAATTAGTTATATATTCATGCTGGAGAAAAGAGTTTAGTGAGTTACAATTTAGCCTTTCAAGTTCTATGGTTCTTTAAAAAACAGTGTAAATGGCTATTAGATTGCCATATGCTATAAACATGCTATTCAATTTCTCAAGATAAATTCTGAGAAGAAAAGGTTCTGCATCTGTAAATTTGTTCTATTGGAAGTTGGAACGGTATCCGGTGTTTAGTACGACTCAAATCAGTAAGGTATTACATTTTATAGGCTTCTTAAAATTAAGCTTTATAAAAGCCAATGATTAATCAATTATGATATCATGTTGTACCTTAAAGAACATTTATATTCAATCATATATGTGATTCTTTTTAGGGAAATGTCCATTACGAATGACAAATTCTTCAAAAGAATTTCATTCTTTTCACAAGCATTTACAGAGCTATTAAAATTCCTATTCAAATTTAGGCTTCGATTATTGTGTTAATAAGGTTGGAGATATGGAAATTGAAAGCATGATTCTGATACGGCAATCCAGATATTATAATTTTCTTCCACGTTCTATTTTCAGAGTTGCAGCCACAAAAAGTCCTGTCATATTTATTGGAACTGGAGAACATATGGATGAGTTTGAAGTTTTTGATGTCAAACCATTTGTGAGCCGTCTTTTAGGTTTGCTGTTCTTTTTTTCAGTATCAGATTTACTTTGATGATGTTCTGGCATGTCGGTCTACAGATACTTTGTCCTTGTTGAATTTGTAATAATTTTAACTTCCAATTTTAACCAGGGATGGGTGACTGGTCTGGATTCATGGACAAAATTCATGAAGTAGTTCCTATGGATCAGCAGCCTGAGCTTCTGCAGAAGCTTTCAGAAGGAAGCTTCACCCTAAGGATTATGTACGAGCAATTTCAGAATATACTTAAAATGGGTCCAATTGGCCAGGTTTGTAACCTAATTTCTCTCTTGTACACACAGAATGCACACTTGCATGTGTCCATATGCGATGCATTTTACTTTATGGGTTTTTTGTTGTTTCCATATGTTAGAAATTAACCTGTTTGTTTTGCATAGGTTTTCTCGATGCTTCCTGGATTTAGTGCGGAGTTAATGCCAAAAGGCCGTGAAAAGGAAAGCCAATCAAAGATCAAACGCTACATGACTATGATGGACTCGATGACTAACGAAGGCAAGTCATTGTTGATATTTCATGGAGATCAGTTTGGAAGTAGTGCTAGTTAATATGGTATTTTAACTCTCAAAGCTAATGTTTTGCAGAGTTGGACAGTTCTAACCCGAAGCTCATGAACGAATCTCGAATCATGCGAATAGCAAGAGGATCTGGTCGTCAAGTAAGGGAAGTGATGGAGATGTTAGAGGAGTACAAAAGACTAGCCAAAATCTGGAGCAAGATGAAGGGGCTCAAGATTCCAAAGAAGGGAGAGATGAGTGCCTTGTCCCGAAACATGAATGCACAGCACATGAGCAAGGTCCTTCCTCCACAGATGCTGAAGCAGATTGGTGGAATGGGTGGCTTACAGAATTTGATGAAGCAAATGGGTTCTGCTAAAGACATGATGGGAATGTTTGGAGGAGGAGACAAGTAACCTCCCTCTCCCCAAGTGCAACTACATTTCCTTGCTAGGTCCCTATTCAAACTACAAAGTGAGAATTCTTATTCAAAATCCAAAATCTGGTCAATTCTGCCCACTACTCTGTTGCTAGAGTTCTCATGGAAGCTGATGCAACAAATCTAACCCGACCAGAATATTTAGTGTGACGATTTTTGTTGTAATATTAAGTTGATGTTCTTTTTTCTATGTATCTGGCCAAATTTTTGGGTGGGTTTGCCTTTAAATGATTATTATACTGGTGCTACGTTGGATTCATTATTTATTTGTTGGCCGTAGAGCATCTGTAATTAGCAAAAACTAACTCTTACGAATCATTCTGTTTTTTTTCAGGTCTGGTTTTTTGGGATAACTAGAATTATTCTTCTTTTTCTACTTGTGTGATTGAATTTCGATCAAAATTTTATTTTTATTTTCTTACTTGCGTAATAAATTTAATGAATTTTTACCTAATATGTAGGTTATTTATCTCTTATATTACATGCATGACACTAATCACATATGAATTAGACATTAGTCCAATAAATATTAAAACTAAAAAATAAAGTTCCATTCCAATCGGAGAATTCTACCTTACCGTAAATCATTTATGTATCAATATGTACGTAATTAGCTTTTCTTTTTACTAAATTATTACAAAATACAAAAGTTTATACAAAATACGATTACATGTATACAATAGTTGTTTAAAAACCAATAATCACAAAATGACAAAATTAATGAATTAGCCGCTCTATTTGCCAAATTTTACTTAATAAAACATTGAATTTTTAATTTTTTAAATTACATAATTAAATTAATTATTATTTTGAAATTGAGATATTATATTATCTTTGTGACGCCCCCAAAATTAGGTATACATCATCCATCTCTTGCTTGGTCGCCACTTATATAGTATGTAATTTAAATACAACTTACTAACATAATCACATATAGTACTAATACGACATAAATCGTGAGTTTAAATACAAATATCGCCTATTAGATATTATACAAACTCAAAAAGGAGTCCTCATTACAATTATTATCACACTATTTCACGTAATAGTGAGGACTACTAATGCTATCTTCAGACCATCACTGCTTTCCGACTCGTCTCAAAACTATATTCTCATTTCAAGAGAAAAAATGAAAGAAAGGGTGAAATTCAATAGCCAAAGAAGAAATATTATGACTAAGATAATGCAGAATAAATTATCAATAGTCTTCAACAATGTTAAACCGATAAAATACAATAGATAACCAGTTTAACTTCAAATGAATATCTGAATCCATTAAAAGAGTAAGTAGAAAATAAAGTCTACTATCTTTTAGGTTTAAAAGTTTTTCATCATCATATAATAATTTGAGACTCACTTTAATAAATATTCCACATCATCGAATCACCCCTACACTACTACTACCAGGATATTCTTTAGTATCACGACCACAATTATTCATGCACTACGGGCCAAGAATATTTGTGTATTCATTAATGGTCATGATCATGCCAACAACTGTCCCACCAATGCACTACTGCCACCGAGGATTTTTACCACATCATTTGTAACATTACTATTATGATTACACCGAATAGTCTCTCGATCATAATCATACCAAGTCCATCTATGCACTTATAGGCCATGTATGACTTTCAACATAATATAAACATGAGGATGATGACAATGATATAAGAATTCAATAAAACAAGTTCAAGAATTATTTTATCCAGAATTATTAACGTCCAAATTATCAACATGATCTTGTTTTGTAGAGTAAAATTCAAGAATGATCGTAAGAATATTTTCATGAAAAGATCTTTGGATGAAACGCAAATATCGAGGATATTCCACTAATTTCATGGAGTATATAAGTCAAAGTTTTAACCAACCGGTATAATAAAGAATGGAATAACAAAAGAAATCACCACGCATGCGATAGTATCGCAGACGCATGTGTTATTCCAATGTAATAATAAAGAACGGAACTGTGTCGTGAAATTCACATCGGCAGCGATGTTCCAAATGTAATAATAAAGACCAACCGATCCTGTAAAACACACAGATAGGATATTCCAACGTAATAATAAAGATTTTAACCAGTCCTCCCAATCCTGTAAAACACATGCATGTGATGTTCCAACGTAATAATAAAGATTTTAACCAGTCCTGTGTAAAACACACGATGCATGTGATGTTCCAACGTAATAATAATAAAGATTTTAACCAGTCCTGTAAAACACACATGCATGTGGATGTTCCAAATGTATAATGAAGAATGTCACCAAGTATAGGTAAACCACTTATACAAAGTTATTCCAATGTAATAATAAGCAATGGAATGGAATAACAACAGCTTTCTCTTCATGAATAAGAAAGAATAACACCCCTTACTTTTGGTAGGAGATGGAATCTTTACATGACAGAAAGTAACAAAATACTCTTCTTCCTTCTCTCTTATTCTTTCTATACTTTCTCTCTCTATAACTTGAATGAATTCGTGAAAAATAATGAAGCCCTAGGCCTCTATTTATAGAAGATTTCTAGCTTAAAGACCGCGTGTGAAAAGCGAGTGGCTCAACGACTAATGATGTGAAAAGAAAAGTGGTTTGACGCTCAGTAATGTGAAACGACAAGTGGTTCGGCGCTTTGTAATGTGAAACGACAAGTGGTTCGACGTCTGGTAAAGGTAATTACTATTAACGAAGGTAAATACTATCGACGAAGGTAAATACTATTCACAAGGGTAATTACTATCGACGTGAAGGTAATTACTATCGACGAAGATAAATACTATTCACAAGGGTAATTACTATCGACGAAGGTAAATACTATCGATGAAGGTGATTACTATTCACAAAGGTAATTACTATCGACGAAGAGACTCTTAGATGATGACATATGAGCCCCCCATAAAATAATCAAACTTACCACAAATCATAACACATATTTAATCTTTCAACAATTATTAATCATTTATAACTTGTCGTCTCAATTATTGATTTAATACTATAACATATTATACGAGATGATCGCGACAATAATTGAATCAATAATATAAGAGATATATGATGCAAAAATTATCGTAGCAATAATTGAGCATAAATGAGTGACTTCTCACGTAAGCATCAATAATCAATCTGCAGTGTACTACTATGCAACCACGCCATTCATCGTACTTTTACCAACGGGTAGTTCAACAGCTTTTAACGGTAACACCTCAGCAAGTTATTTTTATAAAATATTTTTGTCGCTTTCTCAATCCGAATATAATTCTATTAATGGGGTCCACCAATGATTGAGTAGTTGTATGCGAATATTCCCTAAAAAAGAATATTCCCCACCAAACGAATATTTTATAACAACTTGCATACTTTGCAAAATTTATAAATATTACCCACAACTATAACATTATATCAAATTTATTCCATAATATTCAAAATAATATTTATAGAAAATTCATCTTTATTTATAAAAGTCGGGGTCTTACAACCTCCCTTCTATGAAATTTCGCCTCTCGAAATTAGGTAATGACGATACTGGTATGTCAAGAGGTAAGGATACCTTGATTTCATTTCAAATTCTAACTCCCAAGTCATTTCCTCAACATCGTGGTTCCTCCACAAAACTTTGACTTGAGGTATAACCTTGAGCGTAGAATATGTTCCTTCTTATCCAAAATTTGAACAGAACCTCTTCATACGTCCAAATCTTCCGCTATTTCGTCCTGGTTCTAACTCAATAATATGGTTCGGTCTTTCACATATTTACGTAATATGGATATGTGAAAAACGTTATGAACACGAGACATATTTGGCAGAAAGCGAGTCTATAGGCCATTCCCTACTCGATCGAGGATTAAAAATGGACCGATGAATCGAGGGTTAAGTTTTCCTCTCTTTCCAAATCTTGTAACTCCTTTCCATGGAGCAACTCTTAACAACACATGATCTCCTATATCGAATTCCACGTTCTTTCGATGAAGATCAGCATAACTCTTTTGTCGATTTTGTGAGGTTTTTATACGTTGTCGGATCGTTTGAATCTTTTCTCAGTCATACGTACTCAACTCCGGTCCCAACAACGTTGCTTCACCCACCTCATCCCAAAGATACCGAGAACGACACTTTCTTCCATACAACGCTTCGAATGGAGCCATGCCAATACTTGCTTGATAATTGTTGTTGTAGGAAAACTCCACCAATGGTAAGAACTTGTCCCAACTCCCCTTGAAATCAAGGACACAGAGTCTTAATAGATCTTCAAGAGTTTGAATAGTCCTCTCCGACTGTCCGTCCGTCTGAGGATGATATGCCGAGCTAAATCGTAAGTCTGTGCCCATAGCTTTTTGCAAACTAACTCAAAATCGTGAAGTGAATCTTGGGTCTCGATCAGAAACTATGGATACCGGCATACCATGCAGTCTTACAATCTCGTTTATGTACATACGAGCAAGACGTTCAAGTGTATAAGTTTCTCAGATTTGGTGAAATGAGCGGACTTGGTCAATCTATCAACAATGACCCAAATCGCATCAATGCCTTGAGAAACCTTAGGAAGACCGGTAACGAAATCCATGGTAATGTGCTCCCACTTCCATTCTGGAATTTCAAGTGGTTGCAATGGACCTTTTGGTACTTGATGCTCCGCTTTAACTCGTTGACAAGTTAGACACCTTGAGATAAACAAATATTATCTATCTCTCTCTTCATATTGCTCCACCAAAATGTATGACCAATATCATGATACATTTTGGTACTCCTGAGATGGATTGCAAATGGTGTGTTGTGCGCCTCCATCATGATATTATACTTTAAATCGTGGTCGTTAGGAACACAAAGTCCGGAGTTGACTCAAGTATTCCTTCTTCATCGATTCTTGCTTCCTAGGATATCACCTTCTTGCACTTTCTTCTTCATACGCATCGCCTGTGTGCAGTAGCTTGAGCGAGCTTTAACTTTATCGATTAAAGTCGGTTCTACTCAGATACTTGCTATCATCACATGTGTCCCCTGAGTCTTTAACTCTATCTCCATCCTTTGCAAGTCACACAAAATGGGCCTTTCGCGTTGACAATATCGCACTCAGATTTGCATATGATTTTCTACTCAATGCGTCGCCTACCACGCTCGCTTTTCGGGATGGTATTGATGGTATGATCATAATCTTTCAATAGCTCAAGCCAACGTCGTTGTCGCATGTTGAGTTCCTTTTGAGTGAAGAAATATTTGAGGCTTTTATGATCCGTAAAGATCTCCACTTTCTCCCCATACAAGTAATGCCTCCAAATTTTAAGTGCAAAAGATAACAAACCGCCAACTCTAGATCATGAGTAGGATAATTCCTCTCATATTCTTTGAGTTGTCATGAGGCATAAAGCTATAACTTTTCCATGTTGCATAAGAACACATCCCAACCCTTTGCTCGAAGCATCATCAGAGATGACAAATCCCTCCGAGCCGATGGTATTGTCGTAACAGTCTTAAATAAGTCTCCTCTTGAGTTCTTGAAAACTCTTCTCACATTCTTCGCTCCAACCGAACTTTGTATCTTTCCGAGTCACCGAGTCATGGAGTAGCGATTCGAGAAAATCCTTCCACGAATCTCCGATAATAACCAAATTAAACCGAGAAAGCTACGATTTCGTCCATCGATTTAGGTTGTTCCCACTTTGAATAGCTTCAATCTTTCATTGGTCAACAGATATTCCATGACTTGATACCATCGTGCCCAAGGAATGCTACTTCTTCAAGCCGAACTCGCATTTCTTCAACTTGGCATAAAGCTTATATTCACGAAGCTTTTGAGTGTCACCTCAGTGTTGCTTTCATGATCTTCACGGCTTTTGGAATAAATAAGGATGTCATCAATAAAGACGACCACAAAGTGATCTAAATATTCCTTGAATACTTTGTTCATCATATCCATGAAGGCAAAGATGAGCATTAGTCAATCCAAAGGACATGACTAGGAATTCATAATGCCCGCATCGAGTTCTCGAAGCCAATCTTTGGAATGTCACGGTTCTAATCTTCAATTGGTGATATCCTAACGAAGATCAATCTTTGAAAAGAATTTGGCTCCTTGCAATCGGGTCAAACAGTCATCAATACGTGGCAATGGATACCTATTTTTGATGGTGACATGATTCAACTCCGATAATCAATACAAAGTCGCATACTCCCATCTTTCTTCTTCACGAATAGACAGAGCACTCCAAGGAGAAGTACTAGGGCGAATAAAGCCAATGTCTAACAATTCCTGCGCTTGGGTCTTTAACTCCTCGAAGTTCAATAGAGCTATTCGATATGGGGCTTTGGAAATAGGTTTTGTACTGGGTTCAAGGTCGATACAAAATTCAATTTCACGCCTGGGGTAGGCCGTAAGTTCTTCTGGGAATACGTCGAGAAATTTATTAACAATAGAAATATCGTTCAAAACCGACGTATTTTTGTTTAAATCAGACATGAGCTAAGAAAGCTTGACATCCGCTTTTCAATAAACGAATAGCTTTTATGGCTTGAGATGACCGTGATTGATTTTAATGGTTTGGTCGTTTGAATTAAGCATAATAGGTTGATTAGGAATATGAAAGCTAACAACCTTACGAAAACAATCAATTTTTGCATGATAAGTAGTTAACCAATCAATCCCTAGAATCACGCCAAATGCAAGTATTTTTAATGAAATAAGATCAACAGTAATGTGAGGGTACCGATTTGAACCAAACAAGACTTATAAACAATGGATGTAATGAAGGTTTCTCCCAACGGAGTTTCCACAGATAAGTCAAAGTCTAATTTCTCCTGAGTCAAATTTAATCGATGAGCGCAAGTAGAGAAATAAAAGAATGGGTAGAACCCAGTATCAAATAAAGTATAGACTTCATTAGAGTTTATGATAAGCTTACCCGTGATGACCTCATTCGGATTCTTGCTCTTTGGGAGGTCACAACAAACGCCTCCTCAGACTGGGCTTTTGAATTTTACGGGATGGCCTTTGGTGCCTCCATCCTAGTGAATTTGTCTTGATGAAACGACAAAATCGAGCTAAGTGACCTTCTCTTCCACAATTATAACATGCTTTGACTGCATGACACGCTTTGATCGATGTGTCCTCTCTCCTCGCATTTGAAGCATATGATAGGTGGTCTTTCTCCTTCCTTAACAATGGGTCTTTGGTCTTGGCTTTTTCCACCATTGTTGAATCTCCGCTTTCTTGAAATGTCCATTCTTATTGTTTTGGCCCTCGATTACCACCGGTGGTTACCATATCCGCCTCGCTGATTCCTCCACGCTTGTTGTCCACCGCCGATGACTACTCACCGGTATTATAATTTTGCTTACCGCTTCTTTTAGTTACGTTGACTCATTATCGCAGCTCCCACTAATCGAGCCCTATTTACAACATCCTAATACAAACACGCTTTATGAGAAATAAGATGTCGACGTATCTCCCGCTTCAAACCTCTTAAAAACATTCGCGCCATTCTCTCTCATTATCCACCAAGTGGGACGAAACCGCCGTGATAACTCCGCAAATTTTGCCTCGTATTGCGACACTCGGCCATATTGTTTTGTTCCAACTTGATAAACTCCACCTCCTTCATGTGGCGAATACTTTCGTGAAAGTATTTGTCGTTGAATGTACTCTCGAACTTCTCCCAAGATATCTTCAAGATCTGACAAAGAGGTTGAGTACGCTTTTACCGATTCCCACCAAGAATCAGCCTCTCCGCAAGAAATAAAAGGCGTAGTGGGAACCTTTTGCTCTCTCGAGCATCCCAAGACATCAAATATCTTGTAATCTGCTTTATCCATGCTTCCGCTAGAAGTGGTTTTGGCTCACCCTTAAACTCCGGTGGTCCCAGCTCCTTGAATTGTTTAGCGGTGACCGCCGAGAGTTTTCCGTGTTTCCACCTACGTTTTGGATGTGAGTCGCTCTCTTTCTTTGTTGCATAAATCGCATAAAGCCTCCGAACATTTGATCATTCATCATTTGGTCGGTGTTGTTGTTTTGCATGAGGATTGTCGCCTTCCATGCACATTATCCTCGATTATTGATATGTGGTGAATCAACGATCGCTCATACGCTCCATTGCTATTCTCAACATTCTCGGATGTCATTTTCAGATCATCGCCACAAAACAAAAGGTTAATTGACATGTAACAAATTATCCCTATCTTCTGACCAACCAATAAAATAGCACATAAACTTAGGTAGGTCATACTAGCGAAGGTATTCCCCGCTCTCCCTCCTAGTACTATTCTCACATCTTAGCCAGTGATCATATCCTAAGCTCGATATTGTGGCGACGCCCCAAAATTAGGTATACATCACCCATCTTGGGTCGCCACTTACATGGTACAGAATTTAAATACAACTTATTAACATAACTGTCGTGTACAATACGACATAAACTGTGAGTTTAAATACAAATATCGTCTACTAGATATTATACAAACTCAAAAAGGAGTCCTCATTACAATTATTATCACACTATTTCACGTAATAGTGAGGACTACTAATGCTATCTTCGTGACCATCACTCGCTTCCCCACTCGCTCGTCCAAATTTATATTCTCATTTCAAGAAGAAACAAAGAAAGAAAGGGTGAGCTCAACTAGCCCAAGAAGAAATATTATGACTAAGATAATGCGTAATAAATTATCAATAGTCTTCAACAATGTTAAACCGATAAAATACAATAGACAACCAGCTTTAACTGCAATGAATATCTGCAATCCATTAAAAGAGTTAAGTAGAAAATAAAGTCTACTATCTTTTAGGTTTAAAAAGTTTTTCATCATCATTTATAAATTGAGACTCAACTTTAATAAATATTCCACATCATCGAATCACCCCCGCACTACTACGGCCAAGGATATTCTTTAGTATCACGACCACAATTATTCATGCACTACACGCGAAGAATATTTGTGTATTCATTAATGGTCATGATCATGCCAACAACTCCCGTCCACCAATGCACTACGGGCCACCGAGGATTTTTACCACATCATTTGTAACATTACTACATGATTACACCAATAGTCTCCGATCATAATCATACCAAGTCCATCTATGCACTATAGGCCACGTATGACTTTCAACATAATATAAACATGAGGATGATGACAATGATATAAGAATTCAATAAAACAAGTTCAAGAATTATTTTATCCAGAATTATTAACGCCCAAATTATCAACATGATCTTCGTTTTGTAGAGTAAAATTCAAGAATGATCGTAAGAATATTTTCATGAAAAGATATCGGATGAAACGCAAATATCAAGGATATTCCACTAATTTCATGGAGTATAGAAGTCAAAGTTTTAACCAACCGGGTATAATAAAGAATGGAATAACAAAAGAAATCACCATGCATGCGATATGATCGACCGCATGCATGTTATTCCAACAGTAATAATAAAGAACGGAACCAAGTCGTGAAATTCACAATCGTTGGGATGTTCCAACAGTAATAATAAAGACCAACCGGATCCTGTGTAAAACACATGATAGGATATTCCAACAGAATAATAAAAAGATTTTAACCGTGTCCCAATTGTAAAACACATGCATGTGATGTTCCAACAGAATAATAAAGATTTTAACCAGTCCTGTAAAACACACGCATGTGATGTTCCAACAATAATAATAAAAAGATTTTACCAGTCCTGTAAAACACATGATGTGATGTTCCAATGTATAATAGAAGAATGTCACCAAGTATAGGGTAAACCACTTATACAAAAAAGTTATTCCAACAGTAATAATAAGCAATGGAATAACAACAGCTCTCTTCATGAATAAGAAAGAATAACACCCTTACTTTTGGTAGGAGATGGAATATTTAAAGCAGTGTAAGAATAAAATACTCTTCTTCCTTCTCTCTTATTCTTCTATACTTTCTCTCTATAGCTTGAATGAATTCGTGAAAATAATGAAGCCCTAGGCCTCTATTTATAGAAGATTTCTAGCTTAAGCACCGCCGTGTGAAAAGGCAAGTGGCTCGACGACTAATGATGTGAAAAGAAAAGTGGTTTGATCACCAGTAATGTGAAAAACGACAAGTGGTTCGACGTCTGGTAAAGGTAATTACTATTAACGAAGGTAAATACTATCGACGAAGGTAAATACTATTCACAAGGGTAATTACTATCGACGAAGGTAATTACTATCGATTTAAGGTAAATACTATTCACAAGGGTAATTACTATCGACGAAGGTAAATACTATTGACGGAAGGTGGTGATTACTATTCACAAAGGTAATTACTATTACTTGAAGAGACTCTTAGATGATGACATACGAGCCCCCATAAAAAATAATCAAACTTACCACAAATCATAACACATATTTAATCTTTCAACAATTATTAATCATTTATAACTTGTCGCCTCAATTATTGATTTAATACTATAACATATTATACGATGATAATCGTGACAATAATTGAATCAATAATATAAGAGATATGATGCAAAGAATTATCGTAAAGAATAATTGAAATAGGTGAGTGACTTCTCACGTAAGCATCAATAATCAATACCGCAAGTGCTACTACGCAACCACGCCAGACATCGCATTTCTTTTTTACCACCGGGTAGTTCAATGCTTTTAACGGTAATACCTCCGCCGTTATTTTTATAAAATATTTTTGTCGCTTTTCTCAATCCGATAATAATTCTATTAAGGGGTCCACTAATGATTGAGTAGTTGTATTTAATATTCCCTAAAAAGAATATTCTCCACCAAACGAATATTTTATAAACAACTTGCATACTTTTGTAAAATTTATAAATATTACCCACAACTATAACATTATATCAAATTTATTCCATAATATTCAAAAATAATATTTATAGAAAAATTCATCTTTATTTATAAAAGCCGGGTCTTACAACCTCCCTTTCTTATGAAATTTCTCCTCAAATTAGGGTGCGTACACTGGTATGTCAAGAGGTAAGGATACCTTGATTTCATTTCAAATTCTAACTCCCAAGTCATTTCTCAACATCGTGGTTCCTCCACAAAACTTTGACTTGAGGTATAACCTTGAGCGTAGAATATGTTCCTTCTTATCCAAAATTTGAACAGAACCTCTTCATACGTCAAATCTTCCGCTATTTCGTCCTGCCTTCTAACTCAATAATATGGTTCGGTCTTTCACATATTTACGTAACATGGATATGTGAAAAAGCGTTATGAACACGAGACATATTTGGCAGTAAGCGAGTCTATAGGCCACGCTTCTACTCGATCGAGGATTAAAATGGACCAGATGAATCGAGGGTTAAGTTTTCCTCTCTTTCCAAATCTTGTAACTCCTTTCCATGGAGCAACTCTTAACAACACATGATCTCCTATATCGAATTCCACGTTAACTCGATGAAGATCAACATAACTCTTTTGTCGATTTTGTGAGGTTTTTATACGTTGTTTGATCGTTCAATCTTTTACAGTAGTCATACGTACAACTCCTCCGGTCCCAACAAACGTTGCTTCACCCACCTCATCCCAAAGATACCGAGAATCGACACTTTCTTCCATACAACGCTTGAATGGAGCCATGCCAATACTTGCTTGATAACCTGTTGTTGTAGGAAAACTCCACCAATGGTAAGAACTTGTCCCAACTTCCCTTGAAATCAAGGACACAGAGTCTTAATAGATCTTCAAGAGTTTGAATAGTCCTCTCCGACTGTCCGTCCGTCAGAGGATGATATGCCGAGCTAAATCGTAAGTCTGTGCCCATAGCTTTTTGCAAACTAACCCAAAATCGTGAAGTGAATCTTGGGTCTCGATCGAAACTATGGATACCGCAAGATACCATGCGCCTTACAATCTCGTTTATGTACATACGAGCAAGACGTTCAAGTGTATAAGTTTCTCGTATCGGTAAGAAATGAGCAGACTTGGTCAATCTATCAACAATGACCCAAATCGCATCAATGCCTTGAGAAACCTTAGGAAGACCGGTAACGAAATCCATGGTAATGTGCTCCCACTTCCATTCCGGAATTTCAAGTGGTTGCAATGGACCTTTTGGTACTTGATGCTCCGCTTTAACTCGTTGACAAGTTAGACACCTTGAGATAAACAACGTTATCTCTCTCTTTCATATTGCTTCCACCAAAATGTATGCGAATATCATGATACATTTTGGTACTCCCAGGATGGATTGCAAATGGTGTGTTGTGCGCCTCCATCATGATATTATACTTTAAATCGTGGTCGTTAGAACACAAAGTCCGGAGTTGACTCAAGTATTCCTTCTTCATCGATTCTTGCTTCCTAAGATATCACCTTCTTGCACTTTCTTCTTCATACGCGCGATCGCCTCCAGTGTCCGTAGCTTTGAAGCACTTTTAACTTTATCGATTAAAGTCGGTTCTACTCAGATACTTGCTATCATCACACGCGTCCCCTCGAGTCTTTAACTCTATCTCCATCCTTTGCAAGTCACACAAATGGGCCTTTATACGTTGACAATATCGCACTTTCGTACTTGCATATGATTTTCTACTCAATGCGCCGCCTACCACGCTCGCTTTTCCAGGATGGTATTGGATGGTATGATCATAATCTTTCAACAGCTTCAAGCCAACGTCGTTGTCGCATGTTGAGTTCCTTTTGAGTGAAGAAATATTTGAGGCTTTTATGATCCGTAAAGATCTCCACTTTCTCCCCATACAAGTAATGCCTCCAAATTTTAAGTGCAAAGATAACAAATGCTAACTCTAGATCATGAGTAGGATAATTCCTCTCATATTCTTTGAGTTGTCATGAGGCATAGGCTATAACTTTTCCATGTTGCATAAGAACACATCCCAACCTTTTGCTCGAGCATCATCAGTAGATGACAAATCCTCCGAGCCGGATGGTATTGTCGAACAGTCTTTAAATAAGTCTCCTCTTGAGTTCTTGAAAACTCTTCTCACATTCTTCGCTCCAACCGAACTTTGTATCTTTCCGAGTCACCGAGTCAATGGAGTAGCGATTCGAGAAAATCCTTCCACGAATCTCCGATAATAACCAATTAAACCGAGAAAGCTACGTGCTTCGGTCATCGATTTAGGTTGTTCCCACTTTGAATAGCTTCAATCTTTGCTTTGGGTCAATGATATTCCATGACTTGATACCACGTGCCCAAGGAATGCTACTTCTTCACCCGAACTCGCATTTCTTCAACTTGGCATAAAGCTTATATTCACGAAGCTTTTGGAGTGTCGACCTCAAGTGTTGCTTTCATGATCTTCACGGCTTTTGGAATAAATAAGGATGTCATCAATAAAGACGACCACAAAGTGATCTAAATATTCCTTGAATACTCGGTTCATCATATCCATGAAGGCGGCGATGAGCATTAGTCAATCCAAAGGACATGACTAGAATTCATAATGCCCGCATCGAGTTCTCGGCCGTCTTTGGAATGTCACGGTTCTAATCTTCAATTGGTGATATCCGGAACGAAGATCAATCTTTGAAAAGAATTTGGCTCCTTGAATCGGGGTCAAACAGTCATCAATACGTGGCAATGGATACCTATTTTTGATGGTGACATGATTCAACTCCCGATAATCAATACAAAGTCGCATACTCCCATCTTTCTTCTTCACGAATAGAACAGAGAGCACTCCAAGGAGAAGTACTAGGACGAATAAAGCCAATGTCTAACAATTCCTGCGGTTGGGTCTTTAACTCCCGAAGTTCAATAGAGCCATTCGATATGGGGCTTTGGAAATAGGTTTTGTCATTAGGTTCAAGGTCGATACAAAATTCAATTTCACGCTCTCCGGGGTAGGCGGGAAGTTCTTCGGGAATACGTCAAGAAATTTATTAACAATAGAAATATCGTTCAAAACTGACGTATTTTTGTTTAAATCTATGACATGAGCTAAGAAAGCTTGACATCCGTTTTTCAATAAACGAATAGCTTTATGGCTTGAGATGACCGTGATTGATTTTAATGGTTTGGTCGTTTGAATTCGCATAATAGGTTGATTAGGAATATGAAAGCTAACAACCTTACGAAAAACAATCAATTTTGCATGATAAGTAGTTAACCAATCAATCCTTTAGAATCACGCCAAATGCAAGTATTTTTAATGAAATAAGATCAACGTAATGTGAGGGTACCGATTTGAACCAAACAAGACTTATAAACGATTGGATGTAATGAAGGTTTCTCCCAACGGAGTTTCCACAGATAAGTCAAAGTCTAATTTCTCCTGAGTCAAATTTAATCGATGAGCGCAAGTAGAGAAATAAAAGAATGGGTAGAACCCCAGATCAAATAAAGTATAGACTTCATTAGAGTTTATGATAAGCTTACCCGTGATGACCTCATTCGGATTCCTTGCTCTTTGGGAGGTCACAATAAACGCCTCCTCAGACTACTGGGTTTTGAATTTTCTCGGGATGGCCTTTGGTGCCTCCATCCTAGCCGAATTTGTCTTTGGTAAACGACAAAATCGAGCTAAGTGACCTTCTCTTCCATAATTATAACATGCTTTGACTACATGGCCTGCAGCTTGGACCGATGTGTCCTCTCCTCCGCATTTGAAGTATATGATAGGTGGTCTTTCTCCTTCCTTAACAATGGGTCTTTGGTGCTTTGACGTCTTTCCACCATTGTTGAATCTCCGCTTTCTTGAAATGTCCATTCTTATTGTTTTGGCCTCGATTACCACCGGCGGTTACCATATCTCGCCCGTTGATTCCTCCACGCTTGTTGTCACCGCTTCGATGACTACTCTCATTTGGTATTATTATAATTTTGCTTACCGCTTCTTTTTCTTTAGTTGCTTGACTCATTATCGCGCTCCACTAATCGAGCCCTATTTACAACATCCTAATACAAACACGCTTTATGAGAAATAAGATGTTGACGTATCTCCCGCTTCAAACCTCTTAAAAACATTCGCGCCATTCTCTCTTCATTATCCACCAAGTGGGGCCTTGAACCGTGATAACTCCGCAAATTTTGCCTCGTATTGCGACACGGTCATATTGTTTTGTTCCAACTTGATAAACTCCACCTCCTTCATGTGGCGAATACTTTCGGGAAAGTATTTGTCGTTGAAACGACTCTGGAACTTCTCCCAAGATATCTTCATCTGAAAGAAGTTGAGATCGTTTCTGGAATTCCCACCAATGAATCGCCTTCTCCGCAACATAAAAGGCGTAAAGGAACCTTTGCTCCTCGGAGCATCCCAAGACATCAAATATCTTGGTAATCGCTTTATCCATGCTTCCGCTAGAAGTGGTTTTGCTTACCCTTAAACTCCGGTGGTCCCAGCTCCTTGAATTGTTTAGCGGTGACCAGCCGAGAGTTTTCCGTGTTTCCACCCCACGTTTTGGGCGAGAGTCGCTTCTCATTGCATTGTGCATAAATCAGATAAAGCCTCCGAACATTTGATCATTCATCATTTGGTCGGTGTTGTTGTTTGCGTGAGGATTATCGCCTTCTGATGCACATTATCCTCGATTATTGATATGTAGTGAATCAACGATCGCTGCGCTCCATTCTTATTCTCAACATTCTCGGATGTCATTTTCAGATCGCCACAAAACAAAAGGTTAATTAACATGTAACAAATTATCCCTATCTTCGACTTGACCAATAAAATAAAGCACATAAACTTAGGTAGGTCATACTAGCGAAGGTATTCCCCTCTCTCCTCCTAGTACTATTCTCACATCTTGGCAGTGGATCATATCCTAAGCTCGATATTAACTCATGCCCCCAAAATTAGGTATACATCACCCATCTTGGGTCGCCACTTACATGGTATGTAATTTAAATACAACTTACTAACATAAGCGTAGGTATGCAATACGACATAAACCGTGAGTTTAAATACAAATATCGTCTACTAGATATTATACAAACTATAAAAGGAGTCCTCATTACAATTATTATCACACTATTTCACGAATAGTGAGGGACTACTAATGCTATCTTCGGGACCATCACTCGCTTCCCCGACTCGTCCCGGCTATATTCTCATTTCAAGAGAATAAGTGAAAGAAAGGGTGAGCTCAACTAGCCCAATAAGAAATATTATGACTAAGATAATGCGAGAATAAATTATCAATAGTCTTCAACAATGTTAAACCGATAAAATACAATAGAACAACCAGGTTTAATCTGCGGTAATATCTAATCCATTAAAAGAGTTAAGTAGAAAATAAAGTCTACTATCTTTTAGGTTTAAAAAGTTTTCATCATCATTATAAATGAGACTCGACTTTAATAAATATTCCACATCATCGAATCACCCCTGCACTACTGACCAGATATTCTTTAAGTATCACGACCATAATTATTCACGCCTACGGGCGAAGAATATTTGTGTATTCATTAATGGTCATGATCATGCCAACAACTGTCCACCAATGCACTACGGGCCACTGAGGATTTTTACCACATCATTTATAACATTACGGTCGTGATTACACCGGAATAGTCTCGATCATAATCATACCAAGTCCATCTATGCACTTCTGAGCCACAAATGACTTTCAACATAATATAAACATGAGGATGATGACAATGATATAAGAATTCAATAAAACAAGTTCAAGAATTATTTTATCCGGGAATTATTAACGTCCAAATTATCAACATGATCTTTGTTTTGTAGAGTAAAATTCAAGAATGATCGGAAGAATATTTTCATGAAAAGATCTTTGGATGAAACGCAAATATCAAGGATATTCCACTAATTTCATGGAGTATAGAAGTCAAAGTTTTAACCAACTGGGTATAATAAAGAATGGAATAACAAAAGAAATCACCATGCATGCGATGAAGCCGCATGCAGACGAGTTATTCCAACAGAATAATAAAGAACGAAACCAAGTCGGTGAAATTCACACAAGCGGGATGTTCCAACGAATAATAAAGATGGAACCGGATCCTGTAAAACACACGTGATAGGATATTCCAACAGAATAATAAAAAGATTTTAACCAATCCGGTGTAAAACACATGACGACGAGGATGTTCCAATGGAATAATAAAGATTTTAACCGAGTCCGGTGTAAAACACACGTATGTGAGGATGTTCCAATAATAATAGAAGAATGTCACCAAGTATAGGATAAACCACTTATACAAAAGTTATTCCAATGAGAATAATAAGCAATGGAATAACAACAGATTCTCTTCATGAATAAGAAAGAATAACACCCTTACTTTTGGTAGGAGATGGAATCTTGCAAAGAAGGTGTAGTAACAAAATACTCTTCTTCTTTCTCTTTATTCTTTATACTTTTTCTCTCTATAAACTTGAATGAATTAAGTGAAAATAATGAAGCCCTAGGCCCTCTATTTATAGAAGATTTCTAGCTTAAAGACCGCCGTGTGTGAAAAGGCAAGTGGCTTGACGACTAATGATGTGAAAAGAAAAGTGGTTTGGCGCTCTTTGTAATGTGAAACGACAAGTGGTTCGGCGCTTTGTAATGTGAAACGACAAGTGGTTCGACGTCTGGTAAAGGTAATTACTATTAACGAAGGTAAATACTATTGACGAAGGTAAATACTATTCACAAGGGTAATTACTATTGATGAAGGTAATTACTATCGATTTAAGGTAAATACTATTCACAAGGGTAATTACTATTGACGAAGGTAAATACTATTGACGAAGGTGATTACTATTCACAAAGATAATTACTATTGACGAAGAGACTCTTAGATGATGACATATGAGCCCCCATATAAAATAATCAAACTTACTGCAAATCATAACACATATTTAATCTTTCAACAATTATTAATCATTTATAACTTGTAAATACCAATTATTGATTTAATACTATAACATATTATACAGATGATACTATGACAATAATTGAATCAATAATATAAGAGATATGATCGTGAATTATCAGTAGTGATAATTGAGCATAAATGAGTGACTTCTCACGTAAAGCATCAATAATCAATACTGCGTCTTCTTACGCAACCACGCCAGACATCTTGTATTTCTTTTACCAATAGGGTAGTTCAGCTTTTAACGGTAACACCTCCGTAGTTATTTTTATAAAAATATTTTTGTCGTTTTCTCGATCCGGCAGCAATAATTCTATTATGGGTCCACCAATGATTGAGTAGTTGTATGAATATTCCCTAAAAAGAATATTCCCCAGGCAAACGAATATTTTATAACAACTTGAATACTTTGCAAAATTTATAAATATTACCCACAACTATAACATTATATCAAATTTATTCCATAATATTCAAAAATAATATTTATAAAAAAATTCATCTTTATTTATAAAAGCTGGGGTCTTACAATCTTTGTTCACAACTCTTAAATCGTTTTAGCTCTTATCACACATAGACGTGAAAAAGATAAAAAAACAGAAAAATAAAATAAAATAATGACATAACCTTATTAGACGCGGTAAAATAGATTATCAGTTAACTCATTTTGACAATTTAAACCTCATTTAACCATTTTTTTGCTTTAGAAATTGAGAGAGCGAGTGAGAACGATTTGAAAATCTAGGATTTTTTCTTCTGCAAATCTTTGGGCTTAGATCTTCATGTAATCCAGGTATGTTGAGTGCAACAGTGTTGCTCCGATCTATTTCGTAATTACGTGGCGGTAAGCCGGTAACCTCACTAATTCTTCATTCTACAAATTACAGTTCTAGGTCAATCTATTTTAGATAAGGAGATTGAATTGGCCAAAATCAAAGTGAAAAATTAGGGGTTTTCATCTTCTCAAACCATTTTAACACCTAATAGGTTGTTAATGCTATCTTCAGATAGCAGATCCTCGTCGATTGCTCCAAAGAGAGTAGAATGTTTATGTGGTGTATCAGCATTTATTTTTATCTCCACAAAAAACAAATCAAGGGAAGAAAGTTCTATGGATATCGTTTTTACCAGATAAATATATTTTAGGTGTAAATTTATATATTATTGGAATGTATTTTGGATTAAATTTGATTGTTTTTTCTTTTATAGGTCGTTAATAAATATTGTGAATTTTTTCAATGGTCGGACATAATTTCTCAAAATGAAGTTGATGGTAGTGGTTGCAGTGATATGGGTTCTATTTCAAGGAAGGAAGATGTAGTCAATTTACTAAGAAACAAAAAGAAGTTAAAGAATTTGAAAAGGGAGGCTTTAAAATTGGAGTTAAAATCTGTCAGACTAGGAGAGACAAATAAGAAATTGCAATTGTATGTGATATTGTCATGGATGGTTACTTGTGCTGTATTAAGTTATACGAGAAACCAAAGGATGGAATACAAAACAAATCACTTTTTAATTTAAGCGAGGTGACTCGGCTATTTTTTAAATTAAGCGAGTTAATTCTTAATTAATTAAGAGTTGACACAGTAAAATTTTCAATTGGAAACTGAGTTTTTCAATTAATAGGATCGGCTGTCTTGTTTTTATATGTAAGGTATTGATTTTCATGATTTTTTAAGCATTTTAAGCTATGTGATCAATTTATGTTTTCATGTAATCAAGTTGTATTAAGTTATGTTTTCATGAATTTTCATGTATCATAGTTTTCTGATGTATTTTGAGCAAATGAAACGAATACATGCCATGTTTTATGATGTATTTTATAGCAAATAAAAAGGTTCAATCTATCTCAGGCCAAAACAAATGCAGTTCTTTCAATTTTAAAAAGAAAATGTCAAGTTCTGACATCTTTCATTACCTACCTTTTTACTTTGTGTTGTACAAAGCAAATGAAAAAGCTTTGCCCCGTTGTTAGGCCAACACATTTAGTTCCTTCAATTTTAAAAAAATGCCAAGTTTTGCCCTGTATCATTGCATACCAAACCAATCAAACATGTTCCAAAGTGCATCCAAAACAATTCAGTATAAAACATAGCACAAATGTGTCATTAAGGCAGTTTACATCCAGAAATTTGTCATTAAGCATCATGTATCATCCAATCATTCTACATTACCACAAATATACTATAAAACATCTAACCATCCAAAGTACCACATAGCTTCGTAATTACAAGTCTTAAATATTCAAAATATTAATCATCACTAATATACAATTCAAAATGTGTTCTAAATTAACCCCCAAAAATATACTAAAGCAGCCCAAAAAATATACTAAAGTTGCTCCAAATTTTTACTAAAGTTGTTCCAAAAGATATACATCCACTGTGTCTACCTTCATTGTCCAACATCTGCAGTGCTATTTGCATATTGTGTTCCACCACTATGTATTGATATTTGCCTCACAATTGCACTTCTCTCCCTAGTTGTACTCCTTTTGTGAGACCCCAGATTTTATCAATAAAAATTTAAATTTGGTCGAAATAATTTTTAATATTATGGTGTGAATTTGAGATAATATTATAGTTGTGGGTAGTATTTATAAATTTTGCAAAGTATGCAAGTGGTTATATTATATTCGATTGGTGGGAAATATTCTATTTAGCGAGGAATATTCGTGATAACTACTCAATCATTGGTGGACCCCACAATGTAATTATTGTCGGATTGAGAAAACGACAAAAATATTTTATTAAAATAACGGCGGAAGTTTTACCGTAGTTCTTGTTGAACTACTTTCGGTAGTAAAAGTACGATGTCGTGTGGTTGCATAAGTAGCATACGGTATTGATTATTGATGCTTATGTGAGAAGTCACCGGTTTGATTCCATTATTGTCGATTAATAATATGAATTATTATAGTGATAATGACGTTTTGTTTTATTCAGATTATTAACGTAATAAAACGAAAACATCTTTTTATATAAAATAGAATACTTTATTAAAGTTATTCTATAAATAGAATATATTATATTTTATTATGCATAGTGTTGCGTAGTGTTTTGCGTAGTATTGCATAGTGTTTGCATAGTAAAATGTTTTTATATAAATAGAATATATTATATTTTATTTAAAAGATTTTTTTTAAATATGGACCGTCGATTAAAGTAAATCAATCTGGATAGTTCATGGATTAATTCTTATGCATTCCATTTTCCTATAAATAAGCTCATTCCTTCATTATTTTCTTACGAATTCATTGAAACTCTAGAGAGAAATTATAGAGAGAAGCTATAGAGAGAAATTATAGAAAGAAGAAGAGTATTCTCTGCTACTTCACTACTTCTATATTCGGTTCTTTTTACTGATAAGGGTGTTATTCTTTCTTCTTGAAGAGAACTTCATTATTCCATTCATTATTATTACATTGGAATAACTTTTAAAAAGTGGCGTACCCTATACATAACTTTGATACGCCAGCATACCCTATACTTGGTGAAATCCTTATGTTATTCCATTCTTATTATTACATTGGAATAACTTTTGATACGCTGCATTTACCCTATACTTGGTGACATTCTTCTATTATTCTGCTTGGAACATCCTGCTGCGTGTGTTTTACACCACGACCGGTTCCGCTTTTATTATTCTCATTGGAACATCCTCGCATGTGTTTTACACCGACCGGTTCCGTCTTTATCATTCTGTTGGAATATCCTATCATGTGTTTTACACCGGATCCAGTTCCATCTTTATTATTCTGGTTGAACATCCTGCTTGCATTGTGAATTTCACCCCGACTGTTTCCGTTATTATTATTCTGCATTGGAATAACTTTGTCTATGCAAGTCACCGCATGCATGGTGATTTCTTTTGTTATTCCATTCTTTATTATACCCAGTTGGTTAAAATTTTGACTTATACTCCATGAAATTAGTAGAATATCCTTGATATTTGCGTTTCATCCAAAGATATCTTTTCATGGAAATATTCTTCGATCATTCTTGAATTTTACTCTCACGAAAACAAAGATGTCATGTTGACAATTTGGGCGTTAATAATTCATGGATTAAATAATTCTTGAACTTGTTTTATTGAATTATTATGTCATTGTCATCATCCTCATGTTATATTATGTTATCTTTGGCTTACGCAAGCATAGATGAACTTAGTATGATTATGACCGAGGATCATTCTCGGTATAATCATGACTTGATATAAATGATGTGACAAAAGTCCTCGGTGGCTGTAATGCAATGATGGATAGTTTTTGGTATGATTATGACCGGGGGTGATTCAAAGATAGTCATGACCATTGATAATTTGATGAAAATCCTTGACCGTGGTAATGCGGGGATGATTAGATGTGGTGGTTTATTTATTAAAATTTGAGTCTCAAATGATAAAATTGATGAAAACCTTTTAAAACCTAAAAGATAGTAGACTTTATTCTCTACTTGACTCTTTTAATGGGTTGCTTATTCCAATGCAGCTTTAAACTGGTTTATCATTGTATTTTATCGCTTTAACTTCATTGTTGAAGGCTAATGATAATTTATTCGCATTATCTTATTCATAATATTTCTTCTTTGGGCTAGTTGAGCTCACCCTTTTTTTCACCGTTTCTTCGTGAAATGAGAACATAAATTTGAGACGAGTCGGGGAACGAAGTAATGGTCCAGGAGGATAGCATTAGTAGTCCTCCTATTCCGTGAAAAAGTGTGATAATAGTTGTAATGAGGACTCCTTTTGAGTTTGTATAATATCTAGTAGACAATATTTGTATTCAAACTCACGGTTTATATGTCGTATTATACCTGACAGCTTAGGTTAGTAAGTTGTATTTGAATTTATGTACCATGTAAGTGGCGACCCAAGATGGGTGACGTATACCTAATTTTGGGGGCGTCCACGGTTGGTATCGAGCTTAGGGATATGATCCCCGGTGAGATGTGAGATAAGAACTAGGAGGGAGAGACGGGAATTCCTTCGCTAGTATGACCTACCTAAATTTATTTGGTATTTAATTGGTCGGTCAAAGTATAGGGATAATATGTGATATGTTAATTAACCCTTGTTTTGTGACAAGGTGTTTAAGAATGACATCCGAAAATCTTTGAGATAAGCAATGAAGCACATGAGAGTGTTGATTCAAATTTCAACAAAAGGTAACGACCAACAACACGATAATAATCATACTTGGTGGCAACGACTATCGAACAATGATAACCATCGTGGGGAAATTATCATCTTGAGAATGGTAACCACTTGATTGGTAATCATGGCAAAGATAATAGAAGTGGAAATTGCAAAAAGAGAAGGTCATTTAGCCCAATTTTGTTGTGCACCAAAGTCAAGTCTAGCTGGGACGGTAGCACCAAAGGTGGATATGGACAAAACAAAGTCGTTGGTTTTAGAAGTGCATTTTTCATGACTTCTCAAAAAGCGAGTAAACCGAACGAAGTTAGCACGGGTTAGTTAATTATAAATTACGAAGTCTATACCTTATAAGATACCGGTTCTACCCATTATTTTATCTCTCTTGCTTGCGTTCAACGTTTAAATTTGACTCCGGAGAAGTTAGACTTTGACTTATTGGTTGAAACTTCGTTAGTAGGAGCCTTACGTTCGCTTACTATTTTTAAATCTTGTTTGATTCAAATAAACACTTTCACGTTACTGTCGATCTTATCTTTTGAAAATACTTGCCTTTGATGTGATTTTAGGAATCAATTGGTTAACTACTCATCATGCTTTTCGTAAGGTTGTTAGCTTTATATTCATAACCAACTTATTGTGCGAATTCAAGTAACCAAACTACTAAAGTCAATTATTGTCATATCAAGCCATAAGTAAAGAGCCCCGAACCTTTCGTTGTTGACTTCCTTGTATGGAATGCACCAAAGCCGACTTTACAGAAGCGACGTCGTGATCAAGATGGCAAGTTGATAGGTATCATTGTGAGGTGCTTATCCGAGTTAAGGGATAGAAGTCACATTGGTATTAATGTGACGTCTTATTCAAGTCTTGGACGAGAGTAATGATTTTGAATGATATTTGTAAGACCCCGAATTTTATGAAATAAAAGTATTCAATTTTTCTATTCAAGAAATGGTTAAATTGATAAAAGTTAAAGTTAAGGGTGATATATGAATTTTTTTTCAAAAATACGCAAGGGGGGTATAAAGTATTCATTATTGTCGGGGAATATTCGTTTGGTCGTGGAATATTCTTTTCGCGAGGGAATATTAAATGCGACAAGCAGCCTTATTGTGGGCCCCATAACGTAATAAACGTCGGATGAAGAAAACGACAAAACTAAGTTTTTATAAATAACGACGTAATCGTTATGAATTAACACCTTGTTGGAATACCCGTTGGTAAAATAAAGTAATACGCGTTGTTGCACAAATGGCACACGGTATTACGCGTATTTTGAATTATTGATTCTTACGTAAGAAGGCACTACTCAATAATTGTTACGATAATTCTTCGTTCAATATTTTATTTTATTGATTCAATAATTGATCGTTGATATTTTATATTATTGTTGTTCAATAATTGTCAACGCATTGCAGATATCTCCATTATCGGATCAATAATTCATATTATTTGAATAATATTATTAGATAACATTATTGGCAATGTCTAGAAAGTTACATCGAGGAGGTTTGGTCACCTAATTGCGCCGCCCGATGAGGAGAAATTCTTATTGGAAAGCCCCTTTCTCCTGAACTGCTGGTTGTCATTATTGTGATTCTATAATATTATTTGTGAATAATTAGTTATTGATTTATATGATAAGAAAATATTTATTTGATGTGGATATAAATGATGGATTTATTTATGTATTTATAAGTGAAGGAATTAATGATGAGGTGTTTTATCGATTTTGTCGAAATGGAGAACAAAATATGGGATTTTCGGAAAAATTAGTTTATTACTTGATTTTGTAAAATCCATAACTCTTTAATGTATAATGAGTTAAGAGATGAGCCATATATCAAAAGAAAGCCCTAGAAGTAAGCTAACTGTAGAAATTTGAATCACCAAAAAATTCTTTGTAGATATTTCATGGTGAAATTTTGAATGAAATCGGTCAGAAGGACTAATAGTCCGAAAAATCGGTGTTCTTGACTATATTAAATGAGTTATAAATTTTGATCCGACCGTTGGATCGTTGTAATTTTGGATATGTTATACATATATAAGTTGAGTATATGTCCACAAATTTTGAACCGTTAAAAATGAACGTATGATTTGTTATGAATTTTAAGAGGTAATCGATTCGGAAATTAGGTTTTGGTGGAAAATTCTAGAATTGAGTGGGCCCCACTCTTGGTTGTTGGGGAAGATGGCTGATTTTTGGTGGGTGGAATAGTAGCGAGTAAAGCCATCGAGTTTCTGGTCAAGTCTGCTTGATGTCTAACATTTTCCTATAAATAGAAATTTAAGTTAGAATTGAAAATCACACCGTAAACAAGTTTTCTCTTTTCTCTCTATATTATCGGCGTATTCTTGTGAGTATTTTGAGTATACTTTAAGTATTGTTAGACGGTCTGAGTTCCCTTCACAGACTATATCCTGTTTTCAACTAGAAATCTTGTCTTTTCGAGGTAAGGGATGTTATTTTCTTCTCGAATGATATTATTTCTTCAATATCATTATCTTTGAAATATTGGTTGGAATTTTTTTCCAAATTTGGAACTTTTTCATATCGGGGTTACTATTCATGAGTTCTTATTCACGAGTTACTATTCATGAGTTACTATTCACGAGTTACTATTCACGAGTACTATTCATGAAGCGTGAAGATGTTTTTTGGAATTTCTATCTTTTGGTGTCCGAGTTCTTATTCACGTATCTGGCCTTTATTCACGAATCTGACACTATTCTTAAGACTATTCATTCATAGAAAAATGAAAATTTTTCTTTTAAATCTAAAATATCTATTATGGATACTAGCTTTGATTGTATCCATGTTTTGATCATTCTTGAATTTTACACCACTATGATTATTTTTGAGGTATTTTTGGGCGTGGATAAAACCAATGCAAAGATGAATGATTTACGAAGAATATCTTTGGCACAGTAGTCAAAGATGAGCAGTGTTTAAATGAACATGACCAACTGATGAATATCTTTAGCCAAGATGGTGCAAAGATGAATTATTGATGAATATCTTTTTGCTCGTAATGCAAAGACTGACTGTTGTTGTTGAATATCTTTAATTTTTTGCGTGTGCAAAGATGAATTATTGATGAATATCTTTTGCTCGTAATGCAAAAGATGACTGTTGTTGAATATCTTTAGCTGTGAAGTCTGAAGATGAATTATTGATGAATATCTTTGGCTTGTAATGCAAAGATGACCCGTTGTTGAATATCTTTAGCACCAGTAGTGTAAAGATGAATCATCTGTTGATGAATATCTTTGGCCCGTGGTGCAAAGATGAATTTATTAATATGATTATGAGCGAGGCGTGATTTGGTATAACCATGATCTTTGATGTTTGAGATAAAGACAAGTGATAAAAATTATCTTTGTCTTGGATGAGGAAAGGAATTTAGAACTACAATTACGATTATGAGTTATACACGTGATTGTGGGCGAAATTGTTGATTGATGTTACGAGGATAATAAAACATTGTTGGTGGATTTTTAACATGGAAGATAATAGACTTTATAGTCTATTTGACTCTTCTAATGGATTACTTTCATTCACTGCACTATGGTTGAAAAGTTTTATCATCTACCATATGTTCTAAATCTACGATTTATTCTTGATGAAGACTATTGATAATTTATTTATCTTTAGTCATAATATTCTTTATTGAGCTAGTTGTCTCACCCTTTTGTTTCACAATTCCTTTCGGTAATAAAAAAGTGTAGGCTTGGGTTGAGCGGGGATAGCGAGGAATAAGCGTGGTGGTCTATATATGTTGAGGTGTGAGGTGAATTTAACTTGGAAGGGTGTTTTGTCACTTTGTCATACAAGATGTCTAATGACATACTGACCTCGTGTTATCATAAGACATGGTTGTCTTCATCCACTTCTTTGAGTATATTTACAAGCACTACCTATATAATCTTGGTATTTGTTTGGAGTATAATACCCAATTAGAGGCAGTGGAGATAATGATATGTCGAGAAGACTCACCATTGGGAAGAATATGATAGTAATCTTCTCGTTTTTCTTTGGGGTTTATTAGATTGACCAAGGATAATTACATGGCCATATGATATCTACCATAACCTAAAAGCATGGCCTCCCATGTATGAAGGTTTCTTGAGCACTTCCCAAAGATTCTAATTTCTAAAAGCAGGTTTTGACTATACCTTTATGTAAGGTGTCATTGTGACGTCTTCTGATTGGTATATATTTGTATCCAAACTCACAAAGATATGTGTTGTTGTATTTTGCACGACAATTGTTGTAATAAAGTTGTAGTTGTTTTTCGTACCATATATTTGGCGACTCGAGAATGGGTTGGATGGAATGAACCTATTTTGGGGTTGTTACATTTAGTATCGAGCTTAGGGATATGATCTCCGGCGGAGATCGGGAATAGAACTAAGAGGGAGAGATGAGTAAATCCTTCCATTAAGTGTCTCCTACCTAAGCTTATTTGTTGGTCGATCATAATATCGAGATATTATGTGATATATTAATTTGTTCAATTAACCTTTGTTTTGAAGTCTGTATTCTAGGATGATATCCAAATACGGGAGATGAAGCAATGGAGAAATCATGATGACGGGGAGATAGAATCGAAATGAAAACAAGGTATTCTCAACTCTTTGAAATACCGAGTGCGTAAATTTAGGGGACGAAATTTCATAAGGAGGGAGATTGTAAGACCCCGAATTTTATGAAATAAAAGTATTCAATTTTTCTATTCAAGAAATGGTTAAATTGATAAAAGTTAAAGTTAAGGGTGATATATGAATTTTTTTTTTCAAAATACGCGAGGGGTATAAAGTATTCATTATTGTTAGGGAATATTCGTTTGGTCGTGGAATATTCTTTACGTAGGGAATATTAAATGCGACAGTAGCGACTATTTGTGGGCCCCATAATGTAATAACTGTGGGATGAAGAAAACGACAAAACTAAGTTTTTATAAATAACGACGTAATCGTTCTGAATTAACACATCGTTGGAATACGGTTGGTAAAATAAAGTAATCTGGCGTTGTTGCACGATGAAATACACGGTATTACGATATTTTGAATTATTGATTCTTACGTGAAAGGCACTACTCAATAATTGTTACGATAATTCTTGTTCAATATTTTATTTTATTGATTCAATAATTGATGCGTTGATATTTTATATTATTGTTGTTCAATAATTGTCATCGCACCTGATATCTCCATTATCGGATCAATAATTCATATTATTTGAATAATATTATTAGATAACATTATTGGCAATGTCTAAAAGTTACATCGAGGAGAGGTTTGGTCACCTAATTGCTTGGCGCCCGATGAGGAGAAATTCTTATTGAAAGCCCTCTTCCCCGGAGCTGCTTTGGTTGTCATTATTGTGATTACGTAATATTATTTGTGAATAATTAGTTATTGATTTATATGATAAGAAAATATTTATTTGATGTGGATATAAATGATGGATTTATTTATGTATTTATAAGTGAAGGAATTAATGATGAGGTGTTTTATCGGTATTTGTCGAAATGGAGAACAAAATATGGGATTTTCGGAAAAATTAGTTTATTACTTGATTTTGTAAAATCCATAACTCTTTATTATAATGAGTTAAGAGATGAGCCATATATCAAAAGAAAGCCCTAGAAGTAAGCTAACTGTAGAAATTTGAATCACCCAAAAATTCTTTGTAGATATTTCATGGTGAAATTTTGAATGAAATCGGTCCAAGGACTAATAGTCCGAAAAATCGATTGTTCTTCAAATATATTAATGAGTTATAAATTTTGATCCGACCGTTGGATCGTTGTAATTTTTGGATATGTTATACATATATAAGTTGAGTATATGTCCACAAATTTTGAACCGTTAAAAATGAGCGTATGATTTGTTATGAATTTTAAGAGGTAACTGATTCGAAAATTAGGTTTTGGTGGAAAATTCTAGAATTGAGTGGGCCCCACTCTTGGTTGTTGGGGAAGATGGCTGATTTTTAGTGGGTGGAATAGTAGCGAGGTAAAGCCATCGAGTTCTGGTCAAGTCTCCTTGACGTCTTAACATTTTCATATAAATAGAGGCTAAGTTAGAATTGAAAATCACACCAAAAACAAGTTTTCTCTCTCTCTCTCTATATTATCGAGTATATTCTTGTGAGTATTTTGAGTATACTTTGAGTATTGTTAGACGGTTGCAAGTTCCCTTGACCTTATATCCAGGTGTTTCAACTAAAATCTTGTCTTTCGAGGTAAGGGATGTTATTTTCTTCTCGAATGATATTATTTCTTGATATCATTATCTTTGAAATATTGGTTGGAATTTTTTTCCAAATTTGGAACTTTTTCATGTCGGGGTTACTATTCATGAGTTACTATTCACGAGTTACTATTCATGAGTTACTATTCACGAGTTACTATTCACGAGTACTATTCATGAAGCGTGAAGATGTTTTTTTGTGGAATTTCTATCTTTTGGTGTCGAGTTACTATTCACGATATCTGGCCTTTATTCACGATATCTGACTATTCACGAATACGGCCTTTATTCATAGAAAAATGAAAATTTTCTTTTAAGTCTAAAATATCTATTACGGATACTAGCTTTGATTGTATCCATGTTTTGATCATTCTTGAATTTTATACCACTATGATTATTTTTGAGGTATTTTTGGACGTGGATAAAACCAATGCAAAAGATGAATGATTTACGAAGAATATCTTTGGCACAGTAGTGCAAAGATGAGCAGGTGTTTAAATGAACATGACCAATCGATGAATATCTTTAGCCATGAGTGCAAAGATGAATTATTGATGAATATCTTTTGCTCGTAATGCAAAAGATGACACATTGTTGAATATCTTTATCCTAGAGGTGCAAAGATGAATTATTGATGAATATCTTTTGCTCGTAATGCAAAGATGACTTTTGTTGAATATCTTTGCTTTGTAGTGCAAAGATGAATTATTGATGAATATCTTTGGCTTGTAATGCAAAAGATGACCCGTTGTTGAATATCTTTGCTTTGTAGTGTAAAGATGAATCTGTTGATGAATATCTTTGGCCCGTGGTAGTGCAAAGATGAATTTATTAATATGATTATGAGCAGAGGCTGTGATTTGGTATAACCATGATCTTTGATGTTTGAGATAAAAAGACAAGTGATAAAAATTATCTTTGTCTTGGATGAGGAAAGGAATTTAGAACTACAATTACGATTATGAGTTATACACGTGATTGTGGGCGAGAAATTGTTGATTGATGTTACGAGGATAAAACATTGTTGGTGGATTTTTAACATGGAGAAGACAATAGACTTTATAGTCTATTTGACTCTTCTAATGGATTGCTCATTCATTTGCAACTATGGTTGAAAAGTTTTATCATCTACCATATGTTCTAAATCTACGATTTATTCTTGATGAAGAGACTATTGATAATTTATTTATCTTTAGTCATAATATTCTTTATTGAGCTAGTTGTTTCACACCCTTTTGTTTCACAATTCCTTTCGAATTAATAAAAGTGTAGTATTTGGGTCGAGCGGGGATAGCGAGGAATAGAGTGGTGGTCTATAGATGTTGAGGTGAGGTGAATTTAACTTGGAAGGGTGTTTTGTCACTATCATACAAGATGTCTAATGACATACAACCTCGTGTTATCATAAGACATGGTTGTGCTCATCCACTTCTTTGAGTATATTTACAAGCACTACCTATATAATCTTGGTGTTTGTTTGGAGTATAATACCCAATTAGAGACGATGGAGATAATGATATGTCAAGAGAAGACTCACCATTGGGAAGAATATGATAGTAATCTTCTCGTTTTTCTTTGGGGTTTATTAGGTTGACCAAGGATAATTACGTGGCCATATGATATCTACCATAACCTAAAAGCATGGCCTCCCATGTATGAAGGTTTCCTTGAGCACTTCCCAAAGATTCTAATTTCTAAAAGCAGTTTTGACTATACCTTTATGTAAGGTGTCATTGTGACGTCTTCTGATTGGTATATATTTGTATCCAAACTCACAAAGATATATGTGTTGTTGTATTTTGCACGACAATTGTTGTAATAAAGTTGTAGTTGTTTTTCGTACCATATATTTGGCGACTCAGAATGGGTTGGATGGAATGAACCTATTTTGGGGTTGTTACAATATTTATATCATTAATAAATTTCTTGACGTATTCTTGAAGATTTCCTAGCCTACCCTAGAGCGTGAAATCGAATTTTGTATTGACCCCAGTACAAAAACCCATTTCTTAAACCCTCAAATATTTCTTCAACTAAAAGGATCTTTTACGAGGATTATGATGAAAGTCATAATAAAAGCATTGGACTAATGAAAATCATGGGTATATGAAGTATTAGTAAGTGTTATGATGAGTTATGTTGGTTATTATGTGAAAACATGAAAGTTTCTTAGAAATCACAAAGAGTTGAAAATCAGATTTTGGTGAAAAGCGTAACATGAAATTCAATTGACCATATCTCCTATTATATTTTGAATTTTTGAATGTGGTCAAGTCCTAGAGTTAGATCTACGAGTTACCTAACTAATCCAAGTGGAATTACTGGAAAGGTGTTGTAGATTTTGTGTGGACTGATTTTAGCAAAGGAGTGCAAAGCTGCAAAAACCAAAAAAAGTTGCTGCCATGATTTTAGAGGGCTGTTTCGGCCACTTAAATTATGAGAAAAATTCTGGTCTTTTGGGACATAAAGGTATATGGTATAAAGTACATCCTGTCCAAAAATGAGCTCATTCTGACTTCAAATGAACAAGTTATGACTATTTCAATATTTAGGTTTTTCCGATTTAAAATGCTATAACCGGAGTTCTATAACTCCGATGACCATGAAATTTAAACTGGAAGCTCACGTTAACATGTGTAAGGTCCTGTCAAGATTTGGGAATTTTGGAGTTAAACTTGAGGTAGCTAATTTCTTAAGGAATTAATTAGAAATTGATTTTTGAAAAATAGTAAATGAATTTTAAAATTCCGAGAAAATATATTTTCATTATGGGACTATATTATGCTAAATCCCAGAAAAGAAATATTTTTGGGACTGATTTGGTATTTTTCATGAAAATAGTTTAGTTACTGAACATATGAGTTAAATATGTTATGTGAAGTAACAAAGTTGAAAATAAGATTTTATGGCTGAGAGAATCCTATATAGAGTATATGCATATTTTTTGATGAGGATTTGATAATTGGTGATGATATTTTATGAGTATGGCATTTTGAATGATTAAATGCATTATATGGTAAAGTGTAAACAATTGAGAAAAATTGTTTATAAATTTAAGAAGTGATTAAAATATTGTTATAATATTAATGTTATTAGATTATGAGATTATTAAGTGATTGATAACATGGGGATATTCTTGAATCTGGATAAATTATATTATAAATGTTTAATATTTATCCTTTATCTCATTTGATTGATTCTTTATATCATTATCCTCGTGTTTATATTATGTTGAAAGTCATCTCGCATACAGTGGTGCATAGATGGACTTGGTATGATTATGACTGACGAGGATTGTTGGGGTATAATCATAACCGTAATTGAAAACACAATTATCTTTAGTAGTAGTGCATGGATAATTTGTGGTCGTGATATTTAATGAATACACAATTATCTTTAAGTAGTAGTGCATGGATAATTTGTGGTCGTGATATTAATGAATACACAATTATCTTTGGTAGTAGTGCATGGATAATTTGTGGTCGTGATATTAATGAATACACAATTATCTTTTCTTAGTAGTGCATGGATAATTTGTGGTCGTGATATTAATGAATACACAATTATCTTTGGTAGTAGTGTATGGATAATTTGTGGTCGTGATACTTAATGAATATACAATTATCTTTGGGTCAGTAGTGCATGGATAATTTGTGGTCGTGATACTAATGAATACACGATTATCTTTTCTTAGTAGTGCATGGATAATTTGTGGTCGTGATACTAATGAATACACGATTATCTTGGTAGTAGTGCATGGATAATTTGTGGTCGTGATACTAATGAATACACAATTATCTTTTCTTAGTAGTGCATGGATAATTTATGGTCGTGATACTTAATGAATACACAATTATCTTTGGTAGTAGTGCATGGATAATTTGTGGTCGTGATACTAATGAATACACAATTATCTTTGGGTACGTAGTGCATGGATAATTTGTGGTCGTGATCTTAATGAATACACGATTATCTTTTGCCGTAGTGCATGGATAATTTGTGGTCGTGATACTAATGAATACACGATTATCTTGGTTGGTAGTAGTGCATGGATAATTTGTGGTCGTGATATCTTAATGAATACACAATTATCTTTTCTTGTAGTGCATGGATAATTTATGGTCGTGATACTAATGAATACACAATTATCTTTGGTAGTAGTGCATGGATAATTTGTGGTCGTGATACTTAATGAATACACAATTATCTTTGGTAGTAGTGCATGGATAATTCGTGGTCGTGATACTTAATGAATATCCTTGGCACGTAGTAGCGGGGATGATTCGATGATAAGGATTAAATATTGAAATGAGTCTCAAAGAATGAAATATTAATTCATGGATGTGGTAAAAGTCATCTTTGGTAGTAGTGCATTGATAGACTTGGTATGATTATGACCACGGATTATTCGGTATAATCATGATAGTAATTAAAAACACGAATATCCTTAGCCAATGAAGTGTATGGATAATTCATGGTTGTGATACTATTAAAATTTGAGTCTCGAGATTATTGGTTTTACGCTTATATATCTTTGGCACCAGAGTGCAAAGATGAATTGTTAATAAATATCTTTGGGGCATTTGTAGCAAAAGATGAATTGTTAATGAATATCTTCGCCGATCATTGCAAGATGAACTTAATATTTTCAACGATAAAAAGGTATTCAAGGTATCCTCACCTCTTTATCATACCAGTATCGCACCCTAATTTCGAGGCTTAAATTCCATAAGGAGGGGAGATTGTGAGACCCAGATTTTATCAATAAAGATTTAAATTTGGTCGAAATAATTTTTAATATTATGGTGTGAATTTGAGATAATATTATAGTTGTGGGTAGTATTTATAAATTTTGCAAAGTATGCAAGTGGTTATATTATATTCGATTGGTTGGGGAATATTCGGTTTAGCGGGGAATATTCGTATAACTACTCAATCATTAGTGGACCCTACAATGTAATTATTGTCGGATTGAGAAAACGACAAAAATATTTTATTGAAATAACGGCGGAAGTTTTACCGTGAGTTCTTGTTGAACTACTACTTAGTAGTAAAGTAAATGCGATACGTCGTGTGGTTGCATAAGTAGCACACGGTATTGATTATTGATGCTTATGTGAGAAGTCACTCGGTTTGATTCCATTATTGTCGATTAATAATATGAATTATTATAGTGATAATGACGTTTTGTTTTATTCAGATTATTAACGTAATAAAATGAAACATCTTTTATATAAAATAGAATACTTTATTAAAGTTATTCTATAAATAGAATATATTATATTTTATTATGCATAGTGTTGCATAGTGTTTTGCATAGTGTTTTGCATAGTATTGCATAGTGTTTTTTAATAGTAAAATGTTTTTATATAAATAGAATATATTATATTTTATTTAAAAGATTTTCTTTAAATATGGATAGTAAGATTAAAGTAAATCAATCTGGACCGTTCATGGATTAATTCTTATGCATTCCATTTTCCTATAAATAAAGCTCATTCCTTCATTATTTTCTTACGAATTCATTGAAACTCTAGAGAGAAAATTATAGAGAGAAAGCTATAGAGAAAATTATAGAAAGAAGAAGAGTATTCTCGCTACTTCACTACTTCTATATTCGGTTCTTTTTACGGTGAGGTGTTATTCTTTCTTCTTGAAGAGAACTTCATTATTCCATTCATTATTATTACATTGGAATAACTTTTGTAAAAGTGGCATACCCTATACATAACTTTTGTATCACGCCAGCGTACCCTATACTTGGTGAAATCCTTATGTTATTCCATTGCTTATTATTACATTGGAATAACTTTGTATATCTGGTTTACCTATACTTGGTGACATTCTTCTATTATTCTCATTGGAACATCCTCATGCATGTGTTTTACACCCAGGACTGGTTCCGCTTTTATTATTCTGTTGAACATCACATGCATGTGTTTTACACCGACTGGTTCCGCCTCTTTATCATTCTGTTGGAATATCCTATCTCGTGTGTTTTACACCGGATCCAGTTCCATCTTTATTATTACATTGGAACATCCCGGTGTGTGAATTTCACCGACTGGTTCCGTTATTATTATTACATTGGAATAACCCGTTTATACATCTTGCAATCCGCATGCATGGTGATTTCTTTTGTTATTCCATTCTTTATTATACCCAGTTGGTTAAAACTTTGACTTCTATACTCCATGAAATTAGTAGAATATCCTTGATATTTAAGTTTCATCCAATATCTTTTCATGGAAATATTCTTCCGATCATTCTTGAATTTTACTCTCTCTAAAACAAAGATTGTCGTGTTGACAATTTGGATGTTAATAATTCATGGATTAAATAATTCTTGAACTTGTTTTATTGAATTATTATGTCATTGTCATCATCCTCATGTTATATTATGTTATCTTTGGCTTACGTGCATAGATGAACTTAGTATGATTATGACCGAGGATCATTCTAAGTATAATCGTGACTTGATATAAATGATGTGACAAAAGTCCTCCTCGGTGGCACAGAATGCGTTGATGGATAGTTTTTGGTATGATTATGACCGGGGGTGATTCGGTATAGTCATGACCATTGATAATTTGATGAAAATCCTTGACCGCGGTAGTACGGGGATGATTAGATGTGGTGGTTTATTTATTAAAATCGAGTCTCGTGATAAAAATTGATGAAAACCTTTTAAAACCTAAAAGATAGTAGACTTTATTCTCTACTTGACTCTTTTAATGGGTTGCTTATTCCACTGCGCAGATTAAACCGGGTTGTCTATTGTATTTTATCGGTTTAACAACATTTGAAGGCTAATGATAATTTATTACGCATTATCTTAGTCATAATATTTCTTCTTGGGCTAGTTGAGCTCACCCTTTATTTCACTGTTCTCTTCAGGAAATGAGAACATAGCTGGGACGAGTCGGGGAACGAAGTAATGGTCTAGAGGATAGCATTAGTAGTCCTCCCTATTCTGTGAAAAAGTGTGATAATAGTTGTAATGAGGACTCCTTTTGAGTTTGTATAATATCTAGTAGACAATATTTGTATTCAAACTCACGCTTTATGTCGTATTGTACCTGCGATTAGGTTAGTAAGTTGTATTTGAATTTATGTACCATGTAAGTGGCGACCCAAGATGGGTGACGTATACCTAATTTTGGGGGCGTCACACCTTTCCCCGGTTGCAGTCCCATTTCCGGTTGTACCACCTTGTTTTCTTTTCATTTATTATGCCCCAAATGTCAGTAAGCAAATGAAAAATTGAAGGAAACATATAAATGATACAAAATTAAATAACTCATAGTGAGCTTTGGCCTTCTGCCAGTAGGTTATGCTACTGGACCAGTTTGTTCTTGGGTAGGTGTATTCCCGTAACCAAGTTTATTATGTCCATATTGCTTACATTTGGAAGACATATATAATTGGAGTCCCTTTCCTTGAAACTTTACCGTGTTTTTTGATTCTTCATTTGGATATTTTCTTCTACATTTCTTTGGCCTTCTAGCCAATCTTTTAGTCAATAGAGGCAACAAGATTGGTAAGTCAACAGTAGGCCAGCCATTGCTACCATGCACTCGTGGGTTTTAACAAGTGGTTATATGACTTGCTGCACTTCAACTTCTTCATCCAATTTAACTTCACAAACAACTTCCAACTCTTTAATCTTTGATTTCTTAATCTTTTCCTTATGTAACCTAGCATTGATCAACTTCTTATTCCCATAATCATCACTAACATCAGTCATCATCTGTTTTTTTATTTGTAGATTCATCATCATCATCATATCCCTTTAGTGCACCAACTTGCACACTGACATCAACTTCCCTCTTAGCTACCTTCTCAAGTTCCCTCTCAAATGGTAATACTTCATCAATGGAGTGGTCACAGTATAGATCAACTACACCAGAATGTTCACCCTCCTCAATTAGTAACCTAATACTATGGTCATCATGTATTAATTCTAAACCATAACAAATATTCAAACCACCCACTCTAAAATACACTGCAGTATTCTTTTTTGTATCCAAACTTCTTAGGTAAGCTGTATATTTTGTCAACATTCAGCTAGTCACCATCAATGTCATGAAGCAATTTTACTAAACCTCCTCCACAGTAGTATATTGGTTCTTCAATGAACATACCACCATGATTAAACTCCATAAAAAATAAACTCATGCTGCAACAGGTACATGACACAACATTTGAGTCCTAAACATTATAATATTGAACAAATATATCATGTAAATTTTATATCATAGTAAAACCCAAAATAACTAGAAAGTTAACCATTATTTAAATGAATAACCACTATTACTTAAGTGGACAAAACATAAAAATCAAAATTCTAAATTCTAAAAATCTCCGACTTTCTTTTAAAGGTACCCATTACAGATCATTATTGAAGTAAATAAATGTACTCATTACATAGTATTATTGAAATAAATAAAGGTACTCATCCTTGTTTTTGAAAATCCCCAAATTGACATTTAAAAAATTGACACGAAGAACAATCAATCGCAAAAAAAAAAAAACCTAAGCTAGAGATTTGAAGAAGAATCTCGTTAAAGGGAAACATTTTTAAACACAAAATCATACATAGTTTGTACCAATGAAGATCTAAGCTAGAGATTTGCATATAAAAAATCCTAAAAGTTGAAATCGCCTTCTCGCTCTTTGAACTTCAACTTCTTAACTTGGTTTGGTCAAATGAGTTAACTGGTAATTTATTTTGTCGCGTAATTCACATCTGATAGGGCCATGTCAATTTTATTTATTTTTCTTTTCTTTTTCGTCCACGTAGGATAAAAGCTAAAACGATTTAACAATCATGAACCACAGATAACATAATGACATAATTTCAAAATAATAATTATTTTAATTAAATAATTTAAAAAATTAAAAATTTAATAATATTTTTAAGTAAAACTTGTGAATTATAAAGAGTAATTCATTAGTTTTGCCATCACACAATTTATGCTACATTCATTGTATAAGAAACTCTCAAAAGTAGTTAAATTACTAGCTCACTTAAGTCTGTCTATGGTAAAAAATAAAATTCAAAAAAAGAAAAAGAAAAAAAAGGTAAGTTAAGAAAGAAATAAAGCTTGTGCGGATCCCAGAGGGATGAACGGCATAGATGTAAATAAGTCGGTGGGCTCATATTTAGTTTAAAAGAGGGTAATGGACCGTAGTCCAAAACCTAGATGTTTTAGTTCCTCTCTCAACCGAAAGCTCAGAGCCGCTTAGCAGCCCACCATCATCGTCTTCTACCTCCAAAACTTTCTGAAAATTTAAAATTTTGAATTAAAAATTCCAAAACCTTAAACCCTGGTTTGGCCTCGGCAGATACGTTCTGATCGTCGTCGATTCTGGTTCCGAGATTCTTGCTGCTTCAAAGTAAGAATTTTTATAACTTTTATTGGGTGTATAGATTATATACACGATATGAATTTTAATTGACTTTGTCGTTGTAGTTACTTGATTTTCCCTTTTTTCCCTATTGCATTGGGTTGTCTTTCCTCTGCTTCGATATATTGTATGGATTTGATGTTGACTCCCGCTCTCTCTGTCTCTTTATTTGGTTTTGTATGATTTAGAACGTAATAATTTCTGCGGGATTGAAATTTCGTATCAGTGTTAAGGTGCAGTGGGACACTAGATAAAATTCATGGTGGTTACTTACTGAGGATGGTACATTGTGTTAAACGTGTTTTACATTATAGTATGGAGGATGGTTTACGAAATACCAACTGTTATTTTTGTTTAACTATAAGAAAGAAGTCCTTTCTGGTGTTTCTTTTAAGTGCGTACATCTTACATTCTTAGTAGTGAAAAAAATGATAGCATTCAAGCTCTTTGGCATATACTCGGGTTTTGTTATACTAATATAACCTCAAGTCAGAGCCATATCATAAATATAATTTGTTGCAGGGGTGGTTCTTAGTAAATGGCTGTTGTTGGACCAACTCCTTGTGTAAAACTGTATATTTTTTTAGAAGAATGTCTGCAAAAGTTTATTTGAAGTAACTGGAATCCCTTCTCATAGTCTAGACATTATGCATCAAAGAATTGCTTTCTTACTGTTGACATAAAAAATCCCCTAGTTTGCCACAATAAAGTCTATCCCCTATTTTTATCTAAGCATATAGTGGGTTGAGATCATGGTTCAAAGTATCGGCCATTACGCCGGAATATTAGCGTATAATTTAGGTATTGGTTGCCGGTTGGTGCCGAACCGCAACCTTGACCTAAATCGTAAAATTAGGAAGATGTAAAAGGTAATTTTCGACGAAATTTCGGCAACTCGGCATAACGTAGTGGTTTTAGACTAAATAAAAGGGAAATCACGGCTTTAAGGGGAGAAACGCCACCTAAAAAAAATCAAATATACTAAAAGCTATAAAGGGAGACGACAAAAGAGAACGAACTTTTCTCTATAAATTATACCTATGTAGTACCTAGTTAAGTATACTTTAAAAAAATATGGTATTAACATATAATTAATTAAGCCAAATTATACTTAAATTATTATTAAAGTGTACCTATATAGCTTCTAGTTAAGTACAATTTAAAAAAAATTACACTTAAAATGTACTTAGTTAAGTTAAATTGTGCTTAAATTACACAGATCATGTGTGCTTAATTATTTGAGCTAAGACAACATCAATATCAACTTTATTCAAACATAAAATTAATTAAACATATCTGCGAGACGTGTGTTATAATTTGTGTGTGCAATAAATACTCCCTTTATTCCTAATTATTTGACGTTTTGGAGCTTTACACAACTATTAAGGAAGTTAAAACTCCTATAAAAACTCAACTAAAATTACTATGTATTACCAAAAACACCCTTGCATAGATAAATGAAAAGCTAAATTGTAGATGATAAAGATGAGAGAAAAATATTGTTAGAGGATAGAGAAAATATAGGAATTAGAAGAGAGAGAGAAAGAATATACCATTAAGATATTAAAAGAGGGAGAAAAAATAGCCTGAAAAAGTATGAGAGAATTAAGGAGAGTATTAAATGTTTAGGGGTAATTTAGGAAGTAATGTAATCAATATTGTAAGACCCCGCTTTTATAAATAAAGATGAATTTTCTATAAATATTATTTTTGAATATTATGGAATAATTTGATATAATGTTATAGTTGTGGGTAATATTTATAAATTTTGCAAAGTATACAAGTGGTTATATTATATTCGATTGGTGGGAATATTCGGTTTAGCGGGGAATATTCGTATAACGGCTCAATCATTGGTGGACCCCACAAAATTATTTATCATTTTGAGAAAAAGACAAAAATATTTTATTGAAATAACGGCGGAAGTTTCACCGGTTGATCTTTGTTGAACTACTTTCGGTAGTAAAAGTAATAAAGATGTCGTGTGGTTGCGTAAGAAGCACTGTGGTTATTGATTATTGATCTTATGTGAGAAGTCACTTAGTTTGATTCCATTATTGTCGATTAATAATATGAATTATTATAATGCGATAATGACGTTTTGTTTTATTCAGTATTATTAACGTAATAAAAGCGAAACATCTTTTATATAAAATGTAATACTTTATTAAAGTTATTTTATAAATAAAATATATTATATTTTATTATGCGTAGTGTTTTTCATAGTGTTTTTCAAGATAGTGTTTGCATAGTAAAATATTTTTATATAAATAGAATATATTATATTTTATTTAAAAGATTTTTCTTTAAACATGGAATAAAATCGATTAAAGTAAATCAATCTGGACCAGTTCATGGATTAATTCTTATGCATTCCATTTTCCTATAAATAAGCTCATTCCTTCATTATTTTCTTACTTAATTCATTGAAACTCTGAGAAAATTATAGAGAGAAGCTATAGAGAAAGTTATAGAAAGAAGAAGAGTATTACTGCTACTTCATTACTTATATATTCATTTTTTTTACGGTAGAGGGTGTTATTCTTTCTTCTTGAAGAGAACTTACATTATTCCATTCACTTTATTATTACATTGGAATAACTTTTAAAAGTGGCATACCCTATACATAACTTTGTATACGCCAGCGTACCCTATACTGGTGAAATCCTTATGTTATTCCATTGCTTATTTATTACATTGGAATAACTCAGTCTATGCCGGTTTACCTATACTTGGTGACATTCTTTTATTATTCTCATTTGGAACATCCTCATGCATGTGTTTTACACCGGACTGGTTCCGCTTTTTTATTATTCTCGCTGGAACATCCTGTGCATGTGTTTTACACCGGACTGGTTCCGCTCTTTATCATTCTGTTGGAATATCCTATCTGTGTGTTTTACACCGGATCCGTTCCATCTTTATTATTCTGTTGGAACATCCCAGCTTGTGTGAATTTCACCGACCGGTTCCGTTATTATTATTCTCGTTAGAATAACTTTTCATCTGGGTCTGCGCGTGCGTGGTGATTTCTTTTGTTATTCCATTCTTTATTATACCCAATTGGTTAAAACTTTGACTTATACTCCATGAAATTAGTAGAATATCCTCGATATTTGCGTTTCATCCAATATCTTTTCACGGAAATATTCTTCCGATCATTCTTGAATTTTACTCTACAAAGCGATGATCGTGTTGACAATTTGGGCGTTAATAATTCCTGGATAAAATAATTCTTGAACTTGTTTTATTGAATTCTTATATCATCATCATCATCCTCATGTTTATATATTTTTTTTTAAAGTCATCTGTGGCTCATAGGCGTGGATGGACTTGGTATGATTATGACCGAGGATTATTCTACGTAATCATGGCCGTAATGTTACAAATGATGTGATTAAAAATCCTCGATGGTAGTAGTGCGTTGATGGACCGATTGTTGGCGTGATCACGACCATTAATGAATACACAACTATTCTTGGCGTAGTGCGAGAATAATTATGATCGTGATACTTAAGAATATCCTCGGTAGTAGTGCGAGGGTGATTCGATGATGTGGATTATTTATTAAAGTCGAGTCTCAAATATATATGATGATGAAAAACCTTTTAAAATCATAAAAGATAGTAGATTTTATTTTCTACTTGACTCTTTTAATGGATTGCATATTCAAAACTGCAGCTTAAACTGGTTGCTATCAGTATTTTATCGGTTTAACATTGTTGAAGACTATTGATAATTTATTTTGCATTATCTTAGTCATAATATTTCTTCTTGGGCTAGTTGAGCTCACCCTTTCTTTCACCGTTTTCTCTTGAAATGAGAGAATATAAATTGGACGAGTCGGGAAACGCAGTGATGGTCCTCAAGATAGCATTAGTAGTCCTCACTATTCTCGTGAAATAGTGTGATAATAATTGTAATGAGGACTTTTGTTTGAGTTTGTATAATATCTAGTAGATTTATATTTGTATTTAAACTCACGCTTATGTCGTATTGTACATACGACAGCTTATGTTAATAAGTTGTATTTAAATTACATATCACGTAAGTGGTGACCCAAGACGGGTGATGTATACCTAATTTTGGGGGCGCTATAACAGTATCAAAGCTAAGGGATATGATCCTGGCTAAGATGTGAGAAAAAATACTAGGAGGGAGAGAGACGGAATACCTTTTCGCTAGTATGACCTACCTAAGTTTTTGTCTTTATTTTATTGGTCACGTCGAATATAAAGGTAATTGTTAAATGTCAATTAATCTTTTGTTTTGTGGCGATGTCTGAAAATGACATCCGAGAATGTTGAGAATAAGAATGGAGCACAAAGCGATCGTTGATTCACCACATATCAATAATCGGGATAATGTGCATCGTGAAGGCGCATAATCCTCATGCAAACAAACAACACCGACTTAAATGATGAATGATCAAATGTTCGGAGGCTTTATCGAATTTATCTGCAATGAAGAAAGCAGAGCGACTCTCGCCCAAAAGCGTGGGGTGGAAACACGGAAAACTCTCGGCGGTCACCGCTAAACAATTCAAGGAGCCGGGACCACCGGGAGTTTAAGGGAGAGCAAAACCACTTATAGGCGGAAGCATGGATAAAGCAGATTACCAAGATATTTGATGTCTTGGGATGCTCCGAGGAGCAAAGGTTCCTTCACGCTTTTTATGTCATGCGGAGGCCCGATTCATCGTGGGAATCGGAAAACGTACTAACCGACTTCTTTGTCTTGAAGATATCTTGGGAGAAGTTCCAGGGAGTCATTCAACGACAAATACTTTCCCGAAAGTATTCGCCATACGTAAAGGAGGTGGAGTTTATCAAGTTGGAACAAAACAATATGGCCGTGTCGCAATACGAGGCAAAATTTGCGGAGTTATCACGGTTCGTCCCCACTGGTGGATAATGAAGAGAGAATGGCGCGAATGTTTTAAGAGGTTTGAAGTCGGAGATACGTCAACATCTTATTTCTCATAAACCGTGTTTGTATTCGAGATGTTGTAAATAGGGCTCGATTAGTGGAGCGCGATAACGAGTCAACGTAACTAAAAGAGAAGCGGTAAGAAAGTTATAATACCAAATGAGAGTAGTCATCGAAGCGTGACAACAAGCGTGGAGGGAATCAACGGGCGGATATGGTAACCACTTGGTGGTAATCGGGGCAAAAACAATAAGAATGGACATTTCAAGAAACGGAGATTCAATGATGATGATGGAAAGACGTCGGACCAAAGACCCGTTGTTAAGGAAGGAGAAAGACCACCTATCATATGCTTCAAATGCGGAGAAGAGGACACATCGATCCGAATCTGCGCCGTCGCGATTCAAAGCGTGTTATAATTGTGGAAGAGAAGGTCACTTAGCTCGATTTTGTCGTTCATCAAGACAAATTCAACTAGGATGGAGGCACCAAAGGTAGTCCCGGTAAAAGTCAAAACCAAGAGTCTGAGGAGAAGCGTTTGTTGTGACCTCCCAGAGAGCGAGGAACCCGAATGAGGTCATCACGGGTAAGCTTATCATAAACTCTAATGAAGTCTACACTTTATTTGATCTTTGCTCTACCCATTCTTTTATTTCTCCTACTTGCATACTCATCGATTAAATTTGACTCGGAGAAATTAGACTTTGACTTATCTGTGGAAACTCCGATTGGGAGAAACCTTCATTACATCCAATCGCTTATAAGTCTTGTTTGGTTCAAATCGGTACCCTCACATTACTTCGTCGATCTTATTTCATTAAAAATACTTGCATTTGACGCGATTCTGTGGATCGATTGGTTAACTACTTATCATGCAAAATTGATTGTTTTAAATAAGGTTGTTAGCTTTCATATTCCTAATCAACCTATTATCTAATTCAAACGACCAAACCATTAAAATCAATCACTACTCGTCTCAAGCCATAAAGCTATTCGTTTATTGAAAAATGGATGTCAAGCTTTCTTAGCTCACGTCATCACGATTTAAACAAAATACGCCGGTTTTGAGCGATATTTCTATTGTTAATAAATTTCCGACGATTCCCCAAGAACTTCCCGCCTACCCCTCAGGCGTGAAATTGAATTTTGTATCGACCTTGAACTCAGTACAAAACCTATTTCCAAAGCCCCATATCGAATGGCTCTATCAACTTCGGAGTTAAAGACCCAACCGCAGGAATTGTTAGACATCGGCTTTATTCGACCTAGTACTTCTCCTTGGGGTGCTCTGCTCTATTCGTGAAGAAGAAAGATGGGAGTATCGACTTTGTATTGATTATCGGAGTTGAATCATGTCACCATCAAAAATAGTATCCATTGCCACGTATTGATGACTGTTTGACCAAATTTGAAGGAGCCAAATTCTTTTCAAAGATTGATCTTCGTTCCGGATATCACCAATTGAAGATTGTAACCACGACATTCCAAAGACGGCTTTGAACTCTCAGACGGGCATTATGAATTCTAGTCATATCCTTTGGATTGACTAATGCTCCTACGCGCCTTCACGGATATGATGAACCGAGTATTCAAGAATATTTAGATCACTTTGTGGTCGCCTTTATTGATGACATCCTTATTTATTCCAAAAGCCGTGAAGATCATGAAAGCAACACTTGAGGTCGACACTCCAAAAGCTTCGTGAATATAAGCTTTATGCGAAGTTGAAGAAATGCGAGTTACGGCTCAAGAAGTAGCATTCCTTGGGCACGTGGTATCAAGTCATGGAATATCCGTTGACCCGCAAAGATCAAAGCTATTCAAAGTCGGGAACAACCTAAATCGATGGATCAAGTACGTAGCTTTCTCGGTTTAATTTGGTTATTATCGGAGATTCGTGGAAGGATTTTCTCGAATCGCTACTCCATCGACTCAAATGACTCGAAAAGATCTGAAAGTTCGGTTGGAGCGAAGAATGTGAGAAGAGTTTTCAAGAACTCGAAGAAGAGACTTATTTCAAAGACTGCTCGACAATACCATTTTGGCTCGGAGGGATTTGTCATCTATGATGATGCTTGAGCAAAGGGTTGGGATGTGTTCTTATCTGACATGGAAAAGTTATAGCTTTATGCCTCATGACAACTCAAAGAATATGAGAGGAATTATCCTACTCACGATCCGAGTTAGCGGTTGTTATCTTCGCACTTAAAATTTGGAGGCATTACTTGTATGGGGAGAAAGTGGAGATCTTTACGGATCATAAAAGCCTCAAATATTTCTTCACTCAAAAGGAACTCAACACGCGACAACGACGTTGGCTTGAATCTGCTGAAAGATTATGATCATACCATCCAATACCATCCCGGAAAAGCGAACGTGGTAGGCGATGCATTGAGTAGAAGATCGTATGCAAGCACGAGTGCGTTATTGTCAACACAAAGGCCCATTTGTGTGTGACTTGCAAAGATGGAGATAGAGTTAAAGACTCGAGGGGCGTACGTGATGATAGCAAATATCTGAGTAGAACCGACTTTAATCGATAAAGTTAAAATTTACTTTCAAGCTACTGGACACAGGGTGATGCGTATGAAAAAAAGAAAGTCTGAGAGGGTGCTACGCCTTAGAAGCAAGAATCGATGAAGAAGGAATACTTGAGTCAACTCCGGACTTTGTGTTCTAACGACCACGATTTAAAGTATAATATCATGATGGAGGCGCACAACACACCATTTGCAATCCATCTCAGGAGTACCAAATGTATCGTGATATTCGCCATACATTTGGTGGAGCAATATGAAGAGGAGATAGCGTTGTTTATCTCAAGGTGTCTAACTTGTCAACGAGTTAAAGCGAGCATCAAGTACCAAAAGGTCCATCAGAACCACTTGAAATTCCGAATGGAAGTGGGAGCACATTACCATGGATTTAAGCACTGGCCTTCCTAAGGTTTCTCAAGGCGTTGATCACGATTTGGGTCATTGTTGATAGATTGACCAAGTCTGCTCATTTCTTCCGAATCTGAGAAACTTATACACTTGAACGTCTTGCTCAGTATGTGCATAAAACGAGATTGTAAGATCGCATGGTATCTGCAAGTATCCATAGTTTCGATCGAGACCCAAGATTCACTTCAAGATTTTGGGTTAGTTTGCAAAAAGCTATAGGCGCGGACTTACGATTTAGCTTTCGGCGTATCATCCTCGAATTGGACGGACGATCGAGAGGACTATTCAAACTCTTGAAGATCTATTAAGACTCGTGTTCTTGATTTCAGGGAGTTGGACAAGTTTTTACCATTGGTGGAGTTTTCCTACAACAACAGCTTATCAAGCAAGTATTGGCGTGGCTCCATTCGAGCGTTGTATGGAAGAAAGTGTCGTTCTCCAAAGATCTTTGGGATGAGGTGGGTGAAGCAACGTTGTTGGGGCCGGAGTTGAAATACGTATGACTACGGAAAAGATTCAAACGATCCGACAACGATAAAAAACCTCACAAAATCGACAAAAGAGTTATCTTGATCTTCATCGAAAGGACGTGGAATTGATATAGGAGATCACGTGTTGTTAAAAGTTGCTCCATGGAAAGGAGTTACAAGATTTGGAAAGAGAGGAAACTTAATCCTCGATTCATCTATCCATTTTAATCCTCGATCGAGTAGGAATCGCGGCTATAGACTGCTTTTCTGCTTGCCGCTAAATATGTCTCGTGTTCATAACGCTTTTTCACATATCCATGTTACGTAAATATGTGAAAGACCCGAACCATATTATCGAGTTAGAACCGGACGAAATAGCGGAAGATTTGGCGTATGAAGAGGTTTCGCTCAAATTTTGGATAAGAAGGAACATATTCTACGCTCCAAGGTTATACTTCAAGTCAAAGTTTTGTGGAGGAACCACGATGTTGAGGAAATGACTTGGGAGTTAGAATCAAAATGAAATCAAGGTATCCTTACCTCTTGACATACCAGTATCGCACCTAATTTCGAGGGCTAAATTTCATAAGAAGGGAGGTTAGAAGACCCCAGCTTTTATAAATAAAGATGAATTTTCTATAAATATTATTTTTGAATATTATGGAATAATTTGATATAATGTTATAGTTGTGGGTAATATTTATAAATTTTGCAAAAGTATACTGAAGTGGTTATATTATATTCGATTGGTGGGAATATTCGGTTTAGCGAGGAATATTCGTACAACTACTCAATCATTGGTGGACCCTACAAATGTAATTATTATTTGGATTGAGAAAAGACAAAAATATTTTATTGAAATAACGGCTGGAAGTTTTACTGGTTGATCTTGTTGAACTACTCGGTAGTAAAAGTAATGCGAATACGTGTGGTTCGCATAAGTAGCATACCACGGTATTGATTATTGATGCTTATGTGAGAAGTCACTTAGTTTGATTCCATTATCACGATTAATAATATGAATTATTATAAGCGATAATGACGCTTTTGTTTTATTCAGTATTATTAACGTAATAAAATGCGAAACATCTTTTTATAAAAAATGAATACTTTATTAAAGTTATTTTATAAATAAAATATATTATATTTTATTATCGCATAGTGTTTTTAGCATAAAGTGTTTTGCATAGTGTTTGCATAGTAAAATATTTTTATATAAATAGAATATATTATATTTTATTTAAAAGATTTTTCTTTAAATATGGACCGTCGATTAAAGTAAATCAACTGGACCGCTTCATGGATTAGTTCTTATGCATTCCATTTTCCTATAAATAGAAGCTCATTCCTTCATTATTTTCTTACAATTCATTGAAACTAGAGAGAAAATTATAGAGAGAAGCTTATAGAGAGAAAGTTATAGAAAGAAGAAGAGTATATTCGCTACTTCATTACTTCTATATTCGCTTCTTTTTACTGTAAGGGTGTTATTCTTTCTTCTTGAAGAGAACTTCATTATTCCATTCACTATTATTACATTGGAATAACTTTTGTAAAAGTGGCATACCCTATACATAACTTTGTATCACGGCAGATACCCTATACTTGGTGAAATCCTTATGTTATTCCATTGCTTATTTATTACATTGGAATAACTTTGTATCTGGATTTACCCTATACTTGGTGACATTCTTTTATTATTCATTGGAACATCCTCATGCATGTGTTTTACACAGGACCGGTTCCGCTTTTATTATTCCATTGGAACATCCATGCATGTGTTTTACACCGACTGGTTCCGCTCTTTATCATTCTGCTGGAATATCCTATCGTGTGTTTTACACCGGATCCGGTTCCATCTTTATTATTACATTGGAACATCCTCAAGCTGTGAATTTCACGACTGGTTCCGTTATTATTATTCTGTTAGAATAACACATGCATATCAAGCACCGCATGCACGGTGATTTCTTTTGTTATTCCATTCTTTATTATACCCAAATGGTTAAAACTTTGACTTCTATACTCCATGAAATTAGTAGAATATCCTTGATATTTGCGTTTCATCCAAATATCTTTTCACGGAAATATTCTTCCGATCATTCTTGAATTTTACTCTACAAAGCGATGTCGTGTTGACAATTTGGGCGTTAATAATTCTGGATAAAATAATTCTTGAACTTGTTTTATTGAATTCTTATATCATTGTCATCATCCTCATGTTTATATATTTTTTTTTAAAGTCATCTACGTGGCTTTTAGAGGCGTGGATGGACTTGGTATGATTATGACCGAGGGATTATTCGCGTAATCATGGTAGTAATGTTACAAATGATGTGATTAAAAATCCTCGATGGTAGTAGTGCATTGATGGACAGTTGTTGGCATGATCATGACCATTAATGAATACACAACTATTCTTGGCCCGTAGTGCAGGAATAATTATGATCGTGATACTTAAGAATATCCTTGGTAGTAGTGCGGGGTGATTCGATGATGTGGATTATTTATTAAAGCTGAGTCTCAGCTATAACAGTGATGAAAAACCTTTTAAAATCATAAAAGATAGTAGATTTTATTTTCTACTTGACTCTTTTAATGGATTGCATATTCCGCTGCAGTTAAACTGGTTGTCTATTGTATTTTATCAGTTTAACATTGTTGAAGACTATTGATAATTTATTTTGCATTATCTTAGTCATAATATTTCTTACTGGGCTAGTTGAGCTCACCCTTTCTTTCTTTCATTCTTCTTGAAATGAGAATATAGCCGAGACGAGTCGGGAAACGAGTGATGGTCCTGAAGATAGCATTAGTAGTCCTCACTATTCGTGAAATAGTGTGATAATAATTGTAATGAGGACTTTTGTTTGAGTTTGTATAATATCTAGTAGATTTATATTTGTATTTAAACTCACAGTTTATGTCGTATTGTACACGACAGTTATGTTAATAAGTTGTATTTAAATTCTGTATCATGTAAGTGGTGACCCAAGATGGGTGATGTATACCTAATTTTGGGGGCGTCACAAATATCTCTTAGAAATCTACAAACGTCAAATAAATAGGAACAAAATTTGTTCTCTAAAACGTCAATTAAATAGGAATGTAGAGAGTAGTTTTTTTTTAACTTAATTAATTCCTCTTATTGCTTTTATTATTTAGAATTTTTTAACAATCTTTTTACTGTTTTTGAAGCTCCTAACTAGCTAACAGTGCGTATCACCCGATGCTGATACCGATACCGAAATCGATGCTGAGTCAAAAAATGACATTTCGAAACATAGGCTGCTACTATAACTTTGAACCATGGTTGAGATATAATAGCATTTGTGCTTCAATCTTGAATATCTTCTGATCTAAAACTACTTATTCCCTAGTGTAGTATTTGTAAGGTCCATTCTAGGTAAAAATGGAACTTATTTAATACTCTCTCCTCTACTTCTGATTCTTAATTTGTGTGAAAAATGTAAAGTCATTTTTTTAGGGAATGGAAGGAGTATATGATACTCTTTTTTTTAGATTGTCAAGTGTATGACACATGTAGCTAAATCCCTTAAAGAGGAGTCCATTTAGCGTAATTAACATGGTCTAAGTAAATTTCTTAATAAGGAACTCTAGTAGGAACTTGTCATGAGTGGGGAGCTGTCTTTTACACTCCTAAATTAATCTTACTTTCACTTCACGAATTCAAACAATTAGCATAGTAGTAAGTAATGATCGATCATACAGAGAGTGTTTTGTTTTATATTTATTTTAATGTTTCCAAGGAAAATGGGGTTTTGAATCAATTATAACTAGCTAAAGAAAACATAATTAATTAAAACTTCAGTTCTTCAGTTCAGTATCACCTTTTACAACAATGACTTAATCAAGTGTAACATTATTTACCCTTCAATAAAATTAACAGCCCTAGGTAAAAACAAGTTCTACTACCGAAATATCACTCAATGAAACAAGCTTTTCACAATATTCTAACTATTATACAACCTAGAACAAACTCTCTAGATTTAATATAACAACATTAAGATATAGGGAATTAGACTATTCCAAGCAACAAACACATATGTTCGTATTGTTTAACTTGTCTTCTGATAATCATAGCAATTCTCAAAAGCTTGTCCATAATCAGGTATTACTAATTACTACTTGCGATTAAGAACAATATCAATTACACGTAATACTATTCTTTAATCTAGCTACATATGATATTAGTTAATCAATTCAATTATGCAGAAATCAAATCAATTAAACCAAATAACATTCAACAATTAAATCAGATTATCAAGAATAAATTTCATATAAGAAGAAATAAATAATGAATACTCAATTAACCATTAATTATAAATAAGGTTCCATATCCCTTAGAACTGAAAATAAAGAACTTAGCTCATGTCTTCAATCTTCAATCTCCCAAGACTAGGGTTACAATGGTGTAGCCAAGCTCTCCTTAACTACTGACTATTACCATGTATTTATAGTGCTAGAATAAAGTCTTAAATCCTATGGAAACTAGAAATTCAAATCCTAATAGGAATTACAAAACATAACTCTAGTTTCCATAAAGAAATAGAAACCAATTTAGAAATAAATCTCAGTCTAAAGAAATCCTAAGTCTAATAGAAATATCAATCTCAATCCATGTAGAAACCTGCCAAAATATGCCTTTCAAAAGTTTCCAAAAAATCCAAGTTTTTCAAAATTTCCCGCTGATTCGTTACACTGTTTAAGCTCGCCGGGGAAAATAGGTTGTCTGAGAAACAGAGGGGTATCCGCCTGGGCGGATTCATGCAAGGCAATGAGCTTGCCGAGGCGGATTGGTGCAAGTTCCGATTTTGCTTCCTTTTCCATGTAATCAGCTCCAATTCATCCCGTTTAAGCACTTAAACTCCATTTCAACCTGAAATCAATAAACAACCTTATCAAGCTCATATACACAATAAATCATGTAATAAACCAAACATAAATGAATCAAAATCATTACATATTGTGTACTTATCATAGTGCAAACTCTGAAGGAGCACATGCTATAGAGTAACCCACCCATGGCACATCCAAAGGGAAATGTGTGGGTGACTCCACCAAGAAAAGGGAATTGAAGTCCAGTACTATATGTTTATGAGAGAAAAATATTAGGGAAGTCATCTTCAGTGTTGCATTAATGATGCTTATGTGAAGTACAAAAGACTTGTAATTTGTGTTGTAACACGTTTATGTTATGTTTTGAACTAGGAAAATTTGAGCAAAATGGAAAATGAAATGAACTTTAAAAATTTATTGGAGACTTTTTTTAAAACTATCTATCACGTTATATTTTAAGATTATTCTTGATATATAATTTTCAAAAGTACATTCAGATAGTTAGATTTATTTTCATTAAGATAGTTTTTTCTTTTCTGACATTTACATTTTCTTTTGTTTTTTATTTTCCACACATACCATTAATACTTTGCTTCACTACCTTTTCATTCATCTTGTTGTTATGCTTCTGTTATTTTCTTTTTATATATTTTTTGAGGTCGGTGAAACCTGTAGTAAATAGTGCACTGGGTAATCCACCATATGCACACAATACCTCAGTAGTCACCATGGTTTAAAGTTGCGGTAACGGCTTATGTTTCGAAATGTCATTTTTGACTCAATTTTGGTGCAAGTATCGGGCGATACACACCGTTAGCTAGTTAGGAGCTTCAAAAACAGTAAAAAAGTTATGAAAAAAAACTAAAAAATAAAAGTAATAAGAGGAATCAATTAAGTTCAAAGAAAATGCTATTTAGTGCACACAACATTGTCCAAATTATAAAATAGAGTTCTCGCAGATATTTAATCAATTTTATGTTTGAATAAAATTGATATTGATGTTGTCTTAGCTCACATGATTTGCATAATTGAAGTACAATTTAACTTAGTTAAGTATATTTTAAGTGCAATTTTTTTAAAGTTGTATTTACCTAGGAATTATACAGGTACAATTTAATAATAATTTAAGTATAATTTAGCTTAATTAATTATATATTAAGTACATTTTTTATATTTTTGGCTTAAATATAATTTACTACCCTAAACTATAGGCCATATTCCACTTAAGTGATTTACCTTTCAATTTTGTCAATTAGATGATTGAACTATTAATTTTTTTCAATTTCATTCAATTGAGACCGCTACGTTAGAAATTGCCGACGACATGGCTATCTCTGGTGGGGCATAACTTCAATGATGTGTAACTAAAAAAGAATATTTTAATTTTTGATTACACATTTATTATTTATTGAAGGGAAAATTTGTCAAACTTTGTTTTCATCCCCTTCTGACATCTCATTGCTCCGAAAAGCTTTCGCAACCCAGCAGATAAACCATCGGAGACTGGTCGGAGCCCAAGCATACCGACAAAATACAAACCCAACGGCCAAACCTCCTTGAAATCCGGCCATTAAGAAACATCCAAAACTCGGGACCAATGAGAACATGAAAACACCAAATTTAAACATGGATCGGGTCAAAAATGGAAGAAACAACCAAAATCAGATGGGAGACAAGTTACCAATACCCAAATCCAAACATCTTCAAAACCAAATCTAAACGTGTAGACCGATTAGAAGAAAAGAAAGGGGAAATAGTAGTCAAAAATCCCAGAATCCGGCCGTCAAACATACTAGATAGCCGCTAGCATAACATGTAATCATGTTTTCAACTTCAATAAATATAAAGAAAGCCTATCAAAATAATGAAAACTTCCTATCATAAACAGAATATACAGGAGGATATAAACAGGCTTTGTGGTAGACAAAATCAATTTGCCAGTACCTTATGTAGTTAGCTTGTCAGACACTCATAAAAAAAGGTTGCCCCACAAAAAAGGTAAAGAAATATAGACCATGGCACTTTGAGGTCCTGTTAGACTGCTCCACTGACGAAACATATGACTTCACCAACACAAACAAGTATACCATCGGAATCAAAATCAAACCCAGATACCGGCATTTTCAAGATCTGATTTAAGAACCCCATATTCGAACCAATCCCACTTCCAAACCTCAACCCCAGCATCCATCGAGATCCGAAACCCAGATCCATGAACCCTAAACGACCACCACTTCAGATCATAACTTTTCAGTTTTTTCATATCTAACCGAGTTAGATGCGGAATTGCAAATAGGATTCCCAAAATCAAAACACAAAACCATTTACTGCATTTTCAACTTCTTCCTCCATTCTTTTTATTTTCTTTCTTGTTGTGCTTCTTCAGATTGGGGAACGAGAGTTTTGTGGGTTGCAGTTGCAAAGATTTTAGATTGGAGATTGTGGGGTTTTGATTATGATTGATAAAAAAAATTGCAGCTGGGTTCACGAGGAGGGGACCGCCACCGGAAATGGGTAAAGGAAAGGGGAAGAGGACGAGTAAAGGGGAAATGGGTAAATGTTTTTCAATATTCTTTTGCTCAATAATTGTTATTTTATTTATTAAATGTTTTTTTGTTTTGTTATTATGGTTTGACGAATTTACCCTTGATTAAACAATGAATGTTAATAAAATATTAAAAATAACATTTTTTTAAATTACACATCAGCTGAACAAAATCCTACTAGAGGGTCACATCAGCAATTTCTGACGTGGCAAGCTCAATTTGGTGGAATTGAAAAAAAATTAATAGTTCAATCATCTAATTGACAAAATTGAAAGGTGGATCACCGAAGTAGAATATGGTCTATAGTGTAAGGTAGTAAATTATATTTAAGCTTAACTAGGTACTACATAGGTATAATTTACAGAGAACTTTTCCTCTCTCTTTTGTCGTCTCCCTTTATAGTTTTTAGCTTATTTGAATTTTTTAAAGGCGTTTCTCCCCTTTACGCCGTAATTTCTCCTTTACTTGGTCTGAAAACACTACGTTATGCTGAGATTTCTCCCTGAAACCACTACGTTATGCCGAGTTACTTAAGTTTCACCAAAAATTACCCTTTCCATGAATACTTCCTAATTTTGCGAGTCGTATCAAGGTGTTGTGGTTCGGCACCGAGATATTTCTGCGTAACGGCCCATGCTAACCACACTCTGTAACCATAGTAAATTATGTTTGGGTAACTCTAAAGGAGATCATAGTTTCATAAAGATTGCCAATTATTATTGTTAGATGATGTTATTGTTTTCCTGTCGTAATAATTGTGAACAACATGGTATCACACTTAGAAACTCATGTTTAGTTATGGGAGAGGGAAAATGAAGATTTAAGGGAACCCAACTTCAAAGTGTTGCACTAATGATGCTTATATGAATTACAGAAGGACGACAAGTAATTGTGGAGTAATTCATTTAATACTTTGCTTGACTATCTTTTCATCCATTTGTTATGCTTCTGATTTTTTCCCAGTTGATTAATTTTCCTGTTTTAATAATTTTGAATGATGAGATAATGCACAGAATCACTCATTTTTAGTTAGGATATATTTGGAACTTGGTAAACGAGGAGAAGAAAGGAAAAGTAAAACAAAAATAAATGTAAAACAGGAAAAAACTATCTTGATGGACATAAGTCTAATTCTGTACTTTTAAAAGTTCTAATGAATGGTCAAGACTTTAAAAAGTTAGAATAAATTTTTGGATTTTATTTCCTAGTCCTTTCTTCCCCCTTGAGTTCTTAAGTTCCAAATATACTTTTACGGAATTGTAGTTGATCATTCCAAATGGGTGCATCCATCCAGAGACATAATACATAAGTTGGAATGCCACGAGTTGTCAAACTACTTAGAAAGCATATATGCACTTAGGTCCGAGCTTTGAATGGGTAATGTCATTGTGGCTTAGTTTGGCTTAGTTAGAAAGTGACCACTAGCAGCTTCAAGGTTTAGTCATTTTTTATATATTTAATCTAGTTGGTGAAATATATATGTGATTTTTTCATGTTATTGAGACTTCTGTGCCTCTTTTTGATTCAGGATTTGAATATATATATTATTTTCATATCATTTTACCTTACATGCAGATTTTGTTTCTAATAGATATGGCTATACCTACTGAGAATAATGGGCCACCCAATGCTGATCAAAAGCCTAACAAGCGCAGTAGAAAGAAGTCTATAGTTTGGGAACACTTCACGCTTGAACAAATTGATGATGAATGTACCAAGGCTTGCTGTAACCAGTGCAAGAAGTCATTTGCCTACATTACCGGCTCAAAGATAGCAGGAACCAGCCATCTAAAAAGGCACATTGCACTGGGGATCTGCCCTGTTATCCGCCGTAAAAATCAAGAGAAAAATCAACCAACTCCATATACTCACTTCAAGACTGATGGTACTGCACATACTGACCTGCCCAAAAAACGATACAGAAGTACCCCTAGATCAGCATATCTTCTCTTTGATCAGGTCAGTTGCAGCCATGATATTGCCAAGATGATCATGCTGCATGAGTATCCACTTCATATTGTGGAACATCCTGGATTTGTTGATTTTATAAAGACTCTTCAGCCTCAGTTCCATATGGTGAGCATCAATACTATCCAAGGGGAATGTGTGAGCATTTACCAGAGGGAGAAACAGCACCTTTTGAACCTTCTTGGTAGAATTTTAGGACGTGTTAACCTTGCTCTGGATTTGTGGACATCAGATCAAGGCCTAGGTTATGTGCTTTTAACAGGTTACTTCATTGATAGTGATTGGAAATTGCAGAGGCGGATCCTTAATGTTGTCATGCTACCGTTCCCTGATTCAGAAGTTGCCTTCAATCGTGCTGTTGTTGCTTGCTTAACTGATTGGGGTTTGGACAACAAGCTATTTACTTTAACTCTTGATCAATCCTTTGCAAGTGAATCTGTGAGAAGGAATCTCAGAGGTCTACTCCCTATTAAGAACTCACATATTCTCAAGGGTCAGCTATTACTTGGGAACTGCTATGCCCGTGTCTTGAGTCGTCTTGCAAAAGACGCTTTAAGTTCAACAAAGGAAATCATTAAGAAAGTCCGCAATAATGTGAAGTATGTGAAAACCTTGGAAGGCCATGAAGAAAGATTTATTGAATTAAAGCAACAGCTTCAAAACCCTAGCACAAAGAGCCTAGTCATTGATGATCAAACAAAATGGAACACTACTTATCATATGCTGGTGGCTGCCTTCGAATGGAAGGAAGTATTTTCTCGTTGGGATATTTCTGATCCAAATTATAAAGAAACCCCATCAATGGAAGAGTGGAGACATGTGGAAATTCTATGCATATACTTGAAACTTTTATTAGACGCAGCTAATATTTTAATTGCTCCAAGATACCCAACCACCGATATATTTTTCCATGAAGTGTGGAAAATTCAGTTGGAATTGATGCATGCAGCCATGAGCCAGGATACTTTTATCAGTGATCTGACCAAACCTTTGCAGGAAAGGTTTAATGAATATTGGATGGAATGCAACCTAGTTTTTGCTATTGCAGTTATTATGGATCCAAGGTACAAGATGAAGCTTGTGGAATACAGTTTTTGTAAGATATATGGTGAGGATGCTGAGACCTGGATCAAGGTTGTGGACGAGGGTATTCATGAACTATTTCTTGAATATATGGTGCTATCGCTTCCTCCACCAACTTTTGTGGTAGAAGACTGTGAAGTTGTAAAGTTAGAGATGATTGAAGAAGATGATGCTGATCTTATTTCTGGTGGTGGCGATTTTTTGGAGTTTGATGTCTATCTATCTGAGATAATGGGTAGCCAACAGATGAAATCAGAATTAGACCAGTATTTGGAAGAATCCCTTTGTATCCGACAAAAAGATTTTGATGTTTTGGCTTGGTGGAAACAAAACATACAAAAGTACCCTACTCTTTCTAAAATGGCGTCTGATATCTTGTGCATCCCAGTCTCCACAGTTGCTTCAGATTCCGTGTTTGACACTGAAAGTAAGAAGATGGATGGCTATCAAAGCTCACAAAGGCCTTTGACGGTTGAGGCCCTTATTTGTGCCAAAGATTGGCTCCAGTACAGATCATCAGAAGTTGGTTGGGAACCCAACTGTTAAAAACGAGTTTTAGCTTTCTTGGTACTATATATATATATATGGTGTCATTCTAGTTTTCACTTTCTTAATTCTTTCAGTCATATTCTACCCTTCCAGATGGCCAAAAAAAATTCTTTCTTTGGGTTGACCCTCAATTTTTTTTTTTGGGTTTTCCCTTTCCTATATATATATACAGAGAGAAAAATGTACATCATTCCTTGGAATAATAGACGATCTATTATACAGAATGCTCATTTTTACTGATGGTTTATATAATCTTGTGATAAATAATAAAATACGATCGTAATTTTTTTGAAAGAGGTACGTAATAAATATTATGAACAAACCTTATAATTCATCTAATGTCGTGTATTTTGCAACAATTTTTATAATTCTATTCAATCCCATGAATATCCAAAACATTAACTAATGTCATTCTCAGAACATCACCTCTCTAGCTCACAGGTCTCCGCAGTCTCATTTGCAAACTATCATTTTATGTTATAAAACGATGAGTTTTGTTATATCATGAGTCCGGCAGTATGTAACCATTTTAAATTTTGTGAAAAAATAATGACCGAGTTCACATATTTAAGCCTTTATGAATTACATAAGGTTTAACCAATCACATAGTAACATTATCTACTGATCTTCATACAAAATTATGCTAATTGTGGATCGAAACCCGGGGATGGCTTCCAAAAGAAAATCATTTAGGACTTCACAAACATGCAACCCTCTACCTCCTAGGCTTTGAGGAAATAGCTAAAACCATGATGCAATCATTTGAACTGATCAAAGCCTCGTAGGAAATATAACATGCACATGCAATACTATTTGAACTGATCAAAGCCTTGTAGGAAATAAGCTAACATGCACATATAAGAAATGCTTCACATATACAGAGCACATACCATGTATGATCTTCTACAAAAAAAATATAGATGATCATGTTTTATTGCATAACAAAATGCTAGCAAACTACAACAGCAATTTTAATCAGTTTACAATGTATGATCTTCTACAAGACGAACCTTATTTAACATCTCATCCAATGCCTGCAATGTTAACTTGTAACGATCATGTGATTTCCTCCCTTTTTCCACAACCTCGACAACACATTTATATAGATGATCATACCTGTGAACTGGATTGTTAATATCAATACCACTGCAATTTTGTTCAAGAATATAACTGCGGTGAACGTCTTTCCTCCATCTTGAAAGAATGTATTGAGGTGGGATCTCCTCCATGCCATTCTGGTTGAGAATGGTCAGTGCATGCCTGCATAAATAGCCATTGAGGTTGAATAAACCACATACACAAAGAATCTCAGCTTCGGATGTATTGTACACAACCTCATAATCTCTTGTTTCTCTCCTGTTTTCCTCTACTTCAACATGTTCTCTGACATCATATATTATAACTTGCCCGTCAATACCTACTTGCCTTGTGCTATAACAAGCCAACATTCCCTCAACCTCACTCTGAAATTTCTTTAAAATGTTATTAGTATACAATTTTGATAGCTGCAACTCAAAAGAAAATCTCGACTTTAAGATAGAAGCAGAATTTTTTGATTCAAAATCAGCCAATGCTTCTCTTTGTTGAATTTCCTGCACAGCTTGATCATAGTTCTCAAGAAATTCTTTTAAAAGAGTATTTCTATGCAAATATCCCTCGAAGGTGAAGTCACTCCTCACCTAGTTCCATGGGAAACATTCCAGCCAAGAACGTCTCCTTCAAATAAACAGGGATCCAGCGCTTCTGATCTTCATACAATGTTTGAAGCCAGTTATTATCCCTGATGCCGTAATGCTGCATCATATCCTCCCAAGCTAGTTCAAACTCATCTGCCCTCAAAGTTTTGTAAACTGCTTTCATAAATGCCACCTTCACTGCTTCATATTCATGCAAGCCTCCCAGTTTCTCTGGAACTTGCTTCATAATATGTGATAAAGAAACAAAATGTGAAGCTCGAGGAAAGACATCGGCTAGAGCAGTTTGCAAGGATTCGTATTGATCACTTATTATGGCCTGTGGAGGGCGTCCTAACATAAATGTAAGCCATGCCCTAAACAACCATACAAATGATTCTACTGTCTCACTCGCAAGTAAGCCACAACCCAAGAGCACAGATTGTCCATGGTGATTTACCCCTGTAAATACAACTAGCGGCACTTCATATTTGTCTGTCAAACATGCAGTATCAATCGCAATTACATCTCCAAAATAACTATAGGCAGCCCTAGACCTTGCATCAGCCCAAAACACATTACGTATAATTCCTTTCTCATTGAGATCCATAACATAAAAAAAGTTGGGATTCATCAACTGTAAATGGCAGAAGCAATTAAATATTGCTTGTGCATCTCCTTTTTTAAGCTTCAACCGATTTGACTGATCAACACTACTACCAATTTCTCCTTCATCAAAATATAAGTTCCCATTATCCTCTGTGTCAATGATGACCGTCCGAAACAATCTAAGTTTTGGGATTTCTTCAGCCTCATCTACTTGAAATGGCCTCTTAGTTCCAAGACCCATGGTTTTGTGGGATTTATAAAACTTTCCACTCAATGGACTAATTAAGTGGTTGTGTTCAAGCTCAACTTCAATTATTCTCCATCTTTTGTTCTCTGTCAACCTAAACTTTATCATTGCTGGACAACCAGTTCTTGTTTCTGGTCTTGGGCGGTTTGCCTCACTTTTCTTCTTGAAACCTGCACTGCTACAGCTTAGTTTTCCTCTATACCTTTCTTTACTCTTTCTGTACCATGTGTTACTTACCCTGACTCCAAATCCTTGTTCCCTAGCGTAACAATTGTAAAAGTAATATACATCCTCATAAGACTCAAACTCCATCCCAACGGAAGGCGGAAGGGGATTATCTCCTTGAATTACACCATTTTGACCAACAAATTCTGTCATAGCACAATCACCTCCCATCTCAAATTCATTGGTTTCGACGTCGTGTACATGTTCGCTGTTGAGCGAAACTTTGTCCATCTAAAAGAAAGTGAAAAAAAGGAACTAATAACTGTTAATAAAAGAACCGTGCATACAATAAATACATATAGACGATCGAGGCTCCAATACTATTTTCCTTTAGAAATGCTTTCTGCCTGATATAGGACTTGAAGCTAGAAAAGTCATTCCCTCAAGAAATAGACACTTAAAAGCAGTAGCATATAAAAACAACTTTAAGGTACAGAAGCTTCTTTAAACAAAAGCACAAAGGCCTATTATGAAACAGCTACCAACATTCCCAAACCCATCCACCCAACCAACGACACATGTAAAAGAAACATAGAAATATATCCCGACTCTTTCTCCAACCCTGCTTCATCCAACTTTCCTCAACATTATTTGAATATGCATATTTCACAAAAGTTTTCACAAGAGGTACTACGAAAGTAGTTTTACATGTTTTCTCAACCTGGACACTGGAGCAACTCTACTGAACTACAATCTTACTTCTGATTTACAGCCTTAAGAGCCCGTTAGAACGCTGGACTATTTGTGAGGGATGCTTTTGTTTTTCTGATGGATTGCAGTCTTGGATCTAAAATTTCAATATGCTTGCTTGCAATTAGAGCAATAATGAATCTTATCTTTTCCTTCAATTGAACTTTTATCCTCATTCATTGTGACCTCAGTCAATTAGGAAACTACGTGTCAACTACTCTTCTTTTATTTATTTTACTATTTTTACTTTCTTCTGTTTTTAGAAGACTGAAATTATACTTATAGACTGAGCTGACTGGCTGCAGTTACTCAGCCATCTTGATAACTATACAAAGTATAAACCCCCTATATTGCCTCTCTTTAAAAATTCTTTTGGAGATTTGTTAGATCCCCTAGTTTGGTCAGTCACCTGTGCAGAACGTTATGGACTTTGCTCAACCTGGCAGGTTATCCTCGTAGGTTAGTAAGCTTTAGAGTTATGCTAACATTAAAATTCTTCGACGGCAAGGGATCACCTCTCTTCCCAAGCGGCCGCGCGAGAAAGAGGTGATGGCCTATCATATAGTTTCAAATAAGTAGTTGTTTCACAGTCTTTCGAGATTAAGAATTAAGATCTTACTGTTCTGTTTTACTCCTTCTCTCTCTCTCCTCACTCACACACACACGAACACACTCTTCGGATACATTACTTTCATTCCCTGTCTTCATTTCTCTCAGCATCATCTAGAAATTAAAATGATTTTTACCTATGAAGTAAGATGATTTTTCTTTAACTAGAGATAAAAGAAAATGGAAGGATAATGATTTCTTGCAATTTGATTTGTTGATGCTCATTCAAATGATTGTCAATGCTCATCATTTATTATTACAAAATTATTGTAGCTAAAAATCAATGGAAGGCTGTGAAGCACATGAACTACTTCCCCTTTCTACAATGTTTGCTTTTATTTTCTCATATGAACCTCTTGTCTCCAACTATTGGGATCCTATTTACGTACCAAATCAAGATATGCTTATTGGATTGTCTTAACGAGCGGGAATCGTCGGGGTATTTGTATAAATAAGAACACACACCAGTATAACTATATAAGCCGTTCCAAAATTAAGGATACATTTTAAAAACAAACGGTTTTAAAAATAATTTTATGTTCTCAAATGTGCCCTTACTATTAATTAAGAATTTTGTAGTTGTGGTGATTTAGTAGTAGTGATGTGATGGTGGAAGTGATAGTATAAAGTAATGCCAAATTAGGAGCATCCTAAAATAGATATGTATTTCTAATTTAGAACTGACTAAAAACAAAAACTTATCTCTAATTTTAGAATGGATTTAAAAGCATATAAACTTATCAATTGACTTTTGCAACTAGTTGCCATTCTCATAGTTATTTGAAGATAAAAAAGGAAAAATCTATTTTCTGAATTTGGTAAACTTAAAAGAAAATAATCAAATTGAATAATATGTAACACTAAAAAAATAAACTAATGCGTACAATTTCTCAATTTATTACGGCTGAATAGCTGAACGATGCTATCGAGGAAGAAAACAGAAAGGAGAGAAACAAACAAACAGGGTGCAAAGAGGAAGTTCTGAACACAAATGTGTTCACAAGTAAACTTAATTCTAGGGCATTTGGACACCATGTATAAAAGAAAAGTAAACTTCAAATAAAATCAGTATTTATTAATGATTTAATAATCAACGAGTGTCATAGGGTTATTTACCTGTTGAAGAAGAAAATTGGCGGTGGTGGTGATGAAGTGTATCTTGTAGAGATCACGGCGGGGAGTCGCCGGAAAGAAGTGTTCGCGTGGCGGACCACCTGGCGACGACGAGTTGGTGTACAGAAGGGTCTATACCTCCAAATACTCCAGATTCTATCATAAAAAGATGGACTAGTTGTTGATCTCCACGTGCGATGGTATTAAAAATAAATTTAGTGTGGAAATAATATAGTTTTCCATCCAAATTTTGGAATCTCATTATTTATTCACCATTTTAAAATTTATGTTTTTACTATTTTTGCTAAAATATATGTGAAGACGAAAAGTTTTTTATATAAAATTTTATAATTTTAGATATTATAGATGTAGTAATTAAGTAATAAAACTATCAATTATTAATTAAATACAACTTTCATTTTTTAGATGGAGAAAAAACTATCAATAATTAAGTAATAAAACTATCATTTATGTTAAATACAACTTTCAAAATAAGAGTTTTTCTCTTTTAGTTTTGGGTTGTCTACTTAATCTATTAAATAGTCCACATAATAATGTTGATATGTGTTAACTTTTAAATTTTTTATTTTTAAAAAAAAAAATATTGTTTATTAAGTTGACCTGACAAAAAATCAATAAAAATATTGGAGTTCAATTCAGTGGACAAAAAATTATTTAACCCATAAACCTTATAGACCACCATTTTGTTTATTTTGGAAAACCTTAAAATAGATAGATAATAAATAGATTTTGAAAGTTTATAATTAATTGTTTAATTTATAATTTAAAAAGTATGTTTATTATTATGATAAAGATATAATGATCCAAATGATATTTTTTTATCCAATCTTTTAATTAATCCTAAAAAAAACAAATATAACATAAAATTATTTTAAATTATCCATCCCATAAAGAAAGAAATAATGGTAGAAGAAGAGGTAAAATCAGGCTCAGGCTCAGGCTCAGGTTTGAAGTTGCAGAAGATTTTATTCATGTTTTTCTTCTGCATCATGTACTCTGTCCAATGATTCTTCAAATGCCTGCAGTGCAACCTTGTAATGGTCCAAGGAAATCACCCCCTCCTCCACAACTTGCAATGCACTCCTATATAACTGATTAAACCATTGAATCTGGTCAGTAACATCCGCATTATTGGAGACATAATCTGGAATACAAATGCGCTTGTAATCCTTTTTCCATTGTTGAAAAATGTATTTAGGAGGGATCTCCTCTACCCCATTGAAGTTGAGCACAGACAATGCATGACGACATAAATAACCATAGAAGTTATAACAGCTGCAAATGCAACGAACTTCCGCTGCTGCTCTATTGTACAGAACTTCATAATCCCGAACCTCTCTCCTATTTCCCTCGGCCAAAACACGCTCTTTGACCAAGAATATTATGATTGGTCCATCAACATGCAGCTGGGTAGTACTGAAACAAGAATACATATCCTCCACCTCCATTTGGAACTTCTTGAAAATTTCTCTTGTATACACTTTGGATAGCTGCAACTCAAACGAACATCTTGTTTTCAATGTAGGAGTTGAATTTCTTGATTCCATATCTGCAACTACTTCCTCCTTGTGCTTCTTTTGTAAAGCTAATTCATACTTGTCAAGAAATTCTTTCAATGGAGTTTGCTTGTGGACATATCTATCAAAAAATGCATTCAGGGTCTCACCAGGCCGTGCAGCAGCCATTCCAGCAAAACAAGTGTCTTTTAGGTACACGGGAGCCCATCGAGCTCGATCCTCATACAAGGACTGAAGCCACTCATGATCACTGACACCAAAACACTGGATCATAAATCCCCATGATGCTTCAAAATCAAAAGGTTTCAAGGCCTCATAAACTGCTTTAACCAATGCCTTTCTAATAGCATCATAGTTGCTGAGCCCTCCCAATTTCTCTGGAACTTTTTTCATGATGTGTGACAGACCAAAACGATGTAAAGATTTCGGAAACACCTCTGCAACTGCATTCTGCAAAATCTTGCATCTGTCCGTAATAATAGTTTGTGGGGACTGTCTTGACGAGCAAGTGAGCCACGCTTTAAATAGCCAAACATAAGACTCCATTGTCTCCCCTGCAAGCAGGCCACAACCCAGCAACACAGATTGACCATGGTGATTCATTCCAATGAATGCCACAAGTGGGATTTCATATTTATTAAACAAATATGTATTGTCAAAAAAAACTACGTCACTGAAGTAACCAACTGCAACCCTACACCGAGCATCTATCCAGAACACGTTCCTCAAACGCCCATCATTATTAAGATCCATCACGTAAAAAAAGTTTGGGTTAGTCAATTGCATACGACAAAGATAATTATAAATGGCTTGTGTGTCACCTTTCCTCAAGTTCAATTGATCAGGATTATCAGAAGAAGTCCTAGCTTCTCTTGCATTGGAATCAGAGTTCCCAGTACCTCCTGCATCAATAACAAGTGCTCGGTACAACTTTATTGTTCGCACTTCCGCATCAGAGTTTGATTGCAACTTCCTCTTGGTTCCAGTGCTCATCTTCTTGATTGACTTATATGCTTTTGTACCTAACAAGTGGTTATGTTCAAGAGCAACTTCAAGTACCCTCCACCTTTTAGAGTCCACTAGTCTCATCCTTAACATTGCAGGACAACCAGTTCTTGTTTCCTTTCTTAAACGATTTACATCTTTAATTCTTTTGAAACCTTGGCTGCTGCAACAAAGTACTGCACCATACTTCTCCCTACTATTTCGTTTGAACCATGAATTTTTCACTCTAACACGAAACCCTGCCTCCCTTGCATAACAATTATAATAGTTGTAAGCATCATCATATGACTCAAATTCCATGCCTGCAGCAGGTGCAACAAACTCCTTACTTCCATCAGGAACACCATTTTGACCTATTTCAGTTTTCTCACCATCTCTTCCTTGCACAGTCTCACTGCTTTGACCAGCAGTCACTTGCTCACCATTAAGAGACACTTCTTCCATCCGAATTATAGATCAACTCCCTAAGAATATAAATGACAACAAATGTCAGTACTCAGTAACCACATAAAAAGGTAAACATTTAATAACCCAATGAAACACCATGCATAAAAATCTAAAAACACAGACATTATTGTAAAGGATGCAGAGGAGAACATAATCATAGTCCCATATGCTTATATACTAGTACAATTTTGTTATCCATGATACTTGTATATAGTACTGTTATCAAATAGATATTTGGAAATGAACAGAACTTGCCAGCAAATCACATTATGCCCCATGCTTAAATACTGTAGTTTGGTCATCATGATACTTATAAAGCCGACATTTACTGAATATATACTTGGAAATTAACAGAACTAGATGTTATCAGTGTAGTCCAGAATAACCAACAAATCAAAACTTAGGAGTGTGCTTGAACTGCTTTAAAGCTCTATTTGTTCTCAGCAGTAGTTTACTGTGAGTTGCAAACGAATCGATCTTCCAAGTTACAAATAAGTCGCATGGAAGCTGTGAGCAGCAAAACTTGGAGTTTTCCGTAGAATTCTACTGCGTCACAATGGAGATAAATGACAGAATTTGAGACTGAGAAGAGATTTTAATATATCAAAAAAATGAGAAAAGGTGGGGTATTTATATGGACTGTAAGTGTCATATCGAAACAGGCAGCAGGGACCTGTTTGCAAAATGGCCCAACTCTTACAATTTCAAATGTGAGTCACTGGATCATCTGTTAATTTAGATGTTCCATATTGTTTATGTTGAGACGTTCCACATTGTTTATGTTGAGACGTTCCACATTGTTTATGTTGATCCAGCGTGATTCATTATATCAGACGTGGTTGTACGCACAATCACTACCACATGAGTGTGCCTTTTAGATCAATAATACAGATCGCATTTACTTGAACATATACCCATTTAATACGAACTTTGTCCAAAAAAATAAGATCCAACTTGAACAACAGATACAGAGCGATGGCTCCTCCTCAACAATGCAAACATGTGAAGTGCACCGATACAACTTTGAGGCACGATTGCTCCCCCTGCACAGATGGTGCGATGCGGATCCCTCAACTATCTTTGTAACACAAGTACATAATTTTAGCAAGCAATAGCTTATAAGCCTCTTCACATTCTACTTGTGTTCTAATGTGGGACAACACAAAATGTGTTTTTTAAAACTATCATTTATGCTTAATAAATGCACCACTTTGGCCTTCACTAAATAACAGTTCAAGGTTTCAACTTGAACCAAGTTTAATTTGTAATTCCTCTCCTATTCAATAGCAATTAATAGCACTAAATACCTTACAAATTTATTGTCATTAGGTTAAGCTAAAAGTAGCTCCAAAAAATAAGTCATCAATCGAGCAGTCCCTACACTTGCCAGTAATATCATTCATATCTTTCCAAAAGAAAGAGCTGAAAGAAAAATACAAAAGAAATTAACTTTTACCAACCACAGCTAAAAATGGACTCTTGGGTAAGAAATTTAACGGATATGACGTCACCACATTCGAAGATGTTTTAGACAATCAACCCATCACTTGACCAAGCTTTCTAGCACATACCAACCACTTATTAGCTTGATTCCCTCTTCATCAGGTTGCTTTAGTGCTTCAAATTCTAATTTCATTATCTCTAACTTTCCCTACGGACATAGGAATAAATCTTGGAGCAGCAATCAAATACCCCACCTCCACTTCCAATTCCAACTGAACAGATAAAAAGTTTCCAAGTTCCATTCTAGATTACCCAATAATCAGATAGAAGCACAAGCTCAATTTTGCCTAGCTAGCGCAATCATATGGTTTTTTGAACAATATAAATACTCCTATTATTTACTACAATACATGTTATTTACTTCTATAATTGATTTGATCAATTTTCTATCTTGTAGAAATAACAGTAGCAGTAAAATCTGTGATAGAATTCAATAACGTTGAGAACATTCAATCAATATGATAGAAGCCAACATTTTAATGTAATTAACGACCTTAAGAATTCAATCAATATGAATAAATTATGTATCTACCATAAGAATTACAAAAGTTCTCAGCTGTTTGAGAAGGTTAAATGAAGATGCACATATGGGTACATGTGGACGAACGAGGAGAGAGAAAATAATAGAAAGAGAGAGTATCACTCACGAATCCGAGGGGGCTAAGGATTTGAACAACTGGTTTGCTTAACTATGTGTATTTACTATTTAGATCAAATCTTCATCATCTTAACCCACCGATGATTGCTGCGATGGCCTTCTTCTTCTTCTTCTTCTTCTTCTTCTTCTTGTCTGTGTGCTTCAAGGGCTAACAATAATTATTATTATTATTATTGTTATTAATTTGTTGCACGAATGAGAAGTCGTATTTATACGTAGCTTAATATAAATTGTTTGACAATTATTTTTGTTCTTGAAATTTTCATTAATTAATTATTTTATTTTTAATATTATCCCAAATAATAAATATAATTTTGATTCTCTTACTATTTTTTTATTAAATAAATAACACTCTTTTTTTTATATAATATATAAATTAATATTATATTTAATATTATACAATTATTTTTTTAATAGTTATACACAACTCTAAAACTATTTATATTAACTCTAAAATAATTTATATGGGTGGGAGTGATAGAAAGACTACCCCTCGTATACTTATTAATGTATAAGTTTTTGCACCAAATCTTTTATTAAGTTTGTGTTGCGGTATTTTCTGTTGATGGAACCATAGACGAGTCTTATTTTTTCTCCCAGTTACCATAAATTCTATTTAAGAAGTCTTACTTTTTAATTAAATATTTTAAATAACTTCACATAATATAAAGTACTCTCAAACTCTTATTTCGGTCACTAAAATTCAATGGCATGATCTTTTTTTTCTTAGTTAAATTAAATAACAGATGTTGAGCAAAATCATAGTGTAATTATGTAGAATCTCGAATTTTCAAAATTAAAATTTTGTTGCACCATTTTCCTAAGAGGAACCTAGGAAGAACTAAAAAAAATTAAAACTATCTATTAATCACCTTTCTTTCTTTTCTATTTTAATTTGGACTAAAATACAAGTTGAACCCCAAAGTTTCTAAGTTAGTTGAGGTTTGCACTTTAATATTTAAAAAATATCTAAGTGCACCCCAATAATCTTTTATGCTAAACAACATACACCATCCGAGATTTAAACTGGTCTAGATACACCCCAAAGTTTGTTTTAGCTCAACAAAATGCATCTTAAAGTTTATTACGCTAAACAAAATGCACCCTTTCTTTTGAACCGTTAAAACATCGAAAAGAACTTTGAGATGCACTCAGAAACGTAAACATTAAACTGCAAACCTCGACAAGTCTACAAACTTTAGGGTTCAAACTGTATTTTAGTTTTTAATTTATTGGCTATCAAAGAAGTGTAGAAGTTAGTCCCATGTTGATAGTTGTATGTTTGACTGTTCTTTTGCGGATGATGCTTCTTCATCTCATAGACTGAAGCTGCTGAAGACGGTAAATTCGCATAGCATGTATATACAAGCACAGAATGTCTTTTGTTTTCAGTTTCGATTTTGATTTTTTTTTTTTCTCTTTTTATATTACAGTACGATAATCATCCTATAATACAAAATCGTAACCCGAAAATTTGTAAAATGGAAGAATTGAGACAGGGAGCATATAAAGTTTACAATGAATATTACGCCTAACTCTAGTGATTATGTGTTCTTATCTGCAACAAGCCGAACCTTATTCAGTGACTCCTTAAAGGCTTGCCAAGCAACCATATAATGATCTTGAGATGGCATCCCCTCCTCAACAACTTGTATTGCTCGTCTGTACAAGTGATCAAACCACTGAACCGGATTAGTGATATCAACATTGTTGGACCCAAGATCTGGTGCATATAAAGCGCTTGAAATCCTTCCTCCAACGTGGTAGAATATACTGGCCTGGGATTTCCTCTATGTCATTAAGCGGCTAAGAACAGACAATGCATGTCGGCATAGAAATCCTTTGAAGTTGAAGCAACTGCAAATGCAGCGAACTTCTTGTCCAATCTTATCATACATGACTTCAAAGTTCCTTATGTCCCTCATATTTCCTTCAGCGTCTCGTTCTTTGACCATGTATGTGATACTAGGCCCATTATCATGAATTTGTGTTACACTGATGCAATTAGATATCATGTCCACTTCGTCTTGGAACTTCAAGAATATTTCTTTTGTATACATTTCAGAGAGCTGCAACTCAAAATTGTACTTGGTTTTTAACAAGGGGGTCAACTCTTTAGACTCTAAATCATCAAGAGCTTCCTTTTGGAATTTGTTTTGTAGAACTAAGTCATGCATATCAAAGAACTCTTTCAAAGAAGTTTGTTTATGCACATACCCATCGAAAAAAAAGGTGAAGAACTCGCCTGACTGAGAGGTCGACATTCCAGCGGATAAAGCATCTTTAAAGTAAACTGGAGCCCATCTTTCTCGGTCCTCATAAAAAGAGTGTAAGAATTCGAGATCCCTAATTCCAAAACGCTTGATCATATCATCCCAAGCTATTTCAAATTCATCAGCTTTCATCGAGTTGTAGACTGTTCTATATAGAACTGCTTGAAATACTACAGACTGCCCCATTTCTCCCAAATTTTCAAGAATGCTTTGAATTACAATTGGCAAACAAAGACGATGATGAGCCCTAGGGAAAACTTCTGCAATTGCACTTTGCAATGTCTTGCACTGGTCTGTAATGATAATTTGTGGAGGACGTCCTGTCATACATGTTAGCCATGCCCTCAATAACCATATATATGTCTCCAGAGTTTCATCAGCAAGCAAACCGCAACCAAGCAAAACAGAGTGCCCATGGTGATTAACTCCAACAAATACCAAAAGTGGAATCTCATATTTGTTTGATAGACATGTTCTATCAACTGCAACCACATCACCAAAATAACTATATGCAGCCCTTGACCTAGAATCAATCCAAAATATATTCCGTAAATAACCTTCATCGTTGAAATCCATGACATAGAAAAAGTTGGGGTTCGTTAACTGCACCCGACAAAAATAACTATAAATGACTTGTGAATCGGCACTTCCAAGTTTCAAACGCTTGGACTGATTGACATGGTCACTGATATCTCTTTCATTTGAGCTTCCGTAACCAAATGTATCTGCAGCAGGTGCGCGATACAACTTGATGGTTTGCACCTCTACATCAATGGATTGGTCCAACTTCCTTTTTGATCCAGAATCTGTCTTCTTGTGTGACTTGGAGTTTTGTGCCCTTTCGGGATCAAATAGGTGGTTGTGTTCAAGCTTAACTTCATCCACCCTCCATCTGTTGGACTCCACTAACCTTAACCTTATCATTGCTAGGCAGCCTGTCCTTGTTTCCTTCCTTCTACTACTTGCTTCTTTCAATGTTTTGAAACCCTCGCAATTGCAACAGAGCACTGCCCCACGCTTCTCCTTGCTGTTACGTTTTGTCCATGATGATTTGACCCTGATGGCAAATCCCAGATCCTTAGCATAAGAATTATAATAATTATAAGCATCATCATATGACTCAAACTCCATTCCTACAACTGGTGGTGTATAGCCCCTCCCCTGAGTTCCACCATTTTGATCATCAAGCATTGTCGTATCACCAACTCTGCCATTCTCATGGTCATTGTTTTCAATCTCAAGCATTTGGTCACTGTCATTCTCACGGTCATTGCTTCCAAACTCGAGAACTTGATCGCTGTCCTCGAGATCATCTCTGCTTTCAAATTCAAGTGTTTGCTCATTGTCATTATCAAAGCCGTTGCCTTCAATCCTGAGCACTTGTTCACTGCCATTATCAAGTTCGTTTCCATCAATCCTAAGAATTTGTCCGCTACCATTTTCAAGATCAATGCTTTCAATGCCAAAGACTTGCTCAATGTCAACTGAATGATCACCGTCCTCATCCTCAAGCAGCTGCTCACTGTTTTCAGAGCCTTCTTCCATCTAGCATGAAATCAGGCCACCCATATGAAACTAAAACTCTTTATTTGGTAAGTAATGTACAATTAAAACATAAACAAGGATGACACACACATACACACACATATAGACAGATAGTAAAAGAATCATCCACACACACATGATTGAGAAAAAATGCCAAAAAAATGTTTTTATGCATAGTGCAATTTTGTTAAAAGGTTCCTAAGTTCGACCTAAGATAACTTATCTAAGGTCACTTCAAATACGAAATGATTTTAATTTTCACTTAACAATCCAATCATACGGATGCAAAAATATGAATACACAAAAATTTTCATATAATTTAGTGATATGCATCAACATTTTATAGTAATCAAATCAGAGCCATTAAACCTATACTTATATTACACTATTGCTCCACAACCCTTAATTATACAAAAATTTACATGTCTTCATATTTTTGCATGCTATTTGCATCCGTACAGTTAGACTGTTAAGTGAATATAAAAATCATTTCGTATTTGAAGCGACTTTAGATAAGTTATGTGAGGTCAACCTTAGGAACCTTTTACCAAGGAAATTTAGCGTCATGCATAATTCTCTTCTACTCTATAGCAAGATGCAAACTAAGGTTGTATAAACACGCATATATAAAGTGGAAAAATGAAGGGGGTAAGAAGTAATTATTTTAAGCCTAATGTGATTTTGCTATCTGTTCTCTACGAATATACACAGATATACATGTATAAATATTCTGATATTCATCTTCAGTTTACCCCGCGGAGTCTGTTAATTCACTTTGCATTATGTGGCAGCACTAGTGTAAATCCAAGACAAGCGGGATAAACTGCTCAACTGCATAATTTAAAGATTCCAGTAGCAGACAGTTTTTCATTATCATAATAATTACTGTCACAGCATATAAATTGCAACATCCAACATCTTTAATTCCACATTCCATTGTCTCCTTTTGTCAGAATCCTATAGGATGGCTAGGGGAGTTCAAAGTTATAGCTTTCCCTCAAAACAGCATCCAATCAACGAGCTCAACTAAGTATTTGAGCTTACAAGCTACATTTTCTCTTCGACCTATTTCTTCAATTTTGGGGGATAATCATGTTGGTTTTTTTTTCCAGTGAACATTTGAAAATTAATGTGTAGCTTCAAATTTCGGCAAAAAATGGAATTGTAATTGAAATTTGAAGAAAAACCTAGAAGAGACCGTAAACAAGTAATGATAATGTCAAGCATAATTATGACATGGGAAGAGAGTAAAAGGTATAGTAAAAATAGAGCAAAACGATACAAACAAAAGGAGAGGGGCTTACGGTGATATGTAGATCTGCGCTCGGCGATGGGGCTTCGTCGTCGGTCATGGTTGATGACAACATTCCCGTGGGTTGTGTCAAAGTCCGACAGGTTAGTATTACCCTCTCTTTCTCTTTTCCATTACCATCCTTGCAATCTCTTGTATTTACATCATAACCACCGGTATGGGAATTGGGATAATAGAAACGGTGATGTGAAATTTACTCAAATTCATGGGGTTTGGACGAATATGAAAATTTGTGCTTACATGATTACATCTATATTGTACTTGTAATTTATAAAAGGTAATATTTTAATATAGTCCCTCTACAAAGGCAATATTTTATTATAGTCCCTCTACGTTTATATTTACATACATAAGTTATGTTTTTTTGTAAGAATAACACTTATGATTGAACTATTAAAATTATATACGAATTCATTATGAGAAGGTGTTATTTGAGCGTATCTAAATAGATACTATGTTTACATAAGATCTCTATGTCGTCGCTCCCTCCACTTCGCTGAAGAGAACCGAGTTATAAATATATATATATATATAAGTTTAATGAAGTTGCACAACTATGCACACTTCAAATGTACACGGTGACTACACTACGATCGTAGGGTGACTTAATTCTACGATCATAAACGGTGTACATTTGAAACTTCCACAATTATGCGCGCGCGCGCACACACACACACACACACACACATATATATATATATGAATTAATGGAGATGCACTTTGTGGCCGCCCAAAATTAGGTATATCATCACCCATCTTGGGTCGCCATATACATGGTATGCAAATTCAAATACAACTGTCGTAAATATGCAATCGACAAAACATAAAGCTGTGAGTTTGAATACAAATATTATCTACTGAGAGATTATCTGAACTCAAAAAGAGTCCTCATTACAATTATTATCACTTTATTTCACGAATAGTGAGGGACTACTAATCTTATCCTCTCCTGACCATCACTCCGCTTCCCCAGGCTAAATCCTAGCTATATTCTCATTTTACGAAAAAAACGAGTGAAAGAAAGGGTGAGCTCAACTAGCCCGAAGAAGAAATATTATGTGGCGCCCCCAAAATAGGTATACATCACCTATTCGAGTTGTCAATACGTGGTACGAAATAACTACAACTTTATTATTACAACCAGTAAAGCGTGAGTTTGAATACAAATATTATCTTCTGACAATATCTATACTCAAATAAATCCTCATCACATTTATTGATACATTATTTTACAAAAATGGTGAGGACTACTAAACAATTCTTTCTAAACCTTCATTCCATACCCAGACTAAATACTCGCTTATATTCTCGCCTCACGAGAAGAAAAATGAACAAAAAGGAAAAGGGTGAGCTCAACTAGCCCGATAAAGAATATTATGACTAAGATAATATACAACAAATTACCGTTAGTCTTGAACAGGGAAAATCTAATAGAATACAATAGATGACAACAAATTTTAAATCAATATTCATGGCAATGAAATAATAATTCATTAGAAGAGTTAAGTAGAGAATGCAAACTACTATCTTCATGTATGAATTTAAAAGTTCATCGCTCTATCTTTTATCCTTGTAACATCAATCAATATACATCCGGAATCAAATATTCATCTTTTTACTTCTGGTGCCAAAGATATTCATCGATTAATCATATTCATCTAAACACTGTTCATCTTTTTCACTACTGACCAAAGATATTCTTCGAAATCATTCATCTTTGCACTTCTGGCCAAAGATATTCAATAATATCATCATTTAAGGCCGAGGATGATGAAAATATTTTAAAAAAAACGAATCCGGTGAAACAAAATGACAAGGATTAAGGATTAAGGATTAGTACTTTGTTTTATCCATGTTCAAAAATACCTCAAAAATAATCATAGTGGTGTAAAATTCAAGAATGATCAAAACATGGATCTGATCAAAGCTAGTATCCGAATAGATATTTTGGACAAAAAGAAGAAATTTTATTTTTCTATTGAATAGTCTTGATATCGTGAATAGTAACTCAAATGATAGAAATTTCCAAAAAAACATCTTCACGCTTCAGTGAATAGTACTTTCGTGAATAAGTAACTTTCGTGAATAAGTAACTCATGAATAGTAACTCATGAATAATAACTTCATGAATAAGTAACCCCAAGCATGAAAAAGTTCCAAATTTGATAAAAGTTTCAACAAATATTTGAAATAATGATATTGAAGAAATAATATCATTTGAGAAGAAAATAACATCCACTTACCTCGAAAGATTAGTACTTACAATTGGAATCTGGGATATAGTCTTTGAAGGAACTTACTGTCTAACAATACTCAAAGTATACTCAAAATACTCACAAGAATAAACTCGATAATATAGAGAGAAAAACTTGATTTACGGTGTGATTTTCAATTCTAACCCAAGCACCATATTTATAGAAATTCTTTAGAACACAAAAAAGCAGAAAATATAATAAATTAATAATATAATTATATAAATTTCCTCGCATGCCTAGAATCTGATTTCAGCCATCAAACACATGCCACATTCTAGAAAAAGTAAGAAAAATGTTTTTCTAATTTTAAATATTTTAAACTTCCAAAAATCAATTATTTGAGTTTGAACTTCAATAATTCATAATAAATAGCCCTTTCATCAGAAAATTCGAATCTCATGAGTTTTTATAGGAAATTCAATTCTCTACAACTTTGCAGAAGAAAGTTTTCCAAATTCCAAATAGAAATTGACCAAAATCCACAAACGAGGCGATTTTACAGTTTATAATCAAATTTCGATTCGATAAATGGGGTCCACAGAGCATGTTTAACATGTTTTAAACATTTATTGCAACAAAAATACTCTTCCTCCTCGTATACTCATATATCCCACATTCGTTGTAAAGATATCACCATTATTATATTATTAAAATATATGATATATTTAAATGAATTATTTTATCGAGAAAAGATAAAATTTCAATTTTCAACAATTGTCACATTAAAATTTTCTCCATCTATATCCACATAAAATCAATATTTTCCTCATCATATGAATCAATAATTAATTATTCATAAATAATATTACTGAATCACAATATTGACAACCGTGCGGTTCCTCAGAAAGAGGGGCTTTCGATAAGAATTTCTTCTTCTTGGCGCGCAATTAGGTGACCAAACCTCTCCTTAGAGATGAACTTTCTAGACATTGTCAATAATGTTATCTAATAATATTATTCAGATAATATGAATTATTGCTTCGATAATGAAAAATCTTGTGTAATGACAATTATTGAAACAACAAAGAATATAAAATATCAACGCAGTAATTATTAAATCAATAAAATCTTTGAGCAGAATTACTTTGTAACCATTATTGAGTAGTGCCTTCTTACGTAAGAATCAATAATTGGTGCAATACCGGTGTGTCTTCTTGTGTTTTAACCACCGAGTATTTTAACAAGATTATTATGAATAACTACTACTGTTATTTTTTTAACAACTTATATTTGTCGTTTTCTTCATCCAATCGCTTTCCGTTATGGGGCCCACAAAAGATCGCTACTGTCGCATTTAATATTCCCAAGCAATGAAGAATATTCCACGACCAAACGAATATTCCCCGACAATGATGAATATTTTATAACCACTTGCTTTATTTTGAAATATTTGCGTATTTTACCCCTAACTATCCACATTAATCAAATCAACCCTTACTATTTCAAAATAATAAATAGAGAAAATTGAATTTCATTAATAATAAGTTGGGGTCTTACATATTATGACTAAGATAATGCAGAATAAATTATCATTAGTCTCCAACAATGTTAAACTGATAAAATATAATAGACATCAAGTTTAACTGCAGCGGAACAAGCAATCCATTAAAAGAGTCAAGTAAAAAATAAAATCTACTATCTTTTATGATTAAAAAGGGTTTTCATCACTGTTATCATTTGAGACTCAACAATAAATATTCCACATCATCGAATCACCCCTAGCAGCTACTGGCCAGGATATTCTTTAGTATCACGACCACAATTATCCATGCACTTACGGGCCAAGAATATTTGTGTATTCATTAATGGTCATGATCATGCCATAAAACAATTCATCTTTACTTTACTGACCAAAGAGAATCCATAGCCATAATCATACCAAAAGCGTCCCATCAATGCACTACGCCAGACGATGAGACTTTTTTCCACATCATTTGTAACATTACGGTTATGATTATCTGAATAATCCTCAGTCATAATCATACCAAGTCCATCTATACACTACTGAGCTACAGATGACTTTCAACATAATATAAGCATGAGGATGATGACAATAATATAAGAATTGATAAAAACAAGTTCAAGAATTAATTTGTCCAAGAACTACTTATGTCCAAATTATCAACATGATATTGCTTTGTAGAGTAAAATTTAAGAATGATCGGAAGAATATTTCCATGAAAATATCTTTGGATGAAGCCTTGAATATCAAGGATATTCTACTAATTTCATGGAGTATAAAATCAAAACTTTAACCAACTAAGTATAATAAAGAATGGAATAACAAAAGAAATCACCACGCATGCGGTACTTGGCATGAGCAAGGTTATTCAACGAGAATACTAAATAACGGAACCGGTCGGTGAAATTCACACCAACAGGATGTTCAATGAATAATAATAAATACTGAATAATAAATTATGGAACCAGTCCCGTATAGCACGAGACGGGATATTAAAACGAGAATAATAAAGACGGAATAATAAAAATAGAACCGGTCCCAGTATATATAGCACGCAGATGGGATATTCCGAAATGAATAATGAAAGAATGTCACCAAGTATAGGGTATCCAGCAGATATCTGAGTTATTCAATGAGAACAATAAAGAAATAGAATAATGTAAGTTCTCTTACGGAATACAAAAGAATAATATCCACTACAGTAAAATAATACTTGATATAAGAGTAGTGAAGTAGCGAGAAAACTTTTTTTCTATCTCTACTATAGTCTCTCTCTATAGTTTCTCTCTCTGAGTTCAATGAATTAAATAAGAAAATAATGAAGGAATGAGCTTATTTATAGGAAAATGGAATGCGTAGTAACTAATCCATGAACGATCCAGTTGATTTACTTTAATCGGACGGTCCATATTTAAAGAAAATCTTTTAAATAAAATATAATATATTCTATTTATATAAAAAGATTTTTACTATCTGGCTCTTATCTGGGCCTTTATCTGAAAACACTATGTAATAATAAAATATAATATATTCTATTTATAGAATAACTTTAATAAAGTATTACATTTTATATAAAAGATGTTTCTATTTTATTACGAATAAAACAAAACTTCTAAATCAACAATAATTGAATCAAATAATGTGAGATCTTGTCGTGAAGAACTATTGTAGCAATAATTGAACAAAACCGAGTGACTTCTCACATAAATATCAATAATCATCTAGTGTCTACTTATGCGAACAACGCGTATTATTGTACTTTTACTACTGAGAGTAGTTTAACATGATCAACGGTAAAACTTCCGCCGTTATTTTCAATAAAATATTTTTGTCGTTTTCTCGATCCGATAATAATTCCGTTAATAAGTCCCACCAATGATTGTCTTGGTCGTCTGCGAATATTTTACATTTAAAATGAATATTCCCCACCAATCGAATATAATATGACAACTTGCATACTTTTGCAAAATTTATAAATATTACCCACAACTATAACATTATCTCAAATTCACACCATAATATAAAAAAAATATTTGAGAAAATTAATTCTTTATTCATAAAATACGGGGTTTCACATCTCCCCTCTTATGGAATTTAAGCCCTCGAAATTTACGTCACGATACACAGTATCTTAGAACGGTGAGGATACCTTGACTTCATTTCAGATTCTAACTCTTGAGGTATAACCCTTGAGTGTTGGATACGATTCTTCTTATCCAAGATTTTAACATGAGATCTCATACGTTAAATCATCCGCTATCTCGTCCGATTTTAAATTAATAATGTGGTTCGGGTCATCCACATATTTACGTAACATCGATAACAAAAAAAAATCTGAACACGCAACATACTTGGCGGTAAAACGAGTCTATAGGCCACAGTTCCTACTTCATCGAGGATTTCAAATGGGCCAATTAAATCGAGGGTTGAGATTTCCTTTCTTCGTCGATTCTTGCTTCTAGAATAACGCCCTCATGAACCTTCTTCTTCGTAGCTTGAGCGGCATTAACTTTATCGATTAAAGTCGATTTTACTCGTATATTCGTTATCTTCACGTGGGTCCCTAGAGTCTTTAACTCTATCTTCATCATTTGCAAGTTATACGAAATGAGTCTTTGTGTTAACAACATCGCACTTGTAAACGCATACGATCTTCTACTCAACACGACAGCTACCATGTTCGCTCGTCCACAATGATATTGAATGGTACAATCGTAATCTTCAATAGCTCGAGTCAACGTCTTTGGCGCATTATACGTTCGTTTTGGTTGAAGAAATATTTGAGGGTTTAAGAAATGGGTTTTATCTTTGGTGTCGATACAAAATTTGATTTCACGCTCCGGGGTAGGCTAAGAAGTCTTGAGGAATACGTCAAGAGATTTATTAATGATAGAAATATCATTCAAAATGTTACTCTCATCGAAGACTTGGATAAGACGTCACATTGATACCAACTGACTTCTATCCTTAACCCAGATAGCACCTCACAATGATACCTATCAACTTGTCATCGTCATTCACGGCGTCGCTTATAGAAAGTGCGGCGGTTGCATTCCACACGCGAAGTCATCAACAAAAGGATCGAGGTTCTTTACTTGTGGCTTGATATGATGATGATTGAATTTAGTGGTTTGGTTGCTTGAATTCGCATAATAGGTTGGTTAGGAATATGAAAGATAACAACCTTACGAAAAACATGATGAGTAGTTAACCAATCGTTTCCAAAAAAAAACCACATCAAAGGCAAGTATTTTCAAAGAGATAAGATCGACGGAGTAGCGTGAAAAGTGTCGATTTGAATCAAACAAGATTTATAAATAGTGGAGGTAACGAAGGTTTCTCCCAATGGAGTTTCAATAGATAAATCAAAGTTTAACTTCTCCAGAGTTAAATTCAAACATTGAACACAACTAGGTGAAATAAAAGAGTGAGTAGAACCGGTATCTAACACGGTATAGACTTCGTAAGAGCTTATGATTAACTTACCCGTGATAATTTTATTCAGGTTCCTCGTCAAGAGAAAAAAAAAATGCTCTCTCTTAATTTACCGGCTTTGGCTTGTCTAGGACATCATTTGGCATCACTATCCCAATTGGACTTGACTTCACCATACGACAAAATCGAGCTAGGTGACCTTCTCTTCCACAATTAAAACACGCTTTGGATTGTTGCGTACAGTTTGGACGGATGTGTCCCTCTTGTCCGCATTTGAAACATATAATGGGTGGTCGTTCTTCTTCTTTCCTTTGAAGCGGGTCTTTGGTCTTTCTTTGTCTTTCCATCATTATTGAACCTTCTCTTCTTGAAATGTCCATTTCTATTATCTTGCCATGAGTACCAATTGAAGTGGTTACCATTCTTGGCATGATAATTTCCCCCGCGATGGTTATCATTGTTCAGATGGCCGTTGCCACCAGATGATTATTATTGTGGCGCCCCAAAATTAGGTATCGTCACCCATCTTGGGTCGCCACTTACATGGTACATAAATTCAAATACGACTTTACTAATATAACTGTGCGTATAATATGACATAAACCGTGAGTTTGAATACAAATATTGTCTACTAGATATTATACAAACTCAAAAGGAGTCCTCATTACAACTATTATCACACTATTTCACGCGAATAGTGAGGACTACTAATGCTATCCTCTGGACCATTACTTACGTTCCCACTCGTCTCCCAAATATGTTCTCATTTCAAGAGAAGAAACGGTGAAAGAAAGGTGAGCTCAACTAGCCCAAGTAAGAAATATTATGACTAAGATAATGCGAATAAATTATCATTAGCCTTCAACAGATGTTAAACCGATAAAATACAATAGACAACCAGTTTAAGCTGCGGTGGAATAAGCAATCCATTAAAAGAGTCAAGTAGAGAATAAAGTCTACTATCTTTTAGGTTTTAAAGGTTTTCATCAATTTTTATCATTTGAGACTCGACTTAATAAATAAACCACCACATCTAATCATCCACGTACCACGGTCAAGGATTTTCATCAAATTATCAATGGTCATAACTATACCGAATCACCCCAGGTCATAATCATACCAAAAACTATCCATCATTTGCATTACAGAACCAATCGAGGACTTTTGTCACATCATTTATATCAAGTCGTGATTATCTTAGAATGATCCACGGTCATAATCATACTAAGTTCATCTATGCACGTAAGCGAAAGATAACATAATATAACATGAGGATGATGACAATGACATAGTAATTCAATAAAACAAGTTCAAGAATTATTTAATCCATGAATTATTAACGTCCAAATTGTCAACATGAATCTTTGTTTTGTAGAGTAAAATTCAAGAATGATCGTAAGAATATTTCCATGAAAAGATATTGGATGAAACGCAAATATCGAGGATATTCTACTAATTTCATGGAGTATAGAAGTCAAAGTTTTAACCAATTTGGGTATAATAAAGAATGGAATAACAAAAGAAATCACCATGCATGCGGTGCTTGCATGGCAGAGTTTATTCCAATGTAATAATAATAACGGAACCGGTCGGTGAAATTCACACCGCGGGATGTTCCAACGAGAAAATAAAGATGGAACCCGGATCCGGTGTAAAACACACGAGATAGGATATTCCAACGAGAATGATAAAGAGGAACGGAACCAGTCCGGTGTAAAACACACGACGAGGATGTTCCAACAGAATAATAAAAAGCGGAACCGAATCCGGTGTAAAACACATGACATGGATGTTCCAAATGCAATAATAATAGAAGAATGTCACCAAGTATAGGGTAAATCATGCGTTATCTGAGTTATTCAATGAATAATAATAAACGGGAATAACATAAGGATTTCACCAAGTATAGGGTATCTGGCGTATACAAAGTTATGTATAGGGTATGCCACTTTTTTAAAAGTTATTCCAATGAATAATAATGAATGGAATAATGAAGTTCTCTTGAAGAAAGAATAACACCCCTTACCGTAAAAAGAAATGAATATAGAAGTAGTGAAGTAGCGGAGAATACTCTTCTTCTTTCTATAACTTTCTCTCTATAAACACTATCTATAATTTCTCTCTCTGTAGTTTCAATGAATTAAAAGAAAATAATGAAGGAATGAGCTTCTATTTATAGGAAAATGGAATGCATAAGTAACTAATCCATGAACGGTCCAGTTTGATTTACTTTAATCGGCGGTCCATATTTAAAGAAAAATCTTTTAAATAAAATATAATATATTCTATTTATATAAAAACATTTTACTATGCAAACACTATGCGTACAATGCAAAACACTATCAAAAACACTATACAACACTATGCATAATAAAATATAATATATTCTATTTATGAATAACTTTAATAAAGTATTCTATTTTATATAAAAGATGTTTCGCTTTTATTACGTTAATAATACTGAATAAAACAAAACGTCATTATCGCTTATAATAATTCATATTATTAATCGACAATAATGGAATCAAACCGGTGACTTCTCATAAAGCATCAATAATCAATACTGGTAATACTATGCAACCACACACTTATTATCGTGCACTTTTACTACCGAGTAGTTCAACAAAGAACTACTACGGTAAAACTTCCGCCGTTATTTCAATAAAATATTTTTGTCGTTTTCTCAATCCGATGAATAATTACATTGTGGGGTCCACCAATGATTGATTGGTAGTTGTCGAATATTCCCTGCTAAACCGGAATATTCCCTACCAATCGAATATAATATAACCACTTGCATACTTTGCAAAATTTATAAATACTACCCACAACTATAATATTATCTCAAATTCACACCATAATATTAAAAAATTATTTTGACAAAATTTAAATCTTTATTGATAAAATCTGGGGTCTCACAATTATCGTGTTGCTGGTCATTACCTTTTGGTTGTGATGACTTATTATCGCGCTCCACTAACTAAACCCTATTCACAATATCTGAATATAAACAAAATTTATGAGAAATGAGGTATTGACGTATATCGGGTTTCAAATCTCGCAAAAACATTCGCGCCATTCGCTCCTCATTATCGACCAAATGGGATGCAAACTGGGACAACTCCGCAAACTTAGCCTCGTACTGCAACACGGTCATATTATTTTGCTCCAGCTTGATAAACTCTACCTCCTTCATCTGACGAATACTTTCGGAAAAGTACTTTGTCGTTGAGCGAATGTCTTGAAACTTCTTCCAAGACATCTTGAGTGCGTCGATCTGGTAATGCGTTTTATAGATTCGCACTCAATGATCTCGCTTCTTCACGCGCAACATAAAGGTGGCAAAAGGAACCTTTTGCTCCTCGAACATCCCAAGACATCAAATATCTTGGTGATTTGCTTTAACCACGCCTCCACCTTAAGTGGTTCTCGGCTTTCCCAAAACTCCGGTGGTCCCACTCCTTGAATTGCTTAATGGTGACCAACCGTGGTTGCCATTGTTTCCTCTGCATTATGAGCGAGGAGTCGCCTTACTTTGATGTTGCATGAATTCTAAAAAGCTCTTAAACGTACCGTAGTTCTTCAATTGATTAGTGTTGTTGTTTACAGGAGGATTATCGCCATCCTGTTACACATTGTCCTGATTATTGATCTGTGGAGAATCAACAATCTCCTGTGCTCCATTGCTATTCTCAATATTTTCGGATGCCATTTTCAAACACTGCCACAAAACAAGGGTTAAATAACATATCACATATTATCCCTATACTCGTAATCCATAGATTAAATACCACATAAACTTGGGTAGGTCATACTAACGAAGGAATTCCCGTCTCTTCCTCCTAGTTCTTGTCTCACATCTTAGCCAGGATCATATCCTAAGCTCGATACCAACCGTGGCGCCCCAAAATTAGGTATACATCACCCATCTTGGGTCGCCAGATCGTGGTATAGAATTCAAATACAACTTATTAATACAACTGTCATTATAAATACGACAAAAACATAAACCGTGAGTTTGAATACAAATATTATCTACTGTAGATTATACAAACTCAAAAGGAGTCCTCATTACAATTATTATCACACTATTTCACAGAATAATGAGGACTACTTGTAAGGTTTGTAATATTCAAGAACGCAATCAAATTGCATAAATAAGCGGAAACGTGTAAAATCAGAGTTTAAAAAATTTTACAAACCATATACCCGGATCACCCTTTATGCATAATTATTAATTAAACAAAAAGGAAAGAACAAGAATCATACCCTTGAAGATCCGAAAGCTTCCTCGTGCACAAGTTCACCTCCAATCCTTTTCGTTCAACTTGAATCCACCGGGTTTGGTTCCTTCCTTTGATCAACGTTAGCCACCCAAGTGTTTGGCCTCTAGAGGTGATCCACCAAGGAAGAAGAAGGATTCAAGAAGATGGGTATTTGGCTAAACCCTAGTTTTTCTATCTCTATAGAAAAGGAGCGTCTTTCTCCAACCATTGGAAATATCACGTAGTCTTGATATCCGATCTGAGACTCATCTTATAAAGATATCAAGTAACCCTATTAAAATAAGGTATTATTTAATTAAACCATTTTAATTAAAGGGCTCCTAATCTTATTAGGGATAATTAATTAAACTCCTTTAACTAATTTTTCTTCCTAATCCAATTAGGAATAAATGAGAGTACTTATATTAAATTAATTCCTAAACTCTTTAGAAATTAAAATAATAATAATTGTAATAATATTAATAAGACTTCTCTTATTAATTTATATTTAATATTTCTAAAATATTAAATAATAAATATTAAGCTATTTAATTTATTCTATCACCATAGATTAAATTAAATATACATAACATATTATTACGATTATGCCATTAACTTCTTAAATAATTATTCTTCCTTTTATGGTGTGACCCTTTAGGTTCTCCATATTAAACCATTGTGAATAAATCAATTAGAACAATTCTAATCTTATTTAAATAAATAAATTAAACAATTAATTTATTTAAATAAATAATATTTATTCTACAATAGGGATAAGCCTCTGCTGGCGATCAACGACTTTCCGGATAATATAGATTTCAACTTTAATCATAAAAGAACCTTTGAGTAAATAATTTACTGTCTAATTCAATCCTTCCACCATACAATGTCCCAATTAAATATAAGACATGGAATTCTTCACAAGTCTTATTTTATTTAATTATATATATTTCGATCCGTAAATGCACAACTCCAAATAATGCAAATTAGAAACTCCTTTCTAATTTCATTCGCGCCGCCAAGGACTCTTTGGGTTGTCATTTATCGAATCACATAGGACATTTCTCTTCTTTAATAAGTGGTAGATTCTTTATTGATCATACATTATCTCCATATACAACTTATTATACCCAAGCATACCCTTTGATATACCCTAAGGGTCTTAAGGAATAAGTCAAAGTATAACTCGTCATACACAAGATACTATGATGATCTCAAGTCCAAGGATCACTAGACTACTATCACTACAGAAATTCCTATCGATGAGACAAGTAAAACTCCATTAGGTATTCCTTGCGAGCCACGCTCGAGTGAACTTATTCTCTAATAAGCACCTACATACTTGCTTTAGTGTCTCCACACAAATGATCGTGAGATCAATCATCCTCATCCAATGAAGCAAAGTTAACGTATGTACCAATCTATCCTGGATTCACTAATCCCCAATTTAGTAATCCAATGATTGGGAACTATTTTAGTTTTAAGCTTTCTAAGAATTTAGATCTCATTAGAATGATCATCATCATTATTCTAAAAGCATTGCTTAAAACTATGGGTTTATCACATATTATAAAACAAAGATCATGTAGATAATTAAAAGCCTTTAATAAATTAATACTTTTTATTAATAAATGAATAAGATTGTTACAAAGTATATGCTTTATCATCAAACATGATTGGCTTGTGTATATACTACTTTCACTACTAATGTTATCCTCCTGGACCATCACTCCGCTCCCCGACTCGTCCCAAATTATATTCTCATTTCACGAAGAGAACGGTGAAAGAAAGGGTGAGCTCAACTAGCCCAAGAAGAAATATTATGACTAAGATAATGCGAATAAATTATCATTAGTCTCCAACAATGTTAAACCGATAAAATATAATAGACATCAAGTTTAATGCGGTGGAACAATGAATCCATTAAAAGAGTCAAGTAGAAAATAAAATCTACTATCTTTTATGATTTAAAAGGTTTTTCATCACTGTTATCGTTGAGACTCAGCTTAATAAATATTCCACATCATTGAATCACCCCTGCACTACGGCCAAGGATATTCTTTAGTAACACGACCACAATTATCCATACACTATGGGTCAAGAATATTTGTGTATTCATTAATGGTCATGTTCATGCCATAAAACAATTTATCTTTGCACTACGGCCAAAGAGAATCCATAGCCATAATCATACCAAAAATTGTCCATCAATGCACTACGGGCCAATGATGACTTTTTCCACATCATTTGTAACATTACGGTTATGATTATACCGAATAATTCCTGGTCATAATCATACCAAGTCCATCTATGCACTACAGGCTACAGATGACTTTCAACATAATATAAGCATGAGGATGATGACAATGATATAAGAATTTAATAAAACAAGTTCAAGAATTAATTTGTCCAAGAACTACTAATGTCCAAATTGTCGACATGATCTTTGCTTTGTAGAGTAAAATTCAAGAATGATCGTAAGAATATTTCCATGAAAAGATCTTTGGATGAAGCGCAAATATCAAGGATATTCTACTAATTTCATGGAGTGTAGAAGTCAAAACTTTAACCAACCGAGTATAATAAAGAATGGAATAACAAAAGAAATCACCATGCATGCGGTGCTTGCATGGATGAGTTATTCCAATGTAATACTAAATAACGGAACTAGGTCGGGGTGAAATTCACAATCGGCGTGGATGTTCCAATGTAATAAGAAATACGAATTAATAAATTATGGAACCAGTCAAAGCGTATATACGAGCATGGGATATTCAAGCCAGAATAATAAAGACGGAATAATAAAATGGAACCGGTCCGTAGATAACATGCATGTGGATATTCCGGCGAATAATAGAAAGAATGTCACCAAGTATAGGGTATCCGTATATAGGTTATTCCAATGAACAATAAAGAAATGGAATAATGTAAGTTCTCTTCTGAATACAAAAGAATAATATCCTCACCGTAAAATAATACTTGATATAAGAGTAGTGATGTATCGAAAAAACTTTTTTCTATCTCTCTATAGTCTCTCTCTATAGTTTCTCTCTGTAGTTCAAAGGAATTAAAAGAAAATAATGAAGGAATGAGCTTATTTATAGGAAAATGGAATGCATAAGAATTAATCCATGAAACGGTCAGTTGATTTACTTTAATCGACGGTCCATATTTAAAGAAAAATCTTTTAAATAAAATATAATATATTCTATTTATATAAAAAGATTTTTACTATGCAAACACTATCTGAGCGGGCACTATCTGAACATTTATGTGTGACGCCCCAAAATTAGGTATACATCACCCATCTTGGGTCGCCACTTACATGGTATGTAATTTAAATACAACTTACTAACATAAGCTGCTGTATACAATACGACATAAAATCGTGAGTTTAAATACAAATATCGCTCTACTAGATATTATACAAACTCAAAAGGAGTCCTCATTACAATTATTATCACACTATTTCACGAATAGTGAGGACTACTAATGCTATCTTGGACCATCACTGCTTCCCCACTTGTCTCAAATTATATTCTCATTTCAAGAGAATAAAGGTGAAAGAAAAGGTGAGCTCAACTAGCCCAATAAGAAATATTATGACTAAGATAATGCGAATAAATTATCAATAGTCTTCAACAATGTTAAACCGATAAAATACAATAGACAACCAGGTTTAATCAGCAGTGAATATCTAATCCATTAAAAGAGTCAAATAGAAAATAAAGTCTACTATCTTTTAGGTTTAAAAGTTTTTCATCATCATTATAGTTGAGACTCGACTTTAATAAATATTCCACATCATCGAATCACCCCTCGCATTACGGCCAAGGATATTCTTTAAGTATCACGACCACAATTATTCATGCACTACGGGCGAGAATATTTGTGTATTCATTAATGGTCATGATCATGCCAACAATCGTCCCACCAATGCACCACTACTTAATTTGAGGATTTTTATCACATCATTTGTAACATTACTATCATGATTATACCGAATAGTCTCTGGTCATAATAATCATACCAAGTCCATCTACGCACTACAGCCACGTGATGACTTTCAACATAATAAAAACATGAGGATAATGACAATGATATAAGAATTCAATAAAACAAGTTCAAGAATTATTTTATCCGGAATTATTAACGTCCCAATTATCAACATGATCTTTGTTTTTGTAGAGTAAAATTCAAGAATGGTCAAGAATATTTCCATGAAAAGATATCTTTGGATGAAACGCAAATATCAAGGATATTCCACTAATTTCATGGAGTATAGAAGTCAAAGTTTTAACCAACCGGGTATAATAAAGAATTGAATAACAAAAGAAATCACCATAAATGCGATAGATCGCATGCATACGAGTTATTCCAATGTAGAATAAAGAAGCGGAACCGTGTCGGTGAAATTCACACCAAGTGGATGTTCCAATGAGAATAATAAAGATGGAACCGGATCCGTGTAAAACACATGATAGGATATTCCAATGAATAATAAAGATTTTAACCAGTCCGTGTAAAACACACGTACATGATGTTCCAACGAATAATAAAAAAGATTTTAACTGGTCCCATGTAAAACACACGCATGTGATGTTCCAATGTAATAATAATAAAGATTTAACCAGTCCTTGTAAAACACACGCATGACGTGATGTTCCAATGTAAATAATAGAAGAATGTCACCAAGTATAGGGTAAACCACGCATATCTGAGTTATTCCAATGTAATAATAAGCAATGGAATAACAACAGCTTCTTCTTCTTGAATAAGAAAGAATAACACCCCTTACATTTGGTAGGAGATTGAATACCTGCAAAGATGTAGTAACAAAATACTCTTCTTCTTTCTCTCTTATTCTCTATATACTTTCTCTCTCTATAGCTTGAATGAATTAAGTGAAAATAATGAAGCCCTAGGCCTCTATTTATAGAAGATTTCTAGCTTAAAGACTTAGCCGTGAAAAAGCGCAAGTGGCTCAGCGAATTGGTTTTGACTTTGTGTAATGTGAAACGACAAGTGGTTCGACGCCAGTAATGAAAACGACAAGTGGTTCGACGTTGAATGTGAAACGACAAGTGGTTCGACGTCCGGTAAAGGTAATTACTATTAACGAAGGTAAATACTATCGATTTAATGTAAATACTATTCACAAGGGTAATTACTATCGACGAAGGTAAATACTATTCACAAGGGTAATTACTATCGACGAAGGTAAATACTATTGATGAAGGTGATTACTATTCACAAAGGTAATTACTATCGACGAAAGAGACTCTTAGATGATGACATATAAGCCCCCCATAAAATAATCAAACTTACCACAAATCATAACACATATTTAATCTTTCAACAATTATTAATCATTTATAACTTGTCGTCTCAATTATTGATTTAATACTATAACATATTATATGTATGATATTTGTGACAATAATTGAATCAATAATATAAGAGATATGATGCAAAAGAATTATCATGTGATAATTGAGCATAGGTGAGTGACTTCTTCTCACGTAAGCATCAATAATCAATACCGCAGTGTCTACTATGCAACCACGCCATTCATCGCTTTTTACCCACCGGTAGTTCAACAGCTTTTAACAGTAACACCTCCTCCAAGTTATTTTTATAAAATATTTTTGTCGCTTTCTCGATCCGACAATAATTTTATTATGGGGTCCACTAATGATTGAGTTGTTGTATTTAATATTCCCTAAAAAGAATATTCCCAGGCCAAACTAATATTTTATAACGACTTGCATACTTTGCAAAATTTATAAATATTACCCACAACTATAACATTATATCAAATTTATTCCATAATATTCAAAAATAATATTTATAGAAAAATTCATCTTAATTTATAAAAGTTGGGGTCTTACACTATGCATAATAAAATATAATATATTCTATTTATAGAATAACTTTAATAAAGTATTCTGCTTTTATATAAAAGATTTTACTATGCAAAATACTATAAATAATAGAATATAATATATTCTATTTATAGAATAACTTTAATAAAGTATTACATTTTATATAAAAAGATGTTTCTATTTTATTACTTAATAAAACAAAACTTCTAAATCAACAATAATTGAATCAAATAATGTGAGATACTATGCAAAGAACTATTGTAGCAATAATTGAACAAAATTGAGTGACTTCTCACATAAATATCAATAATCAATATCGTAGTGCTTTGTCTGAACAACGCCAGACATTCTTGATTTTTACTAAGAGTAGTTCAATGAGATCAACGGTAAAACTTCCGCCGTTATTTTCAATAAAATATTTTTTCGTCGTTTTCTCGATCCGAATGATGATTCCGTTAATGGGGTCCACTAAATGATGATTGTCTTGTCAGTCGTCTGAATATTTTACATTTTAAAACGAATATTCCCCAACCAATCGAATATAATATGACAACTTCAGATACTTTACAAAATTTATAAATATTACCCACAACTATAACATTATCTCAAATTCACACCATAATATAAAAAAATTATTTCGAGAAAATTAATTCTTTATTCATAAAATCTGGGGTTTCACATACACCTGTGCATACTCTCAAATGTACACAGTCTACGATCGTAGAGCAATTATTTTACGATATGAGTATTCACTCTACGTTTCTATACTATTAAGATGACTACTCTCATAGGGTGATTTAACTGGATCGTATGATGACTTAACTCTACGATCGTAGATTGTACATTTGAAATTTGCAGAGCTATGCACTTTTATTTTTTCTACATATGAAAAAATACAAAATACATTTTTTTTTCTCTCTCTCTCTCTCTCTATATATATATATATATATATGAGTAAAATAAAAAAGTGACCCCTGTACTATAGAGATATTTGGATATTACATCATTTTTTTTAGTCAATGCAAAACGAACTCTTTACTATCTGAAAATTTGGATTGTGAACCCTATTGTGCTATGTGATGTTTATTCGTGTCAATTTAACACATTTAGACTAAAAATATATATTCTCCCAATATTTGAACTTAACACCTCATACTTCAAACACTAACAAAAAATTGATTATCAACTAAGCTAAGAATTAATATTATTTTTAAAAAATTATTACTAACACTAATAGTATTATTACAACTTTATTAGTTATTAGTAATATTATTAATAAGTTATTAGTAATTAGTTATTAGTAATATTATTAATAAGTTATTAGTAATTACTTATTAATAATTATCTTTAACATGATGTTGCTTACTTAGATAAATTCTTATAATATATTATGTAAGACCTCAAATTTTTAAATAAAAAGAAATTTCCTTTATTTATTATTTTGAAATAGTAAGGGTTGATTTGATTAATGTGGATAGTTAAGGGTTAAATACGCAAATATTTCAAAATAAGCAAGTGGTTATAAAATATTCATTATTGTCAGGGAATATTCGTTTGGTCGTGGAATATTCGTCTGCTTCGGGAATATTAAATATTTGACAAGCCAATAATATGTGTGGCCCCATAACTAAAGCGATTGGATGAAGAAAACGACAAATATAAGTTGTTTAAAAATAACTGGCGTAGTTATTACTGAAGTATCTTCGTTGAATACCCAAAGGTTAAAACACACTAATACGCTATTGTTGAGCGATTGCACTGCAGTATTGCACCAATTATTGATTCTTACGTGAAAGGCACTACTCAATAATGATTACATGTAATTCTTGCTCAAAGATTTTATTGAGTTAATAATTCTGCGCAGTGATATTTTATATTCATTGTTTTTCAATAATTGTCATTACACAAGATTTTTCTTTATCGAAGCAATAATTCATATTATCCGAATAATATTATTAGATAACATTATTGGCAATGTCTAGAAAGTTACATCTAAGGAGAGGTTTGGTCACCTAATCACGCTGCCAGAGAAGAAGAAATTTTACTGGAAAGCCCTCTTTCCTTGAACCGCCTGCAATTTGTCAATATTGTGATTACAGAATATTATTTATGAATAATTAATTATTGATTCATATGATGAGAAAAATATTGATTTTATGTGGATATAGATGGAGAAAATTTTTATAGTGACAATTGTTGAAAATTGAAATTTTATCTTTTTACGATAAAATAATTCATTTAAATATATTATTTTAATAATATATTAACGATGATATTTTTTACAATGAATGTGGGATATATGAGTATACGAGGAGGAAGAGTATTTTTGTTGCAATAAATGTTTAAAACATGTTAAACATGCTCAATTGGACCCCATTTATTGATCGAAATTTGATTATAAATGTAAAATCGCCTGCTTTGTGGATTTCTATTCGATTGCTTTGAATTTGGAAAAACTTTCTTCTGCAAAGTTGTAGAGAATTGAATTTCCTATAAAAACTCGCGAGATTCAAATTTTCTGATGAAAGGGCTATTAATTATGAATTTTTGAAGCTCAAGTTAAAATAATTAATTTTTGATAGTTTTAATTATTTATTTTATGAAAAACGTTTTTTTCTTACTTTTCTAGAAGGTGGCATGTGGGAAATGCTAGGATCTGAATTCTAAGGTTGGTATGAATTTGATATATATATATTAATTTATTAAATTTTACTGCTTTTGTGTTTCAAAGATTTCCTATAAATAGGGTCTTGGGTTAGAATTGAAAATCACACCGAAATTGAAGTTTTCTCTCTATATTATCGAAATTATTCTTGTGAGTATTTTGAGTATACTTTGAGTATTGCTAGATGGTGCAAGTTCCTTCAAACCTTATACGGTAGATTCTAAATTGTAAAATCTTGATCTTTCGAGGTAAGGAATATTATTTTTTTAAGAATGATATTATTTCTTCAATATCATTATAATCGAAATGTTGATCTAAAGTTTTATCAAATTTGAAACTTTTTCATGTCGGGGTTACTTATTCATGAGAGTTCTTATTCACGAAGTTACTATTCATGAGTTCTTATTCACGAGTTACTATTCATTCACGAGTACTATTAAATGAAGCGTGAAGATGTTTTTATGGAATTTCTATCTTTTGGTGTCTGAGATTACTATTCACGATATCTGACCTATTCACGATATCTGACTATTCACGATATCTGACTATTCAATTAAAAATAAAATTTCTTCTTTTCGTCTAAAACATCTATTCGGATACTAACTCGATCATTGTATCCATGTTTTTGATCATTCTTGAATTTTACACCACTATGATTATTTTTGAGGTATTTTTGGACGTGGATAAAACCAAGTACGAATCCTTAATCCTTAATTCTTGACATTTTGTTTCACCGGATTCGCTTTCTTTAAAAAATATTTTCATCATCCTCGGTCTTAAATGATGATATTATGGAATATCTTTGGCTCAGTAGTGCAAAGATGAATGATTTCTTAAAGAATATCTTTGGCCCGTAGTGCAAAGATGAATGATTTCTCGAAGAATATCTTTGGCCGTAGTCTGCAAGATGAATGTGTGTTTAAATGAACATGACTTAATGATGAATATCTTTGGCTTGTAGTGCAAAGATGAATATTTGATTCAGATGTATATTGATTGATGTTACAGGGATAAAAGATGAGATGATGAACTTTTAAATTCATACATAGAAGATAGTAGTTTGCATTCTCTACTTAACTCTTCTAATGAATTATTATTTCATTCGCGAATATTGATTTAAAATTTGTTGTCTATTGTATTCTATTATATTTTTCCTGTTGAAGACTAACGATAATTTGTTGTATATTATCTTAGTCATAATATTCTTTAATGAAAGCTAGTTGAGCTCACCCTTTTCCTTTTTGTTCCATTTTTCTCGTGAGGCGAGAATATAAATGAGTAACGAGTCGGGGTATGGAATGAAGGTTTTAGAAAGGATTGTTTAGTAGTCCTCACCATTTTTGTAAAATAATGTATCAATAAATGTGATGAGGATTTATTTGAGTATAGATATTATCTGAAGATAATATTTGTATTCAAACTCACGCTTTCTTGTTGTTGTAATAATAAATTTGTAGTTATTTCTGTATCACGTATTGACAACTCGTAATAGGTGATGTATACCTATTTTGGGGCGCCACAGATTAGTATCGAGCTTAGGATATGATCTCTGGCGGAGATCGGGGAATAGAACTAGGAGGCGGAGGACGAGTAAATCCTTCATGCTAGTGTGTCCTACCTAAGCTTATTTTGTTAATTGGTCAAGATATAGGGATATTATGTGATATATTGATTTCCTTAATTAACCCTTGTTTTATGACAAAGATTTTGAGAATGTCGTGAGAATATTAACAATAGAAATGAGACCGTGGAGATGCTGTACTCACCAACGAGGAGAACGCATAACAGCCGGGCAATGTTCCTCCCATGAACAACACCATTGGCGAGATGATGAACGAGGGATGTTTAGAAGTTTTTTTGCAGCTCATGCAAAATCGCATTTGTGGAAACTTCGTGTTCAAAATACAGGGAGGAAATGATAGCAATTCACGGGTTGTCACAAATGCAAGCAGCTTCAAAGAGTTGGGACCACCGAATTTAAGGGAAAGCCAGATCCGATCACAAGCGGAAACATGGGTGAAACAAATTACCAAGATATTCGATGTCTTGGGATGCACGGAGAACGAAGGTTCCATTCGCCACCTTTATGTTCCGTGGCGAAGCGGACTACTCGGTGGGAGTCTCAGTAGCGCGTACCATCCATCCGCCGCACTCAAAGATGCCTTGGGAGACGTTTGTGCTATTTAATGACAAATACTTTCCGAAAGTTTTCGTCGTATGAAGGAAGTGGAGTTCATCGATTAGAACAAAACAACACGACGGTGTCTTAAAGACGAGGCAAAGTTTGCGAGTTATCCGTTTTGCACCTCATTTGGTGGAGAATGAGGAACGATGACGCGGATGTTTCTTAGAGGTTTGAAACCCTAAGATACGTCGAGATCTCATTTCTCATAAATTTTCTCTTTATTCAGATGTTGTAAATAGGCTCAATTATTAGAAGCGAGATAACGAGTACTTGGTCAATTGAGGGACCACAACCAGATCGATCGTGCCGGAGATAGTGTGGCGCCCCCAAAATAGGTATACATCACCCATTCCGAGTTGTCAATACATGGTATGAAACAACTACAACTTTATTACTACAACAAGAAAAGCTGTGAGTTTAAATACAAATATTATCTTCTGCATAATATCTATACTCAAATAAATCCTCATCACATTTATTGATACATTATTTTACAAAAATGGTGAGGACTACTAAACAATCCTTTCTAAAACCTTCATTCCATACCCCACTTCAGACTCGCTATATTCTCGCCTCCGAGAAGAATGGAACAAAAGGAAAAAGGTGAGCTCAACTAGCTCAAGAAAGAATATTATGACTAAGATAATATACAACAAATTATCGTTAGTCTTCAACAGGAAAAAATTTAATAGAATACAATAGACAACAAATTTTAAATCAATATTCGCAAATGAAATAATAATTCATTAGAAGAGTTAAGTAGAGAATGCAAACTACTATCTTCTACGTATGAATTTAAAAGTTCATCGCTCATCTTTTATCCCCGTAACAACAATCCATAAACATCTGAATCAAATATTCATCTTTGCACTACGGTGCCAAAGATATTCATCACCGGGTCATGTTCATTTAAACACCTGCTCATCTTTGCACTACTGTGCCAAAATATATTAATCGATCGGCCATGTTCATCTCAACACTGCTCATCTTCGCACTACAGTGCCAAAGATATTCTTCGAAATCATTCATCTTCGCACTACAGCCAAAGATATTCAATAATATCATCATTTAAGACCGAGGATGATGAAAATATTTTTAAAGAAACGAATCCAAAGGAAACAAAATGACAAGGATTAAGGATTAAGGATTCGTACTTTGTTTTATCCATGTTCAAAAATACCTCAAAATAATCATAAAGTGGTGTAAAATTCAAGAATGATCAAAACACGGATACAATAAGAGGCTAGTATCCGTAATAGATGTTTTGACGAAAAGAAGAAATTTTATATTTCTATGAATAGTGTCGATATCGTGAATAGTGTCAGATACGTGAATAAGTCCGATACGTGAATAAGAATAACCCACACCAAAAGATAGAAATTCCACAAAAACATCTTCACGCTTAATTAATAAGACTTCGTGAATAAGAACTCGTGAATAAGTAACTCGTGAATAAGAACTCATGAATAGTAACCCGATACATGAAAAAGTTCCAAATTTGATAAAACTTCAGATCAACATTTCAAAGATAATGATATTGAAGAAATAATATCATTACGAAAAAAAATAATATCCCTTACCTCAAAGAATTAGTACTTGGAAGGAAAGGTTCAAGTGATGCTTGAATGAAACTTGTCTCGAATAAAGAACTCTCAAAGTATCTAAATACTCACAAAATACGCCAATAATATAGAGAGAGAAGAGAAAAATCTTTGTTTACGTGTGATTTTCAATTCTAACTTAGCCTATTTATAGGAAAATGTTAGCATTACCAAGCGCACTTTTGACTGCCACCGATGGCTTTTACCTCGCTACTATTGCCACCCACCACATTTGAAATAAAATTCAGCACATTTCTTCACCAACCACAAGTGGGGCCCACTCAATTCTAGAATTTTCCACCAAAATCAATTATAACCCTAATTTCCGAATCAGACACCTCTTAAAATTCATAACAAATCATTCGTTCATTTTTAACGGTTCAAAATTTGTGGACATATACTCAACTTATGTATGTATAACATATCCAAAAATTACAACGATCCAACGGTCGGATTAAAAATTATAACTCACGCAATACATCGTAAAATACTGATTTGATTTTTAATACCTCCATTCCGACAAAATTACTGATAAAACACCTCAACATTAAATCATTCAATTATAACCACATAAAATAAATAAATCCATCGTTTATAAATATTTTCTTATCATATCAATAATTAATTATTCACAAATAATATTACGTAATCACAATTATGACAACCGTAGCCGCTCCTGGAAGCAGGGGCTTTCCGATAAGGATTTCTCCTCATCGGGCGCCGCAATTAGGTGACCAAACCTCTCCTTGATGTAACTTTCTAGACATTGCCAATAATGCTATCTAATAATATTATTTAAATAATATGAATTATTGATCCGATAATGGAGATAATAATGCAAGTGACAATTATTGAACAACAATAATATAAAAAATATCAACGCAAAGAATTATTGAATCAATAAAATAAAATATTGAACAAGAATTCACCGTGAAAATTATTGAGTAGTGCCTTCTTACGTAAGGATCAATAATTCAATAATACTTTGTGCAATACCTGGTGCTTCTCGCGTAACAACGCCAGACATCAGATTTTAACCACCGGTATTCCAATGATCTTAATGGTAACAACTACGCTATTATTTTTAACCAACTTATATTTGTGCTTTCTTCATCCAATCGCTTTCAGTTATGGGGCCCATACATGGTCATGGCTGGCCGTCATTTAATATTCCCTGACAAGCATCGAATATTCCACGACCAAATGAATATTCTACGACAACAATGAATATTTTATAACCACTTGCTTATTTTGAAATATTTATGTATTTAACCCCTAACTATCCACATTAATCAAATCAACCCTTACTATTTCAAAATAATATATAGAAAAATTAAATTTCATTAATAATAAGTTGGGGTCTTACAGATAAAGATCAATGTAATAATGATAACTCATGAGAAAGAAAGCAGATGAGACAGAAATGGTAACCACTCCGGTGGTAATCATGGCCATGAAAATAGAAAGAAGCGAGTCGGAGGAAATTTTAAAAGAGGAGATTTAACAACGACCATGAAGATGACAGCGTCTGACAAGAATTGGTTCTAAGGAGGAGAACGACCACCCCATTATATATCTACAAATGCGGAAAAGAGGGACATATCGGTCCCAAACCGCCCACAACCGCTCAAGGTATGCTATAGTTGTGGAAAGGAAGGACATATCGCCGAGATTGTCTGACAGAAATGAAACCTAGTTCAATGGAGGGACGGTGACTCAAAAGATCATCCCGAGAAAAGTCAAAGTCAACGATTCCGGAAGAAGCGTTTGTTGTGATCGGTCATAATGCGAGAACCCAAACGAGGTGATCACGGGTAAGCTATTTATAAATTCTTGCGAAGTTTATACCTTACTTGATCTTCGGTGCTTACCCATTCATTTATCTCTCCGCATGTGCTCAACGCTTAAACTTGACTCGGAGAAATTAGACTTTGACCTATCTGTGGAAACTCTCCGTTAGAGAAACTTTCATCACATCCACTCGCTTATAAATCTTGTTTGATTCAAGTTGGCACCATTACTTTACTCGTTGACCTTATCTCTTTAAAGATACTTGCTTTTGATGTGATTTTAGGGATTGATTGGTTAACTACTCATCATGCCAAAATTGATTATTTTCGTAAGGTTGTTAGTTTTCATATTCCTAACCAACCTGTTGTGCGAATTCAAGAACTAAACCATTAAAATCAATCACTATCATATCTAATCATAAAGCTATTCGTTTATTGAAAAACGGATGTCAAGCTTTCTTAGCCCATGTTATGGATTTGAATAAAGACACGCCAAATTTGAATAATATTCTGTTGTTATTGACTTTCCGACGATTTCTGAAGAACTTCCCTGGTCTACCCCGTAACGTGAAGTTGAATTCTTTATTGATCTTGAACCCGCACAAAGCCCATTTTAAAACCCCATATCGAATGGCTCTATTGAACTTCAGAGTTAAAGGTCCAACTACGTGAATTGTTGGACATCGGTTTCATTCGTCCCCAGTACATCTCCTCGGGGTGCTCCTGCTTTATTTGTAAAGAAGAAAGACGGAGTATGCGACTTTGTATTGACTATCTGGAATTGAACCATGTCACCATCAAGAATAGGTATCCTCACCTCGTATTGATGACTTGTTTGACCAAATTCTGAAGGCACAATTCTTTTCAAAAATCGATCTTCGCTCGGATATCATCACCAAGATTAGAATTGAGGATATTCCAAAGACCGCCTTCGAACTTCGGTATGGGCATTATGAATTCTTAGTCATGTCTTTCGGACTACTAACTAATGCTCCTGCGGCTTTCATGGATATGATGAACCGAGTATTCAAGGAATATTTGGATCGGGCCGTTGTTGTCTTTATTGATGACATCCTTATATATTCCAAAAGTCGTGAAGATCATGAGCACCATTTGAAGTCGGTACTCCAAAGGCTTCGTGAAAACCAACTATATGCCAAATTGAAGAAATGCGAGTTCGGCTTGAAGAAGTAGCATTTCTTGGGCATGTGGTGTCAAAACATGGAGTATCCATTGATCCGGCCAAGATTGAAGCAATACAAAGTTGGAGCAACCAAGTCGGTGGATCAAGACGTAGCTTTTGGGCTTAAATTGGTTATTATCGGAGATTCGTGGAAGGGTTTTCTCGAATCGCTACTCCATTAACTCAATTAACTCCTAAGGATACAAAATTCGTTTGGAGCGAAGAATGCGAGAAAAGTTTCCAAGAGCTTAAGAGAGACTTATTTTAAGACTGTTTCTAACAATACCATCCGGTTCTTGATGGATTTGTTATCTACAAATGATGCTTCGTAAAAGGGTTAGATGTGTTCTCATGCAACGTGGGAAAGTCATAGCCTATGCCTCATGACAACTTAAAGAGTATGAGAGGAATTATCCTACATGATCTAGAGTTAGCGGCAGATCGTTTTGCTAGGCTTAAAGATATGGAGGCACTATCTATATGGGAGAAAGTGGAGATATATTCGCACCATAAAAGCCTTAAATATTTCTTCACTCAAAAGAACTCAACATGCGGCAATGACGTTGACTCGAGCTATTGAAAGACTACGACCACACTATTCAATACCATCCCGTAAAAGCAAACGTGGTAACCGGACGATTGAGTAGAAGATCATATCTTGCCTAACGAGTGCGATGATGTCAAGTATACGACAGAGCCAACTTTAATAGAAAAAGTTAAGGTTGCTCAAGCCACCGAATTTGAGAGTGATGCGTATGAAGAAGAAAGTACAAGAAGGAGCTATTCCTAAGCGAGAATTGATGAAGAAGGAATACTTGAGTCCACTCTAGACTTTGTGTTCCTATGAACTCGATTTGAAGTACAAGATTATGATGGAGGCACACAATACGCCATTTGCAATCCATCCTGGAAGTACTAAAATGTATCGTGATCTTCGACATACATTTTGGTGGAACAATATGAAGAGAGAGATTGCAAAGTTTATCTCGATGTGTTTAACTTGCCAACGTGTAAAGGCGGAGCATCTTGTACCTAAGGGTTCGTTGCAACCACTTGAGATTCCGGAATGGAAGTGGGAACACATTACTATGGATTTCGTTACGGGTCTTCCTACGGTTTCTCAAGGCATCAATGCTATTTGGGTTATTGTTGATAGATTAACCAAGTCTGCTCATTTCTTGCCAATACGGAGACTTATTCCTCGAACGCCTCTTGCTAGTATGATACGTGAATGAGATTGTGAGGTTGCGGGCATGCCCAGATCCATAGTTTCGGATCGTGACCCAAGATTCACTTCAAGATTTTTAGTTAGCTTGCAAAAAGCTATGGGCACCAGATTTACGATTTAGTTCTTAGATACCATCCCCAAACCAGGACGACAATCGAGAGGACTATTCAAACTCTTGAAGATTTATTAAGACTCATCCTGAGACTTCAAGGGCGGTTGGATAAGTATTTACCATTGGTGGAATTTGTAAGACCCCAACTTATTATTAATGAAATTTAATTTTCTATATATTATTTTGAAATAGTAAGGTTGATTTGATTAATGTGGATAGTTAGGGTTAAATACGCAAATATTTCAAAATAAGCAAGTGGTTATAAAATATTCATTGTTGTTTGGGAATATTCGTTTGGTCGTGGAATATTCGTGATCGTCTGGGAATATTCGCATTTACGTACAGACCAAATGCCATGTGGGCCCCATAACCAAAAAGCGATTGGATGAAGAAAACGACAAATATAAGTTGGTTAAAAATAACTACGAAGTTGTTATCAAGTAAGACCGTTGAATACCCCTGGTTAAAATACGATGTACGCTGTGGTCGCATAAAGAAGACACCTGTATTGCATTAAGATTATTGAATTATCGATCCTTACGTAGAAGGCACTACTTACTCAATAATTTTCACAAGAAGTTATCGCTCAATATTTTATTTTATTGATTCAATAATTCATTGCGTTGATATTTTATATTATTGTTGTTCAATAATTGTCACCGCATTATTATCTCCATTATCGATCAATAATTCATATTATTTAAATAATATTATTAGATAGCATTATTGGCAATGTCTAGAAAGTTCATCGAGAGAGGTTTGGTCACCTAATTGCGCGCCAAGAAGGAGAAATCCTTATCTGAAGCCCCTCTTTCCCAGGAACTACTGGTTGTCATAATTGTGATTCAGAATATTATTTGTGAATAATTAATTATTGATATGATAAGAAAATATTTATAAACGATGGATTTATTTATTTTATGTGGTTATAATTGAATGATTTAATGTTGAGGTGTTTTATCAAGAATTTTGTTTGAATGGAGGTATTAAAAATCAAATCAGTATTTTTACGATGTATTGCGTGAGTTATAATTTTTAATCCGACCGTTGGATCGTTGTAATTTTTGGATATGTTATACATACATAAGTTGAGTATATGTCCACAAATTTTGAACCGTTAAAAATGAACGAATGATTTGTTATGAATTTTAAGAGGTGTCTGATTCAGAAATTAGGGTTATAATTGATTTTGGTGGAAAATTCTAGAATTGAGTGGGCCCCACTTGTGGTTGGTGAAGAAATGTGCTGAATTTTATTTCAAATGTGGTGGGTGGCAATAGTAGCGGTGTAAAGCCATCGTGTGTAGCAGTCAAGTCCGCTTCTACGGCTAACATTTTCCTATAAATAGAGGGCTAAGTTAGAATTGAAAATCACACCGAAACAAAGATTTCTCTTTCTCTCTATATTATTGAGCGATTTTGTGAGTATTTAGATACTTTGAGAGTTCATTGCTCAAGATAAAGTTTCATTCAAAGATCACTTCCCGACCTTTCCTTCCGGTACTAATTCTTCGAGGTAAGGGATATTATTTTTTTTCGTAATGATATTATTTCTTCAATATCATTATCTTTGAAATGTCGATCCGAAGTTTTTATCAAATTTGGAACTTTTTCATGCTCGAGGTTACTATTCATGAGTTACTATTCACGAAGTTACTATTCACGAAGTTACTATTCACGAAGTACTATTCATGAAGCGTGAAGATGTTTTTTGTGAATTTCTATCTTTTGGTGCTCGGAGTTACTATTCACGATATCTGAGACTATTCACGTATACTGCACTATTCACGATATCAAGACTATTCAATCAAATATAAAATTTCTTCTTTTCGTCCAAAACATCTATTCGGATACTAGCTCTTATCAGATCCATGTTTTGATCATTCTCAATTTTACACCACTATGATTATTTTTTGAGGTATTTTTGAACATGGATAAAACAAAGTACGAATCCTTAATCCTTAATCCTTGTCATTTTGTTTCACCGGATTCGCTTTTTAAAATATTTTTCATCATCCTCGGTCTTAAATGATGATATTATTGAATATCTTTGGCTCAGAGTGCAAAGATGAATGATTTCAAGAATATCTTTGGCCTCAGTAGTGCAAAGATGAACAGTGTCGAGATGAACATGACCGATCGATTAATATCTTTGGCCCAGAGTGCAAAGATGAACAGTGTTTAAATGAATATGACCAATCGATGAATATCTTTGGCCCGTGAAAAAAGATGAATATTTGATTCAGATATGTTTATGGATTGTTGTTACAGGATAAAAGATAGACGATGAACTTTTAAATTCATACATGAAGATAGTAGTTTGCATTCTCTACTTAACTCTTCTAATGAATTATTATTTCATTGCGAATATTGATTTAAAATTTGTTGTCTATCAGATTCTATTAAATTTTTCCTCGTTGAAGACTAACGATAATTTGTTGTATATTATCTTAGTCATAATATTCTTTATCGAGCTAGTTGAGCTCACCTTTTCCTTTTTGTTCCATTCTTCTTCGTGAGGCGAGAATATAATGAAGATACGTAGCCTGGGTATGGAATGAAGGTTTTAGAAAGGATTGTTTAGTAGTCCTCACCATTTTGTAAAATAATGTATCAATAAATGTGATGAGGATTTATTTGAGTATAGATATTGTCTGTAAGATAATATTTGTATTTAAACTCACGCTTTTCTTGTTGTAGTAATAAAGTTGTAGATGTTTCGCATCATGTATCGACAACCCGTAATGGGTGATGTATACCTATTTTGGGGGCGCCACAATTGGTATCGAGCTTAGGGATATGATCTCCGCGAGATCGGGAATAGAACTAGGAGGGAGAGACGAAAAATCCTTCAAGCTAGTGTGTCCTACCTAAGCTTATTTGTTAGTTAATGTCAAGATATAGGGATATTATGTGATATATTGATTTCCTTAATTAACCCTTGTTTTATGACAAGATTTGAGAATGTCGAATGAGAATATTAACAATGGAAATGAGAACGAGAGACGCTCAGTACTTCACCAACGAGGAGAAACGTGCAACAGTCGGCAATGTTCCTCCCGTACACAACACCATCGAAGCGATGATGAACGAGGGATGTTTAGAAGTTTTTCAGCTCACGCAAAATCGCATTTAGAGGAGACTTCGTGTTCAAAATATGAGGAGGAAATGATAGCAATTCACCAAGTTGTCACAAATGCAAAAACAGCTTCAAAGAGTCAGGACCACCAGAATTTAAGGAAAGCCAGATCCGATCATGGCGGAAACACGGGTCAAGCAAATTACCAAGATATTCGATGTCTTGGGATGCACGGAGGAACAGAAGGTTCCATTCGCCACCTTTATGTTCCGTGGCGAAAGCAGACTCATCGGTGGGAGTCTCATGAAGCGCACTCCATCCAAACCGCACTCAAAGATGTCTTGGGAAACATTTCAGAGACTATTTAATGACAAATACTTTCCCGAAGTGTTCAATACGTATGAAGGAAGTGGAGTTCATCGATTGGAACAAAACAACACGACGGTGTCTCAAAGACGAGGCAAAGTTTGCAGAGTTATCCGTGTTCAGCACCTCATTTGGTGGAGAATGAGGAACGATGACGCGGATGTTTCTTAGAGGTTTGAAACCCAGATACGCCAAAGATCTCATTTCTCATAAATTTTCTCTATTCAGATGTTGTAAATGTGGCTCAATTATTAGAGCGAGATAACGAGTACGGTCCAACTAAGGGACCACAACCAGATCGTGATCGTAGATATAGCGGTCAATGAATAATGATAACTCATGGAGAAAGAAATGCATTTTACAGAAATGGTAACCACTCTGGTGGTATTCATAGCCATGAAAATAGAAGAAGCGAGTCGGAGGAGATTTTAAAAGAGGAGATTTAACAACGACCATGTGAAGATGACAAAGGCAAAGAAAAGAATCGGTTCTAAGGAGGAGAACGACCACCGGTATATGCTACAAATGCGGAAAAGAGGGATATATCGGTCAAACCGCCCACAACAATTCAAGGTATGCTATAGTTGTGGAAAGGAAGGACATATCGCTTGAGATTATGCGGTGGCGAAACCTAGTTCAATGGGGACGGTGACTCAAAAGATCGTCCCGTAAAAGTCAAAGTCAACGATTCCGGAAGAGCGTTTGTTGTGGATCGGTCATAATGCGAGGAACCCAATCGAGGTGATCACGGGTAAGCTATTTATAAATTCTCACGAAGTTTATACCTTACTGACACCTGGGTCTTACCCATTCATTTATCTCTCCTGCATGTGCTCAACGCTTAAACTCGACTCGAGAAATTAGACTTTGACCTATCTGTGGAAACTCCGCTAGAGAAACTTTCATCACATCCAATCGCTTATAAATCTTGTTTGATTCAAGTTGGCACCATTACCTTACCTCATTGACCTTATCTCTTTAAAGATACTTGCTTTTGATGTGATTTTAGGGATTGATTGTTAACTACTCATCATGCCAAAATTGATTGTTTTCGTAAGGTTGTTAGTTTTCATATTCCTAACCAACCTGTTATATTTAATTCAAGCAACTAAACCATTAAAATCAATCACTATCATATCTAATCATAAAGCTATTCGCTTATCAAAAAAAGCGGATGTCGTTTTCTTAGCCCATGTTATGGATTTGAATAAAGACACGCCAAATTTGAATAATATTCTGTTGTTATTGACTTTCCTGACGATTTCAAGAACTTCCCGCTTACCCCCGTAACGTGAAGTTGAATTTTATTGATCTTGAACCCGGTACAAAGCCCATTTCTAAAACCCCATATCGAATGGCTCCTATTGAACTTCAGAGTTAAAGGTCCAACTACAGAATTGTTGGACATCTGCTTTCATTCGGCCCTAAGACATCTCCTCGGGGTGCTCCTTATTTATTTGTAAAGAAGAAAGACGGAGTATGCGACTTTGTATTGACTATCGAATCGAACCATGTCACCATCAAGAATAGGTATCCTCTCACCTCGTATTGATGACTTGTTTGACCAACAGCAAGGGCACAATTCTTTTCAAAATCGATCTTCGCTCGGATATCATCACCAAAGATTAAATTGAGGATATTCCAAAGACCGCCTTTCGTAACTCCTTGTGATGGGCATTATGAATTCTTAGTCATGTCTTTCTTGACTAACTAATGCTCCTCGCGCTTTCATGGATATGATGAACCGAGTATTCAAGGAATATTTGGATCGGTTCGTTGTTGTTGTCTTTATTGATGACATCCTTATATATTCCAAAAGTCGTGAAGATCATGAGCACCATTTGAAGTTTGGTACTCCAAAGGCTTCGTGAAAACCAACTATATGCCAAATTGAAGAAATGCGAGTTCGGCTCAAGAAGTAGCATTTCTTGGGCACGTGGTGTCAAAACATGGAGTATCTCGTTGATCCGGCCAAGATCAAGCAATACAAAGTTGGAGCAACCAAGCTCGGTGGATCAAGTACGTAGCTTTTTGGGCTTAAATTGGTTATTATCTGAGATTCGTGGAAGGGTTTTCTAATCGCTACTACATTAACTCAAATAACTCCTAAGGATACAAAATTCGATTGAGTGAAGAATGCGAGAAGAGTTTCCAAGAGCTTAAGAGAGACTTATTTCTAAGACTGTTCTAACAATACCATCCGGGTTCGATGGATTTGTTATCTACAACGATGCTTCGCAAAAGGGTTAGGATGTGTTCTCATGCAACGTGGGAAAGTCATAGCCTTATGCCTCATGACAACTTAAAGAGTATGAGAGGAATTATCCTACTCATGATCTAGAGTCAAGCAAAGCAATGCGTTCTGCTTAAAGATATGGAGGCACTATCTATATGGGGAGAAAGTGGAGATATATTCGCACCATAAAAGCCTTAAATATTTCTTCACTCAAAAAGAACTCAACATGCGGCGGCTGATTTATGGCTCGAGCTATTGAAAGACTACGACCACACTATTCAATACCATCCCGGTAAAGTTTAACGTGGTGGTGACGATTAAGTAGAAGATCATATGCGAACGAAAAGCGATGATGTCAAATATACGACAGAGCCAACTTTAATAGAAAAAGTTAAGGTTGCTCAAGCCAATGACCCTTGGAAATGAGCGCGTATGAAGAAGAAAGTACAAGAAGGAGCTATTCCTAAGCGAGAATTGATGAAGAAGGAATACTTGAGTCCACTCTGCACTTTGTGTTCCTAACGACTCGATTTGAAGAACAAGATTATGATGGAGGCACACAATACACCATTTGCAATCCATCCTCGAAGTACTAAAATGTATCGTGATCTTCTACATACATTTTGGTGGAACAATATGAAGAGAGAGATTGCAAAGTTTATCTCAATGTGTTTAACTTGTCAACGTGTAAAGGCGAGCATCTAGTACCTAAGGGTCCGTTGCAACCACTCGAGATTCCTGGAATGGAAGTGGAACACATTACCATGGATTTCAATACGGGTCTTCCTATGGTTTCTCAAGGCATCAATGCTATTTGGGTTATTGTTGATAGATTAACTTAATCTGCTTTCATTTCTTGCCGACACGGAGACTTATTCCTCGAACGCCTTGCTAGTATGTGACGTAAATGAGATTGTGAGGTTGCATGGCATGCCTCAGATCCATAGTTTTGATCGTGACCTAAGATTCACTTCAAGATTTTGGGTTAGCTTACAAAAAGCTATGGGCACGGATTTGCGATTTAGTTCGAGATACCATCCCCAAACGGACGGACAATCGAGAGGACTATTCAAACTCTTGAAGATTTATTAAGACTCGTGTCCTGACTTCAAGGGCGGTTGGATAAGTATTTACCATCAGTGGAATTCTCCTACAACAACAAGCTTATCGAGGCAAGTATAGGTGTGGCTCCATTCAAGCATTATATGGACGAAAATGTCGCTTCTCCAATATGTTGGGATGAGGTGGGTGAAGCAACATTGTTGGGACCCGAAGTTAAGACGTATGACTACCTAAAAGATCCAAATGATTCGACAACGATACAAACCAAGACAAGATCGACAAAAAGAGTTATGCGGATCTTCATCGAAAGGACGTGGAATTTAGTGTAGGGGATCATGTATTATTGTGAGTTGCTCCATGGAAGGGAGTTACAAGATTTGGGAAGAGAGGAAAGCTCAATCCACGATTTATCGGTCCATTTCAAATTCTTGACCGAGTAGGAAAAGTAGCCTATAGACTTCATTGCGTTACCTCCAAGTATGTCTCGTGTTCATGATGTGTTTCACATATCCAGATTTCAGAATATGTGAAAGACCCAAACCACATTATAGAGTTAGAACCCAGGACGAGATAGCCAAGACCTAACGTATGAGGAGGTACTTGTCAAGATTTTGGATAGGAAGGAGCATGTCCTACGCCAAGAAAGGTCATACCACAAAGTTAAAGTTTTGTGGAGGAATCATGCTATAGAGGAAATGACCGGGAATTGAAACGGAAATGAAAGCGAGGTATCCTCATCTTTTCAAATACCAGTATCGTCGTCCAATTTCGAGGACGAAATTTCATAAGGAGGGAGGTCAGAAGACCCCAACTTATTATTAATGAAATTTAATTTTCTATATATTATTTTGAAATAGTAAGGGTTGATTTGATTAATGTGGATAGTTAGGGTTAAATACGCAAATATTTCAAAATAAGCAAGTGGTTATAAAATATTCATTGTTGTTTGAATATTCGTCAGTCGTGGAATATTCGTGATGCTTGTCGGGGAATATTCGTGCGGACCACAAGCCCATGTGTGGGCCCCATAACTAAAAAGCGATTGGATGAAGAAAACGACAAATATAAGTTGGTTAAAAATAACTAACGTAGTTGTTACCAATTAAGATCGTTGAATACCCGGTGGTTAAAATCTACGATGTCTGGCGTGGTTGCATAAAGAAGACACTTTACAGATATTACATGATTATTGAATTATTGATCCTTACGTAAGAAGGCACTACTCAATAATTTTCACAAAGTGAGTCTTCGCTCAATATTTTATTTTATCGATTCAATAATTCATTGCGTTGATATTTTATATTATCGTTGTTCAATAATTGTCAACGCACATTATCTCCATTATCGGATCAATAATTCATATTATTTAAATAATATTATTAGATAGCATTATTGGCAATGTCTAGAAAGTTCGTCAAGGAGAGGTTTGGTCACCTAATTGCGCGCCAAAGAAGGAGAAATCCTTATCTGAAAGCCCCTCTTTCCTGGGACTACCGGTTGTCATAATTGTGATTCTCAGAATATTATTTATGAATAATTAATTATTGATATGATAAGAAAATATTTATAAACGATGGATTTATTTATTTTATGTGGTTATAATTGAATGATTTAATGTTGAGGTGTTTTATCGGTAATTTTGTCGGAATGGAGGTATTAAAAATCAAATCAAGATTTTTACGATGTATTGCGTGAGTTATAATTTTAATCCGACCGCTGGATCGTTGTAATTTTTGGATATGTTATACATACATAAGTTGAGTATATGTCCACAAATTTTGAACCGTTAAAAATGAACGAATGATTTGTTATGAATTTTAAGAGGTGTCTCGATTCTAAATTAGGGTTATAATTGATTTTGGTGGAAAATTCTAGAATTGAGTGGGCCCCACTTGTGGTTGGTGAAGAAATGTGCTGAATTTTATTTCAAATGTGGTGGGTGGCAATAGTAGCGAGTAAAGCCATCGTGTAAAGAGTCAAGTCTGCTTGGCGGCTAACATTTTCCTATAAATAGAGGGCTAAGTTAGAATTGAAAATCACACCGTAAACAAAGATTTCTCTTTTCTCTCTATATTATTGAGCGTATTTTGTGAGTATTTAGATACTTTGAGAGTTCTTTGTTCAAAGATAAGTTTCATTCAAAGATCACTTCCCACCTTTCCTTCCAAGTACTAATTCTTTGAGGTAAGGGATATTATTTTTTTCAGAATGATATTATTTCTTCAATATCATTATCTTTGAAATGTTGATCTGAAGTTTTATCAAATTTGGAACTTTTTCATGCTCAAGGTTACTATTCATGAGTTACTATTCACGAAGTTACTATTCACGAAGTTACTATTCACGAGTACTATTCACGTAAGCGTGAAGATGTTTTTGTGGAATTTCTATCTTTTGGTGTCTTGAGTTACTATTCACGATATCGACCTTATTCACGATACTGTGACTATTCACGATACTTGCACTATTCAATAGAAAAATAAAATTTCTTCTTTTCGTCCAAAACATCTATTCGGATACTAGCTCTTATTGTATCCATGTTTTGATCATTCTTGAATTTTACACCACTATGATTATTTTGAGGTATTTTTGAACATGGATAAAACAGCAAGTACTTAATCCTTAATCCTTAATCCTTGTCATTTTGTTTCACCGGATTCGCTTTTTAAAATATTTTCATCATCCTCGCCTTTAAATGATGATATTATTGAATATCTTTGGCCTGTGGTGCAAAGATGAATGATTTCTCAAGAATATCTTTGGCTTCAGAAGGCAAAGATGAACAGTGTCAGAGATGAACATGATCGATCGATTAATATCTTTGGCCTCAGAGTGCAAAGATGAACAGTGTTTAAATGAACATGACTAATCGATGAATATCTTTTGCCCAGAGTGCAAAGATGAATATTTGATTCCGATGTTTATGGATTGTTGTTACAGGGGATAAAGATAGACGATGAACTTTTAAATTCATACATGAAGATAGTAGTTTGCATTCTCTACTTAACTCTTCTAATGAATTATTATTTCACTGCGAATATTGATTTAAAATTTGTTGTCTATCAGTATTCTATTAAATTTTCCCTCGTGAAGACTAACGATAATTTGTCAGATATTATCTTAGTCATAATATTCTTTATCGAGCTAGTTGAGCTCACCCTTTTCCTTTTTGTTCCATTCTTCTCGTGGAGGCGAGAATATAAGCGAAAACTTAGCCTGGGGTATGGAATGAAGGTTTTAGAAAGGATTGTTTAGTAGTCCTCACCATTTTTGTAAAATAATGTATCAATAAATGTGATGAGGATTTATTTGAGTATAGATATTGTCTGAAGATAATATTTGTATTTAAACTCACGCTTTCTTGTCAGTAGTAATAAAGTTGTAGTTGTTTACATACCATGTATTGACAACTCGTAATGGGTGATGTATACCTATTTTGGGGCGCCATGCAATTCTCCTACAACAACAATTTATCGAGCAAGTATAGGTGTGGCTCCATTCAAGCATTATATGGACGAAAATGTCGTTTCTCAATATGTTGGGATGAGGTGGGTGAAGCAACATTGTTGGGACCCGAAAGTTAAGACGTATGACTCTGAAAAGATCCAAATGATTCGACAACGATACAAAACGGCAGACAAGATCGACAAAAGAGTTATGCGGATCTTCATCGAAAGGACGTGGAATTTAATGTAGGGATCATGTATTGTTGCGAAGTTGCTCCATGGAAGGGAGTTACAAGATTTGGGAAGAGAGGAAAGCTCAATCCACGATTTATCGTCCATTTCAAATTCTTGACCGAGTAGGAAATGTAGCCTATAGACTTGCGTTACCTCCGAGTATGTCTCGTGTTCATAATGTGTTTCATATATCTCGTATTTCAGAAATATGTGAAAGACCCGAACCACGTTATCGAGTTAGAACCGGACGAGATATAACAAGACTTAACGATGAGGAGGAGTACATCAAAGATCTTGGATAGGAAGGAGCATGTCCTACGCCAGAGAAAGGTCATACCACAAGTTAAAGTTTTGTGGAGGAATCATGCTATATAGAAATGACACCGGGAATTGAAACGGAAATGAAAGCGAGGTATCCTCACCTTTTCGAAACACTGTGTACTTACGCCAATTTCGAGGACGAAAATTTCATAAGAGGAGGAGGTTGTAAGACCCCAAAATTTTTAAATAAAAGGAATTTCCTTTATTTATTATTTTGAAATAGTAAGGGTTGATTTGATTAATGTGGATAGTTAAGGGGTTAAATACGCAAATATTTCAAAATAAGCAAAGTGGTTATAAAATATTCATTATTGTTTGGAATATTCGTTTGGTCGTGGAATATTCAGATCGCTCGGGGAATATTCGTATTTACGCAGCAAATGACCATGTGTGGGCCCCATAACTAAAAGCGATTGGATGAAGAAAACGACAAATATAAGTTGTTTAAAAATAACTTGGCGTAGTTATTACTGATTATCTTCATTGAATACCCAAAGGTTAAAAACACACTAATACGCTGCGTTGTTGAAAGCAACAAGAGACACCAGTATTGCACCAATTATTGATTCTTACGTAAGAAGGCACTACTCAATAATGGTTACGAGAATTAATGCTCAAAGATTTTATTGAGTTAATAATTGTCGTTGATATTTTATATTCATTGTTGTTTCATAATTGTCATTACACAATATTTTTTTTTATCGAAGCAATAATTCATATTATCTCGAATAATATTATTAGATAACATTATTGGCAATGTCTAGAAAGTTCCTGTCTAAGGAGAGATTTGGTCACCTAATTGCAAGCGCCAAGTAAGAAGAAATTCTTATTGGAAAGCCCTCTTCCTGAACCGCCTCGTCACAATATTGTGATTCTCAGAATATTATTTATGAATAATTAATTATTGATTCATATGATGAGAAAATATTGATTTTATGTGGATATAGATGGAGAAAATTTTTATAGTGACAATTGTTGAAAATTGAAATTTTATCTTTTCTCGATAAAATAATTCATTTAAATATATTATTTTAATAATATATTAATTCTGTGATATTTTTACAATGAATGTGGGATATATGAGTATCACGAGGAGGAAGAGTATTTTGTTGCAATAAATGTTTAAAACATGTTAAACATGTCGGTGGACCCCATTTATTGATCGAAATTTGATTATAATTGTAAAATCGCCTTTGTGGATTTCTTTTTGCTTTGAATTTGGAAAACTTTCTTCCGAAAAGTTGTAGAGAATTGAATTTCCTATAAAAACTCATAAGATTCGAATTTTTCTGATGAAAGGGCTATTAATTATGAATTTTTGAAGCTTTGAAGTTCAAATAATTAATTTTGAAAGTTTTAATTATTTATTTTATGAAAACGTTTTTTTCTTACTTTTCTAGAAGGTGGCATGTGGAAATGCTAGGATCTGAATTCTAAGGTTAGCGTATGAATTTGATATATATATATTAATTTATTAAATTTTCTGCTTTGGTGTTACAAGTAATTTCCTATAAATAGGGTGCTTAGGTTAGAATTGAAAATCACACCGTAAATTGAAGTTTTCTCTCTATATTATCGAAATATTATTCTTGTGAGTATTTTGAGTATACTTTGAGTATTGCTAGATTAAGCAAGTTCCCTTCAACCTTACTATACCCTAGATTCTAGCTAAAGTCTTGATCTTTCGAGGTAAGGAATATTATTTTTTTCAGAATGATATTATTTCTTCAATATCATTATATCTTTGAAATGTTGATCCAAGTTTTTATCAAATTTGAAACTTTTTCATGTCTGGTTACTATTCATGGGTTACTATTCATGAGTTACTATTCACGAGTTACTTATTCATTCATGAAGTTACTATTCACGAGTTACTATTCACGAAGTTACTTATTCACGAGTACTATTCACGTGTGAAGAAGATGTTTTTGTGGAATTTCTATCTTTTGGTGTTCTGAGTTACTATTCACGATATCTGGCAGACTATTCACGATATCTGACACTATTCACGATACTGGATCTATTCAATCAAAAATAAAATTTCTTCTTTTCGTCTAAAACATCTATTCTCGATATACTAACTCGATCAGTATCCATGTTTTGATCATTCTTGAATTTTACACCACTATGATTATTTTTGAGGTATTTTTGGACGTGGATAAAACCAAGTACTGAATCCTTAATCCTTAATCCTTGTCATTTTGTTTCACCTGGATTCGCTTTTTAAAAAAATATTTTTCATCATCCTCGCCTTAAATGATGATATTATGGAATATCTTTGGCAGTAGAGCAGCATGAATGATTTCTTAAAGAATATCTTTGGCACCTCAGTGCAAAGATGAATGATTTCTCAAGAATATCTTTGGCCAGTAGTCTGAAGATGAACAGTGTTTAAATGAATACGAATTAATCGATGAATATCTTTGGCCTATAGTGCAAAGATGAATATTTGATTCCGTATGTATATTGATTGATGTTACAGGATAAAAGATGATTTATGAACTTTTAAATTCATACATGAAGATAGTAGTTTGCATTCTCTACTTAACTCTTCTAATGAATTATTATTTCATTGCGAATATTGATTTAAAATTTGTTGTCTATCAGATTCTATTAAATTTTTCCTGTTGAAGACTAACGATAATTTGTTGTATATTATCTTAGTCATAATATTCTTTTATCGAGCTAATTGAGCTCACCCTTTTCTTTTTTTTTCCATTTTTCTCGTGAGGCGAGAATATAACGAAAAGACGAGTCGGGGTATGGAATGAAGGTTTTAGAAAAGGATTGTTTAGTAGTCCTCACCATTTTTGTAAAATAATGTATCAATAAATGTGATGAGGATTTATTTGAGTATAGATATTGTCTGAAGATAATATTTGTATTCAAACTCACGCTTTCTTGTTGTAATAATAAAGTTGTAGTTGTTTCGCATCTACGATTGATAACTCGTAATGTGGTGATGTCACCTTTATTTTGGGGGCGTCACATATTATCTTAATAACATTATTTATTAGATATTAGTATATATTAGTGGTACTAGTTACATTAATATTCTAATAGCATTATCAATAGTCTACATTAATGTTAAAAATGAACCTTATTTTATATTATTTTTTAACAAAAATAATAATTGAGGTAATGTATTAATAAGAATAATTTATAATAAGAATAATACAATAGTTATAATAAATAAATAATTTAATTTTGTGAACGTATATTTTGTAAAAATAATAAGTACTTTATTTACTCAATATATTTTAATGATTTTTTAGATTTCATTTTTGCAATAAATAACGAAGTTGGAGAGGTTTAATTAAATCATTAATAGAATAACAAATAATAAAAACTCTAATTCACGATGACTCTTATTTATGATTTTGATCTTATTTTTTTATTTTTCATTAGCATTAATGTATATTAATAACAATAATATTGTAAGTATATTGATATTATTAACACAATAATATATCCTAATATCTAATAAGTAATATTATTAAGATAATATATTTTATATTATAATTAATAAGTTGAATTAATACTATTACTATCAAGTAATAATTTTCTAATAGATACCATTAATATTCTTAACTTTCTTAATAATAAAATATTTTGTTAATTTTAGAAATATGATATTTTAGGTTCAAATTTTGAGTGAATAATTTTTTTTATCTCAAATATATTAAATTAAATTGTCAAACCGTCATGTATACAAGTCAACCCTGCACTATAAGATTTGAGATAGTAAATGTTTCGTTTTGCATCGAGGAAAAAAGGGTCGCAATATCCAACAGGGTCGGTCAGTATAAAACGGAAGAAGATTTAGTAGCCAAAGCAGCAGTTAGTGGTGTTCGTTAAGTTGGAAAATTGAGAGACTAGGCAAGGAATGGCTTCCTCCTCCTTTCTCTCAACTCCTCTTCTTCTCAATCTCCCAACTTCTTCCTCTGCATGGAATAACAAGGCACTACCTAGATACCACTCCATTACAAATAGAGAGAGAAGAACATTAATCACTGCGAAAGCTTCAAATAAGGAAGAAAAACAAGGAGAAGACTCGCCGGCATTCAATCCTTTTGGTTTTGTCACCGATAACCCCTCAAGCCGGACAGCCATTCAGCTTCCTGAATCACCCGCTGAGGATGGAAACGTCGGCCAAATGCTTTATGTTAGTTCTTATCAATTTATCATATGGATTAGTATTACTCAAGCGAATTTACTAGTTTTACGAGCTCCCCCTCATATCTGTTAAAACTAAAATATCATTTCCCTTACTTAATTAACTATCCATTTTCCTAACCATGTTTAATTTGGTGATATATCGTGGAAGGATGATTATTTTGTTGGGTTCTCAAATTTATAACTTTGAGTGCTTTTACTGTAAACACTTTAATATTGATAATATAATCACTTCCACCGTAGCCACTCATTGTGAGTGTGTGTAACAAATATAAAACAATTTGTACATGAGGGTGATATCTATTAGTAGAAGCATTAAAGGAAAATGTTAATGGAAACAGAACTCCTACAAGATTGATGTGGTAATCGCAATTTTGAAATAATAACAAAATCGTAAGGACATAATGTTTTAAAATGCTTGAACCAAAAAGTGATTCAGATCACTCTGTTTGTAAATTACTTATAGATATCTGTTTATATATAACTACTGTTTGCAAAATTATTTTTCAATTTTAGAGAACAGAGGACAAGGGAAAGGATTATGGCTCTTACATCAAATCGTGAGAATTCAGATGGTTTGTGAGAGAAACAGGTATACTTTCCTTTGAAATGAAATTAATATATTTTTCTTTGGTATGAAATTAACAGTTAAATCTCACCATGCAGGATCACCTAAAAGTGATCTCGGAACAATTATCTTCCTTCATGGGGCTCCAACCCAGTCCTACAGCTATCGAGTTGTTATGTCCCAGGTTTGAATCTAAATGTTTAGGTTACGTACTTACACAATATGTTAATTAATTGTACATTTGTGCTTATAGTTGTTTATCTACTTCTTCTTTTCTTTACCACTATTTATTTGTTCACTAGAACCTATATATATATATATCCTTTTGTTTTTATAATTGGACTAGATGGCAGATGCTGGGTTCCATTGCTTCGCACCTGATTGGCTAGGGTTTGGTTTCAGTGAGAAACCACTGCCAGGATATGATTTTGACTATACTGGTTTGCAATTTTCTTAAAGGAAGTCACGACATTGATTATATCATATTAACTTTTTTGGCTTTATGAAGCTCAGTTTCTCATTTCTCACTTTATTGCGACAGAGAAAGAGTTCCACACTGAACTGGATAAACTACTAGAGGTCCTGGGGGTCGATTCACCATTTTACCTAGTAGTTCAGGTTTGAATAATATCTCATAAAGCCTAGAGATCTATATGTGGTGCCATTGGTGAATATGTATGTGAGAATCATATCCTGATCGCCACAAATGATTGTTATGCTTTACATCCATCAAGGCATTCTAAATTTGCATCTGCTTATATTTGTTGGATTTAGTTTACTTTTAAAACTGTGTAATAAGTAAATTTTGTTGCTGTAGGGATTTCTGGTAGGTTCATATGGATTAACTTGGGCCTTGAAAAACCCAACTAGATTTTCAAAGCTTGCAATTCTGAATAGTCCATTGACAGTTTCATCTCCCACTCCTGGACTTTTTCAACAGCTCGGGTATAATGTTATAACATTTACTTTGGAAATGCTTATGTCAGATCATATTTGACTACTTTTTATATTCATAAGCCAAGTACTTTTGGTCATGTTTAATACTTACAACTCAGCACTACAAATTACCCAATTCATCAGCATGATTATAGGATCAGTAAATGGTCTTAATCATGTGTTATCTTCATTAATCTTGTATGAATCTTCTTAGAGATTTTTGAAACTGGTGCAGCATTTGTGCGGGCTTAGTATAGACTGACGGACCTATTCATTAACAACTTATACTTTTAAAACTAGTAGTAGTTGTTTAGCATGTACTTACTAAATCCCTAGAAAATTGTGTTCTTTGACTTAGGACACGATTCTAGGAGAACTAGTTATTTAGCATGTACTCTAAGATAAGGAACACTTATTTCCATCCTACTCCCCCCCCCCCCCTCCCTCCTCCTCCTGAGGTAAATATTTTTTATGGGGAGACAAAGGAAAGGTCTATTCACTTCCCTCTTTCCTCACGCTTTTGGGATGAAAAGATATGGTGGATTTGGAAGGATATTTCCTTCTACCAAATGAAGGAACTATTGTATATTCACTCCATGTCTCCATTTTCCTTCTTCTTTACCCCTCCATCAAATTTAAACTCCTACTAATAATGCCATAACAATTGCAGCTTTTAGTGGAAATAAGGTATCAGGGTTTGACTTGCAGATCAGTAAAACTTGATATTACCATGTTATATATGCTGAGGTGTGTTCCTTTGCCCCGTTTCTGCAGAATTCCACTATTTGGTGAATTTACCTGCCAGAATGCTGTAATGGCTGAGCGATTTATTGAAGCAGGTAGCGCGTATGTATCCAAAATTTCATTTTGTACTGCAAGAAATTATTTTATAAGGGATTTGGACTGCCCTATGACAATATTTTTCCTTGATCAGTGTCTTTTTTTGCTAATCCTGTATTGCCCATTCTCTCACTTTACTATCAAAGAAGATAATGTCCTCCAGTTTTATTTTACTTTTTTTGGTTAAACTTAATATGAACTTTATGACATCTACAAACCAATTTTATTCGAGCTAGATTCACGTGTCACTTAATATATTCCTCAAATGTACCCGTGCATCTGATAACAGTAAATGTCACAATAACCGTCAAACCGTCAAGAATTAGTGCCTTCCTGAATTCTACATTTCTTTGTAATACCAAACACACATAATTTTTTTTTGCAGCAAAGTTTAGTAATTTACTAAAAATTTAACTGTGGATAAATTGTACATAACATCTCCAACATATAATGTTCAGGGCTACATTAGACAAAATAAAAAATTCATGAAACCAAATTGGCGTTACCTGACAGTGTAAATAAACTCATTTAGTTATTCAGTAAATAGTGCTATTTTTTAATATATGCACTATTCTCACAAATAATAATTCTTCTGGCAGCTATGTCCTGAAGCTGGAGAAGGCTGATGTTTATCGATTACCATATTTATCGAGCAGTGGACCCGGATTTGGTTTGTTAATCTATTTGCTCTTTTTTCATAGTTTGACTTGTAGATTTTATGGATAACAGGTAAGAAATGAGATTGCGACTGTAAATAAGTTTCACTCCTCCAGTATTTAAAGGAGAAAATAAAACAGTATTCTGAGTATATTTCAAGCCTAGTTTGCATGTGGCAAAGTTCTCCTAACACCAACATTAACTTTGCTCCTCAAATTTCTACGTCTCTGAATTGTTTTGGCAAATAAGCTATGCAAGTTTATAACATTTCTTTTTTTTTTTGGTCGTTAAGTTTATCTCATTTCAGTGAATAATAAAAATAATCTCTGAAAATTTATATAATTTGCAATGCATGGCATTACTGATTTACTTCTACCTCCTTGCTTGAGCGTGCCAGCATGCTTGTAATATTTTGAACTGCTGATGCCTTTTAATTGGCCATGATTAACTTAAACTTGCATAAACTTAAATTTAAATAGTACCATAATAGAGTATTACTTGGTATCCTGTATTATATCCTTGTGGCTTAAAGCAATATGTTATTTCAACCTAATGGCAACTACATGAGAATATTCTCTACCTTAGAAGTAAGATTAGGAAGTGTATTATGTAGAATAAAATGAGATCAATCAATGTTTTCTTGAATTTCCTGTTCTAGATTTAGTTAATATAATTGTTCATTATTGTACAATATATTATAGGTTCTCTGGTATTATATACAAGTAGCTAAATAGCTAATATAAATTATATGCCACTTCTGCAAATCAATATCTAAATTTAGAGTTCCATGCTATACGATGCTTCACTGGCAGTAATTTCATCTAATTCAAACTTCTGTCATGAGGCTAATTGTCGATCAAGGCAGTATTGGTTATGAACTTGTATGGTTCATTGAATCCAGGCCAAGTTGGGGATTGCCATGTTTCTGACATAAAGAACAATGTGGCAATTAATCAGTTATGGATTGCTTACTTTCTTTGATTCCTTTCTATCTTGGTTCCATTAACTTTCTTCCCAGGGGTGGGGGGGGGGGTGGGGGTGGGGGTGGGGGGGGGGGTCTTGAGGAAATTAATTTGATGTGCTTGTAAGGTGTGAGCTAGGTTTAAATATGTCACTGATAACATTAATCTGAATTCTACAAATGGTGCTATGGAGTAATGCTAGGGATCTCAAATGTGTAATGATTAAATTAGCTACTTAACATCATGGTAGGTCATGTTTTAATAACTGTACAAGCTGAGCAACCAATATTATCATGACACGTGTATTTGAGACTCCAAATTTGGAACCCTTGCATTTCTCTATTGCTAAGTGGCAAAAAAAGAGAGAAGCAAAAATACCAATTGAAAGAATAAGAGAAATTGAAAGTTTTTTTATTCAATTCTCTGTTTTTGACAGACCAACATATTGAATTTACTTAGCGATGAACGCAATATCAGAACAAATCATGGTTATTTATACCTTCCAAATATGCCTTAATCATTATCTATAGAAAGCTATCCCAACACTTAATAGAAGGCTTCTTCAGCCATTCTATCCAGATAATTGGACCTCTGTAGAGACCCTATTAATGAAGCTCTATCTGAATATTTCATAATAGCTTATAATAGCTGAACACCCGTAGCCCTACCGTGTATGGGATTGGATCTCCCCCTCTCTGTATCTAGAGTTCAACCAATGGTTTTATCCCCTATTAGGAGAGTCCGGGCTGATTGGTGTATATATTTGACTGGTGTCCAGTGTTTATTCCCGATAGAGGTCAGTTCAGTCTTTATAGATGTAATCTATGGATAGGAATATATAGTTCCGCATTGGTTCAAATTTTGTGTTATTGCTCCCTTTCATAAATACCAGGTGAATAATTGGAACATCTATGCATGTGCAAGAAGGGACAAGTTGGAACCTAACACATAAAATGATTTTCTTTTGTGTTTTGTGCCTTGGTGGAAGAAAATTTTAAATATTAGGATATCCGAATATAAGATATCTCAATTCTCTAGTTGACATCAAGTTTTCAAGCATGGATGCTTGAAGAATATGAGCAATAGTAGATCCACTTGCATTTTTAAATGTTTAATAATCTCTAATTTGGCCTTTCAGCTTTGCTTGAAGCTGCAAGAAAAGCTAACTTCAAAGATATTTCAAGTCAAATAGCAGCTGGCTTTGCATCCGGAAGGTATAATGATATCCATTAATTTGTATATAAGCATATATAAATGTCTACAAATTATACTCCCTGCATCCAGAAATGAAGCCCCAATTAAAACCTACAAGTCAAATCTTTAACTTCCCCTTACCCTCCACTTATGTAAATTATCACTGCATCCATCAAAATTGCAAGTCCACCAACTTTAACATAATACAATTTGTTACGTTGATTTGAAAGTAAAATTTCATCTTGGACAGTGAGAGTATAAGCTGTCTGTCAGGTGTAGGTTTTACGTAATTATATGTAGAAGGTAAACCAAAACTATCAAAGGATTTGGGAGCTTAAATTTTCAAGAGAATCTTATTTTATGACATCCTAAAAAGGGGAAAAAAAGTCTAAAAGTTAGACCGAGGATAATGTACCTATTAAGATAAATATACAAATAATATAAAGGAAGAGTGAAGTAGTCAAAAACATTTTATTTATTTTTTGTCTTTTTTCCTACATTTGTTTTTTTTCTTCTTTTAAATGATAACTCGAAGATGAAGAAATACTTTATAAAGTATTAAGGTCTTGAAGAAGCATGGGAGAATATCATTCCTCTTAAACCATTCTTAAGAAATCGTTCAATGTGGTGTGGCACATGAGAAATTTTAAGTAGTAACCATCCTTCCCTCTACCAGACCCCAATTATTCTTCCCTGGCCATAGGAACATAGATAATGTACTCATTAATCATGATCAATACATGTCCAACATTTGTGGCACAGGAATGCCAACAACTGTCAGTTTGCTTTCATAAATTATTGTGTAATGGCTAAAGATGACTCAACTGAGCTTACATGCTTCTGTTGAAGTCCAAATACATTTTAAACTCAGCCTGCAAAGTACTTGGTCGGGCCCTAGAATTTCTACAGCACATGATCTAAGGGAGTCTTGTTCTGACCCTGGTATTTCTGAATCAGATTATAAAAACTTTATGGATTGTACTTTGTTCATACATAATTGTACTCTTTTTTTTTTTTTCTTTTTTTTTATAAACATTTTTTACAATATAAATGAAGTACGAGACTGACATTTTTTTGCAGCTTGTGTTTGTATAGCTGTATGGGCTTCCACAAACACTCATTCCATTGGGTTCCATGTCTCCTTAATGTATATTTTATCTGATTATGATGTTTAAATACACTATTTTCTCAATAATTTACTCTAGTTCATAAATAAGCAAGCATACACTAAAAGATAGTTGATGCCTTCTAATACCACATTTCCTCTGCTGCTTCTGGCTTATGAGACTAACGAAGTGGTTTCAGATGGGATAAACCAGTATTGGTTGCCTGGGGGATTTCAGACAAGTATCTTCCTCGATCAGTTGCAGAAGAGTTTCAGAAAGGAAATCCTGCTGCTATCCAGCTTAAATTGATTGAAGGTGCTGGCCATATGCCACAAGAGGATTGGTAACAAATTCAAACTCAATATTGAGGTAGAAATAAAAGCCATTTATAATTCAGTTCTGACCAGTTCATTGTGTTAACAGGCCTGAGAAAGTTGTCAATGCTCTAAGATATTTTTTCTAATTCCGGCGCATGAAGTACCACTGTACATTTATCGTCAGGCTTGTGCAAATGAAAGGAAGAAGTGATCAGCTCCAAGAAATTTTCAACAATCAGTTCTGCAATAAAATCAATATATTGTTCTATTGTAAAGCATGGTCGTATGACCAAAACTAAGTAATAATCTTCAACACAGCTTGAGGAGGGATTCTTTTCTCTACTATGGGAAGTTGTAAGAGCTACTTCCTGTCTCCAAACAAGGCTTACCTTGTAACTGAAGCAAAGCTGTGGGAAATTACTGTAGAAAGTAATTGATATTTGATGGGAATGATATGGAGCTGTTTTAAGGCGGTAGTGACACATTCATCTTTACTACTACTACTACTACTACTACTACTACTATATTCGTTTAAATTTTGAAACTACAATATTTTTGAAGAACACATTCCACAAATGGGCATAGTTGAGGTTTTTACTTGATGCTTCTTTGCATAAAAGTATTTAGAATATGTGCAGCAGAGCAGAGAGCATTCCAACGTAAATAGGTTTCATAATGGCTCAGGGAGTCTTAAACAAGAAAGAGAACGTTCTAAGATCATATATCATAAAATTTTAAATTGCAAAAAACTAGAGTTTTCTTCTCATAAAAATCCTACCACTCTTTGAAAGAAATTTAAAAGAAGATGCAGCATGAGAATCCACATTTCACTTGATAAACAAACTCCATTAATACGTTACCAATCTTTTGTAAATAATTAAGTTACTGCATCACTTCTTTGGCAATTGAATTTAGAGCAAAACACGGACTACAGAACCCTACTAGCAAAACACGCATGGAATAAGTACCAGGTAGGGGCAAACTATTTTGCTCTCTTCTTCAGCTGCTTGCCAGTTTGGCTTGTTTCTACTTTTTTCCTTGATGTCTTCTCCACATTGCTTTGTTTTCCCTTAATCGCCTTCTTCTGATTCTTGTTGTCATCATCATCATCATCATCATTATCACTGCTATTATCATGCTCATCATCCCTGGACTTTCTCTTTGTAGGAGGTCTTTTACCTTGGGTTTTCTTCATCTGATCTCCATCATCCTTGTCGATTTCCTTTGATTTTATTTTAGCTAGAGGTTTCTTACCTCTAATATGCTGCTGCTGCTCCTCCTCCTCCTCCTCATCAGCACTATCAATGTCGTTGGCTTTATTCTTTCCTTTTGCAGGAGGCTTTTTACCTCCTCGTTTGTTAGTGTTTTTCCCTTTTGACTTGACACATCTTGCAGCTTCCTCAATTTCTGATTCCTCAGGACCGTCATCATCACCATCCTCATCTTTGCTTTTCTCAGGGATTTTCCGCTGTTTACCTGGTGCTTTTGCAGCTTGACTTCCACTTAGCCTTTGTAACTCTGGTACAAAAGCTGATGTCTGAGACAAAAGAAGCATACCTGGTTATATTAACTAAAAGATAGAAAGGAACAACAAAAAGGAATGTTTAACAAAGACATACCCTGCCTCCAGCATTGATGAATTCAATTTTCTTCCCTGCCATAAAATGGAAAGTCATCAATGTTTTTATGAGAAGCAAATTCGGATATCTTAAAGTTGAGAGTGGTGAAACAGGGGTAGGAAGAACTGATAAAGGAATTGAAACACATACGCGCAAGTTGGCCATACTCTATAGTTAAGGAGGCTTACAAATTATCTCTCACACAAAAAACGCAGAGTTGGCATAAAAAGCAAGAGTTAAGAATCATGTTTGAGGAGGCACATGGAAGAGCTTTCTTATTTTCAATAAAATAGGTTCACCCTCCTCCAATACCTGGTGTACTTGGCAAGTGCAAAGGCTATTAGTTAATATAGGAGGATGGAATATATATCTTAAGCAAAAGTGATGGAACTTTTAGGATCTCTGACACAAGCCATCAAGGGCACAAACAAATTATTCTATTAAAAATGATGTAGAGATCTTTAATTGTAAACAGGCAATCACCAGCTAAGAAAAATCACAAACATGAAATGATGAAAGCTATGTTTGCTAAATAATAAGTTTGTTATGTGAATGTCAATACTCATTTAAAGAAGAGTAAACAGATAGATTATAATTCATGGAGAGTGTCATATAGTTCAGGAACCAAACCATCAACAAAAGCTTTGCCAGGCTTCATTTCACGTGAATGAAAAATCCAGTTACTGGGAAACTGACTATTATCAGCCCCAACTTCAACAGCCTTTTCAATTACCTGTAAAATGAATTGCTTTCGTCATGATGACCACAAAATTTGAACTATCTTACCATTTATTTTTCCAGGCTTTTTGCCCCAGCGAAAATGAAACAACCATTCAAGTGGAAAGTGGCTGCAATCAGTATCAACTTTAACCGCATAATGAATAACCTACATGCATTGTCTTCTATACTATCCATAAAGAACTCATCCTAAATTAAACCCAACCAGTTAAGAGTTACGACATGATTCCGCACCTCTTTAATGCACTTGTGCAATGCTGCACAACTTTCTTTGGATATGCTAGCAGCATTTTGCATTGGATGAATTCTTGCCTGTATAATATTCACCATTAGGCCAAGGATAGAGATGAGATGTAAATAAATCCCAGGTGGCATTACATTATATTATAAGTAATTGCATTCTTTCACTAAACATGGAAAAGAAAAATGAGGGGAGGATGGTTCTTTCTTTTTCTATTTAGAAAAAAAGTAAGGTAATATCCACTTGAATTCAAATTCGATTAAATAACAGAAACATAATTAATATATTATACTGTAATTTTAGTACTCTAAGGGAGGATTGACAAACTGACTTGGTATAATACTTCATCTGCAATCCAATTGCCAATACCTGAAACAAAACTCTGCAGAGATGAACAAAAAAAAATGAACATCAATATTTATTCTAAATTAAATAACATACCATTTGAAATAAATATAAATAACAAAACCGTGCAGGTTTTGTTTCTTTAAATGAACATTTGATTTTATTCAGAGCCCAAACTGTAAGGCAGTCCATTTGTCTGGTCAAATTGTAAGACACTCGTAACAATTTGAACTTGAACAGTCTGAACAATAAACATCTTGTTACAAGTCTAAATGATCTGAGTAGAAGACTACAATCAAGTCAGCCATTATATCCATTTTGTTTGTTTGCTTCCCCCCTCCCTCCCTACCTACCTTGTACTAGATATTGACCAACCATTTCCAATAAACTATTTCCATACATCCAAATGACCAAGTATAAACATAAATCAAAGTGACACATTTAGTTTCTAAAACCATTAGTACTTTATAACCTCAAACAAGAAAGGCAGTTATAGGTTTATTTAATCTGTAATGATTATGAGTAGCACTTAGAAAATGCAATGTCATAAAGCAAAGTAGATTCTACCTGGTCAAGTAAAAGAGCCTTGATTCCAGTCTTTTTCTTGCTCAGAGATTTAAAAAACTCATCTGTTGTCATAGGTTCAAACAATGCATCTGGACCAAGCTCACATATTGGGGGCACAGAGATTGGCTGTGACAGAAAAAATACATAAAATATTACCAGCATAATTAGAATGCATATTTAAGTATGCACATAAAACTCAACAAATTGGATAAATAAAATCATGATACATTTTGTAGTAAGCGAACTCTTGCAAATCGCCTCTTATCAGTGAACGATAGCTCCAAACCATCATCTAGCTGCCCAAAAAAGTAAGGATTTTTGTTATCAAAACGGATGTATAAACATATGCTAGGCAACTGATGCCTGACTTCAAGCACACAACTAAACACGTCAAAATAATTAGAAATCACAAATAATGATGGTTGGCAAAGTTAGGCACGCTTAGGACATAGGAGTATTAATTTAAACGTATCACGATATACGTCGACATAAACAAATGCGTATTTTAATTTTCAAATTTTAGCAACTAATCGGTCCTTTGAGGATAATCTCCACAAAGAAATATTATAATGTAACCTCAAAGCCTAGTATGTTAATTACCATAGAGCAAGATAATTGCACATAAGTGCAACTAATCACTAGTTCGCTACTGCAAAATATGTAATAATTTGTAACTATTAAAGGTGAGAAAAAACCTAATGAATGGGACATGACTTCTTACTTCCATGAAAACCTTGGAATATTTGGAAGGCCACTCATCTGTGTCCGCTACGGCAGACCTATAATGAGATAATTCATTGGGATTAAAAGGTACAAAATGCTTCCCAAATGAGATTCCGAAAATGAAAAAAGTTTTAGCATATAACATACTTTTTGTTAGTAGATTTCTTTTTAATGAACAACAAATAGAATGACTAACTGATACAAACAAGGTATAATTGGCACAAACAATGAAAGGGACGTAATTTGCAAAGTACAACGCAGATGATTATCCAAAATGATCAAAATGCTTTTGGAAAAAAAAAAGAAGAAAGAAGATATATATGCTAGCTTTCATTAAATTTGGGACTATAATATTCTTACCTTTCTTGAAAATCCTCTTAATATGCTTCCACTAAATGATCTATGTATTCAAATAGGAGCAACATTAGAAACGGAAGCTTTACAACATCCCGAACCAACCTTCCAACATATAGGTCCCACAAATTTAACCAAAAAGATTCATAACATCTTATAATGTAGAAATAAGTCATTTACTGTCTTCTCCTGTTCTTAGACACTGGGCACCTACATGGAATCGCTACCGGGCCTTCTAGAAAAGCAATTGTGACATATTTATTAGAAATGTAATATGATAAATAATATTATCAGGAAAGAATCTCATGGCTCGTATTTAAATATAAAAATTACTCCTCTCCCTCTTTAAGCTAAAGAATCCTTCCATATTTCCTGAACTAAATGCATACAACCATTTATGAAACCAAAACACCCAAGCAGGGGCAGAGCCATAGACCTTTTTCCTTTTTTGGGAGGTGAGGAGGAAATTAAAAGTGTTTCTCTATCATATAAATTCATTGATGATTCAGATGGAATTCAAGAGAAATATTTCAGTAACTCGTAAGCATTTCTAAAAAACACGGATCTGATGATAAGTATACTTAAGAAGAGAAACAAATTGGAGATCGAAAAAGAACATCACCTTTGGTATTGACTACATTGCAAATTTATTAATAACGCAATTCTACACTTATCGACATATATTAAATTAAATTATTAATTGAATATAACCCAAATCTTATGTTCATGAAAGATCAACATTCGATATAGTATGGAGACAAATTACAGTTGACTGAAACTTCTTTTAGGATCAACAAACATCTTAGACCGAGTCAAAGTTATCAAGAGGCTGGGGGACCGGAGGGGGATTAGGGGGCATGTAAACATGGATTAGAAATATTCTCCCATTGAATATGGTTACTGTGTAGTGTGTAATTTTCCTAAGATGCACAAGGGAAGGAGGCTTGCTTGCCCCGCAACTGCCTCCAAGACTTCAATAAATTTTATGTTGATCAGTCAATGCAGAAAATGTTCTGCAAAGACTTCATTAAATTTTATGTTGATCTATAAGTATATCCGAGTAGCTATTTAACGTGGGAGCTACAAGAAGAACAAAAGAAGTTTTTTAGCCAAGGCATCAACATTATTGTCATATATTCATTACCATACTAGAGTGCATAGTGATTCAAGAAATAATTGATTTGATGTCAGCAACCATAAAATATAATATAAAAGGCAGCCATAAAACGTAATATAAAAGGTTCATCATAGTGACCACAATTAAGGATACGTTGTACACTTGCTAAATAATACCCCTACATGTTGTTGATACGAATCATTTAATACTATGAAGGACTTCAGTTTTGCAAATTCCTACTATAAAATAAATTTTTTGACCTGACCTCTTATATTTTGTAACTGCAACTCCTTTAATATATATAGCCCCCGCCATTCCTGCAAAGTACAAAAAACGTATGATTAGATGATAAATAAATAAATAAATATTAAGGACCAAACTATTCATTGAAAGATTGAGAAAGAAGAAATTGTTTCATTATTTGATAGAAATAAAATGTCATTTTCTTTAATATGTGAAAAATGGAAACTAGGCATACCACCATTTGAATCCGAAGAGCTGTCTGAAGGAGCTCAAAAAAAATTTACTTAAGAGAGGGGAATCTTCCAACATGTGAGAGCCAACTCAATTTTTAAAAAATGGCTTATCTCAGCCTACGAAAAAGAAAATATGAGTTCTCAGACATCCTCGTGGGAGGCATTGGATGTGTAAACCAGCCTTGAAATGTTCTTAAAACAGTTATACCCCTTTGCTTAGCTTTCGTTCTTCTCTATATCTAATACTGTAATACATGACCCTTTTCTCATCATAGACCTAAAACCAACTCATATATAATCATAATTATTGATCATTTCTTGTTTAGCTTGCAAAAATCCCAAGAAAGGATTTTGAATTCATCAACGAAGCAAATTTATCTAAGTCTCTCCCATTTCTTAGACAAAATAGGCTGTTGAGAAAAGCCTATAGTTTACTACAGCACCCAGTTTTAACATAACTTTAAACCAATCAAAACCTTATTATTATGGTTTTTTCCTCCCACAAATTTCCAAGAAATCAAATAAAGTTCAGGATCAATCCTCAAACTGAACCTTTAACATGTAGAAGAAAGTAAGCAGTAAACATCTTAAAAAAACGTTCACAAAACCCAAATGACCCTAATGCTATGTTTTAAAATTAAAAAGAGTGAGCTTGAGGACAGAAAAGAGAAAGAAAATAAAATAAAAAAAGTACAAAATATTATCCCTTGGGCTACATTTGTTTGCAAAAATAATGGGTAGGATAGGACTAATTGTACTAAAAAATTTTTTATCATTTTTAAGGTCATTTTCTTGTACATTTTGTCAACTAGTGACGGGAGCTTTGATAATTCTTAAAGTATGAATTAAATTCCAACAGTATGTATATACATTTGACAAAAATTAGCAAGTGAATTAAATTCCAACAGTAATTACATTTGAAATAAATTAGCAAGTTTCTAGGGTTAGGTTGAAGAGGAATAACAAAGCATACCGAACTGGAAAGTAGGAAAAGGAGGGGAATCGAGTTGGAGCCACATGTTTTTCCCTTTCCGGTGAGCGGCGACGATGGTCTTTCCGAGGAGAGAGGCTTCGAAGTCAGAAGGGGAAACGGCGTCGATGACCTTAGCATCGTCTGCTACTAACGCTCGCTTGATCTTCTTGCCGATGCAGTGCTCTTCAACGGCTCTTCGAGCGGCTTCTACCTCCGGAAGCTCTGGCATTACTGTGTGTGGAGTTTCGCGCGCTTTTCACTCTGCTGCGCTGCGGCCGCTGCCAATCTATATTAGTAGTCGAAGTGGTTGCATGTGGCGTTTCTTTGCAAGGGTTTAATGGAAAAAAAAAAGGTAAATATCCGGGTCCAAATATTTAAGCTACATAATTGTGAAAAATTGGGTGGGTTATTGTTTCTTAGAAAAAAAGGTGATGCTCAAATTATGTATCACAACTCACTAGTATAACATTAATCGAGTAAATTTGATGTTATTGATTATATTATAAATTATTTTTAAAATATTTAATATAATATTATTTTATTAACTATTTTATTGTGTCTACTCGCAATAACACTTAATATAATATATTTTTGTGCTTTGTATTTGATTGAATTTTTCTTGTTTTAAAGAAAGAAACTACTACTAGCATAACATTTCAGTTGTAAAAGTAGGAGAATTTGAAGAGTCAAAACAAGAATTAGGGAGGAATTTAGAAAGGAAAAAAAAATCTACCTTACGCAGTAATAATGATTTTTTTTTTTTAATTTCGATGTATTTTTGGGGTAGCCATTCAAACCTTAATAAAGTAGTAGTAATATATGCCTTAATTTTTAAAATTCCAAGTCAAATACTAGTAGTAGTAGTATCAACCAACCAAAAACAAGTGAATTATAGTAGTAGTATCATACTAGTATGTTGTTTGCGAACTTAAAATAAAAATCAAATATAGAAGAGACACATACATTATCTAATTTATATGTTGTTTGGCCTCCTCTGTTTTTTCATATCCCAATAAGCAGACAGACAGTGTATAATTAAGAAATCCCACCAAAAGATTAGAGACCAGGCCAGATCCATCTCTGACTTTATGAAAGCGAATAAACGGACCAGCGTTGGTTATGCAATCGCTACAATTAAATTGGAATGAACATTTATTTATTATCCTAATCACACTCCTCGTGAATTACAGGGATAAATCAGCCAAGTCAAAGGTCCTTGAAACAGCTTTGGACCAGGACTCCAGTTTTTTCTTCCTCGGTTCCTCCTGTAAATTTGGACGGAAAGTGGTAGACAACTTCACCCTCTCACCATTACCAAAGATCTCATCTTCTGTCCAAACCCCAACACCTAATCCAGCAGCATAAGCCGCTCCCAGAGCTGTGGTTTCTACGTCAGCTGGTCGTATCACTGGGTTACCTAGCAAATCCGCCTGCATAACTCATAATTAGATGACCCAGCACCCAACTAATTCTACCCAACTCAATATCTCTAACTAACACCTAGTTAGGTAAGCTGAAAATGAATCCATATCATAGTGTAAAAATATAAAGACAGAGGAACATAAAGGATATGAATAAATAATACAACAAACAATAAAAAAAAATGCACCAAAATAAATAAAGTTGAAAAACCCACCAAGTGCGCCCACATATATTAAAAAAACTGAAAGAAAAGTGAGAGAAAGATAAACAACAAGTTTAAAAGAGGTAACATGATTCAAAGTATCGGCCGTTACGTCAAAATATTGGTGTATCGATTGGTGCCGAACCGCATGACCCGAATCGTAAAATTAGCAAGTATTCATGTGAAGGGTAATTTTCAACGAAATTTTCGGCATAACATAGCAGTTTCGGACCAAATAAAGAGAAATCAAGGCGTAAAGGGTGAAACGCCACCCAAAAAATTCAAATATGCTACGATAATAGAGAACAAACTTTTCTCTATAAATTATATCTACGTAGTACCTAGATACATTAAAAAATATAAAAAAATATGTTATTAACATATTATTAATTAAGCTTAATTATTATTAAATTGTACCTTTATAGTTCCTAGTTAAGTACAACTTAAAATGTACTTAATTAAAATTGTACTTAAATTATGCAGATCATGTGTGCTCAAGCATTTGAATTAAGACAACTTCAATATCAACTTTATTCAAACATAAAATTAATTAAACATATCTACTTGGACAATGGTGTGTGCACTAGATAGTATTTTTTTTTCACTTATTAATTCCTCTTATTGCTTTTATTATTTAGCTTTTTTTCATAACATTTTTTTTTTCTGTTTTTGAAGGTCCTAACTAACTAACGGTGCGTATCACCCAATACTTGTACCGAAACCGATACCGAGTCAAAAAATAACCATCCAAACAACGGTAACACCCTAGTCAACTTCTAATATGCGAATAAGTAGCCACTAGTCAGCTAATAAAATATTTATTCAGGAGAAAGGAGACATGAATACACAAGATAGAAGAAGGTACATTTTGAAATCATCCAACTTAAAATTTCTACTTTAAGTGAAAAATGGATTGGTATATACCAGATCTATATAAGCTAACCAACAATCCCTTCAGCAGTCATTTCTGAGAAATTTCTAGGGAAGGCTGAGCTTTTGCGTTCAGAGAAAGTGCATCCAAAAAACTAAAGATACATATGATACATTGAACCATAGCTAAAAAACATCATTTTGTTAAGGATGACGAGATATAGAAATATAGATAGGTCATATCAGTGATCATTATTTCACCCTCCCTTAGTACCGACTTTTGTTGTTTCAACTATGAAAGAACACTTATTTTTTTTCTTAGGGGTGAGGGGGTGTTTTTTTAGTAGATTGGCAAAACTTCATTGCAAAAGTTAACGCAGTTCTTACCAAGCTTTACACTGTATTAACAAAAAGCTCAGCAGTTCTTCTCAAGTTAAGACCAAACTTAAGTTTGAATTAAAAATGGGGGAGTAAAGGGAACTTGCTACAAAATTACTAGAATAAAAAAAGAGCAGAAACTAAAAATAATAAGAAGAATAATGAAAACTTGCAGCAAGCACACAAATAAAACAAAGTGTGACAAGGATTATACCACTGAAGATTACCCAAAAGTACTGTAGCTGAGCAAATATTAGAGAGAAAACAGACCTGAATTTGCATCAGAAGGTTGTTAACAGTAGCGCCACCATCCACCCTAAGTAAAAACTTCTCCTTACTTTCCACTGCACCTGCATCCTTGTGCATTGAATCCAACACATCTTTTACCTGGAAACACATACTTTCGAGCACTGCCCGAGCAATGTGAGACTTGTTCGTAAACCTTGTAATACCAATACAAACTCCACGAGCATCTTCACGCCACCAAGGAGCAAACAGTCCATTAAATGCTGGCACGAAATAAACTCCACCTGTAGAATCAACCTGTGATGCCAACTGCTCAATCTCACTTGCACTACTAATTATCCCAAGACTATCTCTAAGCCACTGAACTGCAGCTCCAGCAATAGCAATTGATCCTTCTAGAGCATAATTTGTTGGAGCTTTTGGGCCAAGTTTAAATGCAATAGTGCTTAATAACCCATGAGTTGACTTAATGATTTCTTCACCTGTGTTCAGAAGTATGAAAGCTCCGGTTCCATAAGTGCTTTTGGCTTCCCCTTTCCTGCAAGATTGCCCCATCATTGCTGCATGTTGATCACCAAGACAACCAGCAATTGGGATTCCTGCAATAGGCCATCCCTTTGCTATGTTTCCGATAATCTCAGAGTTACTAACAATTTTAGGCAGAATCCCAATAGGAATTCCTAGTACTTTCAATGTTGGTTTGTCCCAATCAAGTGTTTTGAGACTCATGAGCATAGTCCGGGATGCGTTCGAGACGTCAGTGACATGCAAACCACCCTTAACCCCTCCAGTTAGATTCCAAATTAACCAGGTGTCAATAGTTCCAAACAGGGCATCCCCTGTTTCAACAGCTTTCTTAACCGCCGCTACATTTTCCAATAACCACAAAAGCTTCAATGCGCTGAAATAAGTGCTTATGGGTAGACCACATGTCTCAACAAAATGGTCTCGTCCCCCTTGCAATTCTTTCTCTAATCTCCTGAAAAGTATTGAAATCACCGTCTTACAAGCAGTCAATGTTAAATACTCCAAAATAAAATGCATTCAATCATTTCAATCAGAACAACACAGAACCCAGTTCATAATCTGACCATTCGAGTAACGGGTATTAATTAAAACATCATAATAACCCCCCAAAAACAAAGCACGTCCAAATACTATTGATCAAGATCCCATCAAAATGGTCCATACAATAAATTGGGTATTAATCAGGACTGACCTAGATCTAAATTTTAACAACAGGAGAAGGATAAGATCAAAAATATACGATATGACGAATAGAAAAGGACCTGCAAATAGAAGTGGTACGAACATCCATCCAAACAATGGCATGATGAAGAGGGCTACCAGTAGACTTGCTCCAAATGACAGTGGTCTCTCTTTGATTGGTGATTCCAATTGCCTTTATTCCATTGTCAACATTGTGACCATCAGCTGTGGCCTTGTCAAGAGCCTTTGACATACAAAGCCTCGCACTTTCCAATAACTCCATTGGATCGTGCTCCACCCATCTACAGATACAAGAAAATCAGAAAGGGGGAGAATTGTATATAATAAACATATATATATATATAGGTAGACTTACCCTGCTTCTGGGCAGAACTGAGTGAACTCAACCTGATGAGATCCAATGGGACGAGCGTTGCCATCGTAGATAATGAATCTGGTGCTGGTGGTTCCTTGATCAAGTGAACCTATGAACACATCCTTCTTTGACATTTTTCTTTCCCTCAGATTTGATTGATCGATTGATTAATTGATGAGAAACAGAGGACAAGAGACAACTTTGGGAATGTATAGAAGATAACGACTAACAAAGAATAGGATACTTAATTTATTGGGGAGTTGGACAAGTTTATCCAATTATCTTACATCTTATATACTATTATAATACGGTAACACTTCTTTTAGACCATACAATTCCGCCTTGATTAGGGTATTTTTTTTAATGTTTTATATTGTCGCGGAATCAAATGTTGTACTATACTAAATAAATTTGGAGGTGCCAGTTTTTGTAGTATTATTATTACTCCGTATTTATTACATTTGAAATGAGTTATTTTTTAATAAAGCATATTTACTGTATAATTAATTGTTAGTACTTTTGACATGATCAAACACAGTAGGACGGGAGGTTATCTCTTTGTGTTGACGTGATCAATTTATTATAAAATTAATTTGATGAGATTTGATTCCTCCATTTCAATTAGTTTCTTTTCATTTTTCCATGTCAATACTTTATTAGTTTAATGAGTCCAGATACATCTTATTAGTATCCTACAACAAAATATTGTCATATTGCAATTTTTTAATTGCACTCAAATACAATAACACATGGTTTATTTAGTACAAATATATAACAAAAAAGTCCCCATATTTTATAGTAACATATATCATATACCTAATTTAGCTTATGTGTGTATGTAACAAGATTTTTTCTACTTTACTTGATATGCAACTGTAGCTTTACAAAATACTGTAATTTACCATATGTTATCTCATTAATATAAATTTATCATCTCTCCGTTACATTAAAGGAATTCATTTTAACTTGAAGAAGCCAATTAGCTATATGTATATGTATATATATATAATTGAAGTCTATTTGTTTAATTTTTAATAATTAATAGTATATATTTTTTGATAACTTATTATAAAAGATAATTTACAAAATTAACGATTGCATTAGCTAAAAATAAATGAAATTATATCACATTTTAATTCAAAAATGATACGGAATTATTTTGTAAATTGTAATATGAGGAAGTATATTTTATTTTAGGAAGTGATATTCTTACAAATAAATTTAATATCTACTTTCCAGCTTTATCTTTAATATATTTGAAATTAATCCAAAATTTAAAAATACATTTGTAGCCTTGGAGAAATACTAGTAGTTAATTACTAGTAATGCTTATTTGATTGCGTCAGCTTCTCCAGCTATTTTGGATTTATTGACACGTGTTAGTGTCTTACTTGTAACCAAGAACCAGAGCTTTTGCGTTTGCTTCTTTAGCTCTATTCTGTTGAGTCTCAAGTCTAACCAAACTTTGGGGCCTTAAATATAGCACAACTTGGTTTCAAGTAAAGCTTAACAATATCAAATAATACTTGTTAGCGTCTAAGCAAATGAGAAAAAGCATCTGAAATGTACATAAAGAAATTAATTTTCTCAAAATAGACCTTACATGATTCATTGGAAGATCATTATTGCTTACTTAGCCAAAGTGAAGACACCATATCCTCTTCCTCTTCCTCTTCTATATCCCTTTTCGAATTCCCTCTTCCATGTCCCTTTTCCGTTCCAGTCTAACATTCACCATCTTAGCATCAGATCGCCAATCGCTAAACGAAATCGAGCTTTGAACAATCTAAAAAGCCTCAAAAAGTATAATCAATTTCGAATTTCAGTTCAATCTCTCACTCTCTATGTGTATATATGTACTTAACTTCAATCTACTTATGTAGGTTGTCATTAAAAGTTTGATTTCCGTATATTCGCCTGGATCAGAAGATTTCTCGCTCGAATTATCGAATAACTCAACCGATATCTCTTCAATCTTCGAGGTTTCAGACGACAATCAACTCTATGAATCAACGGAGGTAATCTCAGATTCGCTAATAACTCACTGTAATTTTAAAAGTAGTATAACTTCTGTTGAAAGCACTATGAAAGTGATTCATCGTTGTTTTCACTTCTGCAATCAAGTGTTTTGTTTGTGTTATTGGAGTAAACCTGTTGAGTGTACATTTTTTGAGATTTATCACAAAAAATAAAATAACAAATAATCAATTCCTAGCATACTTGCATATTACTTGATTAATATTGGTTTGTTGGTGGTTTGGTGGTAATTCTCTTCGTTATTGAGTGATTTTGATGTGTTGTATAGCAAGTTAAGAGCAACGTGTGTTAATTCACAATCCACAATAATGACTAATTGTTAAGCAGATTATTTTTCTCTTTTTAATGTAGCATCAATTTGTCGTATGGATTTCGAATATTGGGTTGTTTTTCATATGTTGTTGTGTACCTGATTTAATTAAGTATTGCCCCCAATTTTGTTCATCACATAATGGCAATGGGAGAAGTTGCATTCTACCTGTTTGTGCAATTGTCCCAATGGCTTCTAGAGTGCTCTCCTTAGGTACCATTTCTGTTCCTTCTTGCGAATGAATTTTAATTCATAAAACCATTGATTCTGCTATTTTGCTTACACTTTGAGTAATGTTTAAGAGTGTGAAAAATCTCTGTTTTGAAAGATAAAGGGCTTTTCTTCCATCCTAGCACAGAGAATTTTTCTAAATTTGGCTTTAGAATCCAGATTTTTCTCTCTTTAATGTAGCATCAAGTTGTCGTATGGATTTCAAATATTGGGTTGTTTTTCATATGTTGTTGTCATCCTTGGACGTGACTTTATATATGAGTATTGGTTTGTGTCTTGAGGTAATTGTGAAGTTGTTGTATGTGTGTTTCTATCTGTTTTTAGCAAGTTCTATTCATTTATTAAGTTATATGTATGCTTTCAGTACGTGTATATTTGGAATTTAACAACTGAATTCTTGCAAATTAACGTATATTGGCCATTGATTTAACACAGAAAAGCCTTGAAAGTTAGGTACGAAGACTGAACTATTAAATATAGTTGTTTAATAGATTAAGTAGTAATGTGAGAAATGAAAATATATTCATCCATGAAATGATTGTTTATTCATTTTTGGTAGCTTGGAATTGATGGGGAGTGAGGTAGTAATTGAGAGAGAAGGTCTGTGTGATGCTGAAAATACGATATGTGTTGCAGTGGGAAAGAATGTGAAGGAAAGCAAGTCAGTTCTATTGTGGGCGTCGCAGCACTTTGCTGGCTGCGGGAGGAAATTGTGCCTTTTGCATGTTCATCAGCCTGCCCAATTACTCACACTCAGTGAGTTTTCAACTTTAATATTTACATATATGCATATACATACATTTGCATCTGTTATTATTTTATTTTTTATTTTTTTTGGTACTTTAGCCGAAATTTTAACATTCCTAATGCCTTTAACAAGAATAGATTCCAAGACCTCCTGGAGTACAAGCACTGGGGTTAACCACTGGACCACAGGAGTCTTGGTGCGTTATTTTGATTATGAATAATTGGTGAGTTCATTGTATAAAGATTATGGTTGGGTAATTGGGTTTTGTAGAAATGTTGGGTTAGATGTGGCATTTGGCTAATCAAGTTGTGTATCTTTTCTGTTCCTTCTTGCGAATGAATTTTTACTTCATAAAACCATTGATTATGCTATTTTGCTTGCATTTTGAGTAATGTTTAAGAGAGTGAAAATTCTCTGTTTTGAAAGATAATTTGCTTTTCTTCCTTCCGAGCACAAAGAATTTTTCTAAATTTGGCTAGATTATTTAGAATTCAAATTTTTCTCTCTTTAATGTATCATCAATTTGTCCTATACATTTCAAATATTGGGTTGTTTTTCATATGTTGTTGTCATCCTTTGACGTGTCTTTATATATAATTATTGATTTGTGTCTTGAGGTAATTGTGAAGTTGGTGTATGTGTGTTTCTATCTGTTTTTTGCAAGTTCTATTCATTTATTAAGTTATATGTATGCTTTCAGTACATGTAAATTCTTGCAAATTAATGTATATTGGCCATTGATTTAACACATAAAAGCCTTAAAAGTTAGGTACGAAGGTTGAACTGTTAAATATAGTTGTTTAATAGATTAAGTAGTAATGTGAGAAATGAAAATATATTCATTCATGAAATGATTGTACTTTCAGTAGTAGTTATTAATAAATGCTTGAAATTTAGATTTTATGTTGTGCATGGATCAAGCCACAAATAGTACTCTGGATCATTTTTTGGGCAGTGCAGGATTTTAGAGGTGGCTCTTACGAGGTCTAGAGGTGATTTTTACCTTTCCACAAGGGGTAACAGTTGGTCCCGCAAAGCAGTTAGTTCCCTACCCAGCCAAGTTTTGCTCTAATCGCATTCGTAGGACTTAGAGTTCACTTGAAGGCTGGAGTATAGCTCAATCCACTTCTCAAAAGTACCTGGGGTCATCTATAAAAAAGGACTCTTAAAGTGTTCTAAAGTTTGTTATCGTCTTCTTACACTTTCGCAAGGGACAAATTTTATTTTCTCCTGTAGAGTTTTTAAGAACACAGTGAAAACATTTATTCCGCTTTATACATATATGGTAAAGAGATGCGTGAAGAGGTGAAAGTGCCTTAAATATCAAGAGGTGCCGAGGCAAATTTTGTTTTCTTCTGTATAGTTTTTAAGAACACAGTGAAAACATTTATTCTGCTTTATACATATATGGTAAAGAGATGCTTGAAGAGGTGAAGATGTTGGAACTATTGGGCAAGCCTATTGTCTGTACTGCAAGATGAGCTTACTGAGTATTATAAGTTGCTGGTTGTGCTTGAAGCTCAATCCATGAATCACATTCCATTGGTTTCAAATTTAGATAAGACGAATTTAGGGAACCATCTTTCACTAAGAGCAACTCCAGCAGGCCGGAGTTGCGAAAATCCTAAACTATATTTAGTCTAGGAAGCCAATTTTACTCAAGCAGATGGACTATATTTAGTCGAGCTATTTTTCCGGCAAGAAGACTAAATCAATGAACAAAAATCTCATGGACTATAATTTTAATATAATTAAATGGGAGAGAGGATGAAGAAAAAGAAGAAGGAGATGAAGCTCTCTGTTGAAGAAGGAGATGAAGCTCTCTGTTGAAAAAGGAGATGAAGGTCTGAAGTGAAGAAGAAGACGAAGTGCTTCCCAACGTATAGAAATTGAAAGGGCAATTGGAAAATCTAAAAATATGTACAATAATTCAATTCATTTTACATCTTTCAATCAACTACTCCAACATTTAGCAATTGTAAGTATTTTGTTAATAATAGTTTTTATTTTTATTATATTTGATTTTTGTTTTTTATTGATAATATCTCTTTAATTTATTTTTTAGATGGAAAATCATGGTCCTCCGATGTATTATTCTTCATTATTATCTGAAGGTTTCTCACTTGATGATCCAAATTTGTTGGATGAATTTTCAATTCAAACTGATGCACCAATTCAGACTCCCGAAAATGAGTCCAATAAAAGAATAGGGCGAAAGGGAAATTACACAATTGAAGAAGATGCCCTTCTTGTTTTCGGATGGCTTAATGTAAGTATGGATCCAATTCAAGGAAACAATCAGAAACATGGAAGATATTGGGAAAGAGTTCACGAATACTTTCATGAATACAAAAATTTTGAGCCTGAACGCAATTCTACTGCTTTGGCGAAACGTTGGTCAACAATTCAAATCGCGGTGAACAAATTTTGTGGATATTATGCTTCAATTGAAAGAATGCAACAAAGCAGTATAGGTGAACAAGATAAGGTATTTTAATTTTTTCATGTAAAATTTCGTTAAGTTTTATTCTTATATTTTATATTTAATACTTTGTAAATAATTTTCCAATAGATGAGTCAAGCATTAGAGATGTTCAAAAGTATGCAAAACCAACCATTTAGATTTATGCATTGTTGGGGAATATTAAAGGATGCACCGAAATGAAGAACAAATAATAGTGGAAAAAAACAAAAAAGTACTAGAAAGTCAAGTCCAACAACATTTTCTCCATCAACCGCAGAAGAAGTAAGTTTGGGTGAAGACGATGGTATTGAAGATATAATATCTGCAGGATTAAAGAGGCTAATGGGAAGAAAGGCTTCGAAAGCATTATTTAAAAAAGGCAAAGGAACCGGTGATACTAATACACCTATAGAATTGAGGTTTGAGAAGTTCGAGCATCAGATGAAATTGAACCAACAAAAGAGAAGAGAGAACATGGACAGAATATATTTTCAAGAGCAAGAGAAGTTGAATATAATGAAAGCACAAGAGGATGAAAGGATCATGATGATTGACACCGCTAACATGGAGCCTGAAATATATGAATATTACAAACAACACAAAAAAGAAATCATAAAAAGAGTTACATCTAGTAGTTGACTTGCTTATTATTAGAGAATTATGATTTGCTTATTATTGTAGTAGAATGTAATGGATTACGCTCTGCCATGTAGTGACCACAAATGTTGAATAATATCTTCTTGAAGTTGAGAATGAACTTGTTTATCCCTTATGCAATGATTGGCTTCAATGAATTCAAGTAATTGTGGGGTACGCTCACGAGACACTTCTACAGTTGGAATCTCGTCATGTGTATCTTAGGTTGTTGGTTCTTGAGTTTCATCTCGTTCATGTTCAATGATCATATTATGTAGTATTATGCATGCAGTCATAATTTCTTTTAGTGTTGTTTGATCCCAAAATCGTGCAGGACCACGAACTATCACAAAACGTGCTTGTAGTACCCCAAATGCTCGTTCAACATCCTTTCTAAGCGCCTCTTGAGTCTTAGCAAATAGTTTTCTTTTATTTCCCCGAGGTGCCGAAATAGTTTTAACAAATGTTACCCATGGGGGGTATATACCATCAGCAAGGTAATATCCCATCGTGTACTCATTTCCATTAATTGAGTAATTTACAGCTGGAGAACAACCTTCAGTAAGAGCAGATAAGATAGATGATCTCTCCAAAACGTTAATATTATTATGAGAGCCTGGTAATCCAAAAAATGCATGTCATATCCAAAGATCGTATGAAGTCACCGCTTCTAAAATAATTGTTGGCTCATGCGAATACATACAATGCCACGCAACCGAACAATTCTTCCATTTCCAATGCATGCAGTCGATGCTCCCCAACATCCCAGGAAAACCACGTTTTTCAGCTTTTGATAGCAATCTAACGATGTCATCACTATTGGGGGATCTCAAATATTCATCACCAGAAATTGAAATGACTGCTTTTACAAACCTTTTAAGGCTCAATATAGTCGTGTTTTCACCGATCCGCACATAATCATCAACGAAATTCGCTGAAACACCATAAGCAAGCATCCGCATTGAGGCAGTTATCTTTTGTAGAGAAGATAAACCCAGTTGTCCTGCAGCATTCATTTTTTGGACGAAGTATAAATCATACACTTTAACTGCTCTTTGAATTCGAAGGAAAAGCGGCGCCGCTGTAAGACCCCAACTTTTATAAATAAAGATGAATTTTTCTATAAATATTATTTTTGAATATTATGGAATAAATTTGATATAATGTTATAGTTGTGGGTAATATTTATAAATTTTGCAAAAGTATGCAAGTTGTTATAAAATATTCGTTTGGTGGAAATATTCTTTTTGTTAGGAATATTAAATACAACTACTCAATCATTGTGGACCCCACAAATGTAATTATTATTGTCGGATTGAAAAACGACAAAAATATTTTATAAAAATAACTTGGCGAGGTGTTACTGAATTAAAAGCTGTTGAACTACCCGTGGTAAAAGTAATGCGATGTCTGGCGCTGTGGTTTGCGTAGTAGCGGCGGTATTGATTATTGATGCTTACGTGAGAAGTCACATCACCTATGCTTAATTATTACTACGATAATTCTTTGCATCATATCTCTTATATTATTGATTCAATTATTGTCACGATATCATCCGTATAATATGTTATAGTATTAAATCAATAATTGAGGCGACAAGTTATAAATGATTAATAATTGTTGAAAGATTAAATATGTGTTGATGAAAAAAAAATGATTTGTGGTAAGTTTGATTATTTTATGGGGGGCTCATATGTCATCATCTAAGAGTCTCTTCATCGATAGTATTTACCTTCAATCGATAGTAATTACCTTCGTCGATAAGTAATTACCATTGTGAATAGTATTTACCTTCGTCGATAGTATTTACCTTCGTTAATAGTAATTACCTTTATCGAGACGTCAACCACTTTGTCGTTTCACATTCTGATGCGCCGAACCACTTGTCGTTTCACATTCTGACGTCAAACCACTTTTCTTTTCACATCATTAGTCGTCGAGCCACTTGCCTTTTCACACGGCGGAGTCTTTAAGCTAGAAATCTTCTATAAATAGAGGCCTAGGGCTTCATTATTTTCACGAATTCATTCAAGCTATAGAGAGAAAAGTATAGAGAGAATAAGAGAGAAAAGAAGAAGAGTATTTTGTTACTACACCGCTTTGCAGATTCAATCTCCTACCAAATGTAAGGGTGTTATTCTTTCTTATTCATTTAAGAAGAACTGTTGTTATTTCATTCTTATTATTACATTGGAATAACTTTTGTATCGTGGTTTACCCTATACTTGGTGACATTCTTCTATTATTACTGTTGGAACATCCTGTGCATGTGTTTTTTACACCTAACTGGTTCCGCTCTTTATTATTATTCTGTTGGAACATCCATGCATGTGTGTTTTACAGGACTGGTTTCCGCTCTTTATTATTATTACATTGGAACATCCTGTCTGCATGTGTTTCTGTGGGACTGGTTCCATTCTTTATTATTCTGTTGAACATCCTCGTCTGCATGCGTTTCTGGGGACTGGTTTCCGTTATTTATTATTCTGTTGGAATAACTTTGCTGTCTTGATTATCGCATGCGTGGTGATTTCTTTTGTTATTCTATTCTTTATTATACCCAAATGGTTAAAACTTTGACTTATACTCCATGAAATTAGTGGAATATCCTTGATATTTGCGTTTCATCCAAAGATCTTTTTCAATGGAAATATTCTTCCCGATCATTCTTGAATTTTACTCTACAAAACAAAGATGTCGTGTTGATAATTTGGGCGTTAATAATTCTGGATAAAATAATTCTTGAACTTGTTTTATTGAATTCTTATATCATTGTCATCATCCTCATGTTTTTATTATGTTGAAAGTCATCTCATGGCTTTGTAGTGCGTAGATGGACTTGGTATGATTATGACATCGGAGACTATTCCGGTATAATCATGGCCGTAATGTTACAAATGATGTGATAAAATCCTCGATTACCGTGGTGCATTGGTGGACGATTGTTGGCATGATCATGACCATTAATGAATACACAAATATTCTTGGCCGTAGTGCATGAATAATTGTGGTCGCGATATCTAAAGAATATCCTTGGCCGTAGTGCGAGGGTGATTCGATGATGTGGAATATTTATTAAAGTTTGAGTCTCGGCTATAACGAATGATGAAAAACCTTTTAAAACCTAAAAGATAGTAGACTTTATTTTCTACTTGACTCTTTTAATGGATTACGTATTCAATTGCAGATTAAACCGGTTGTTTATTGTATTTTATCTGCTTTAACATTGTTGAAGACTATTGATAATTTATTCTCGCATTATCTTAGTCATAATATTTCTTCTTTAAAATTGGTTGAGCTCACCTTTTCTTTTTTGTTCTCTTGAAATGAAATGAGAATATATTTTGGACGACGAGTCGGGAAACGAGTGATGGTCCTCGAAGATAGCATTAGTAGTCCTCACTATTCGTAAAATAGTGTGATAATAATTATAATGAGGACTCCTTTTGAGTTTGTATAATATCTAGTAGAGCGATATTTGTATTTAAACTCACGAGTTTACATATTGTACCTATGCTTATGTTAATAAGTTGTATTTAAATTATGTACCATGTAAGTGACGACCTAAGATGGGTGATGTATACCTAATTTTGGGGGCGTCACAGCCGCATTCGAAACCTTCTCCGAAATAGATACGAGGGGTATGTAGGATGTTCAACAAAATAATCACGAAAAAGTTGATTATGACCTTCATGTCTACCACGATCAATGGTAATACGACCTTGCACAGAACCACGATGATGTGATGTATGCCTATTGACATTTTGTTGTTCTTCTTCAATAGCCGCCATGCCTAAAAATTGTCCATATGCTTCTTCATTTTCTTCTTCTTCTTCATCCATGTGCAACATAGCTAATTCGAATTGACGAGACATATTTAAAATAACTTATTTGATTAGAAGACTGAAGTTGAGATGAGTGAATATGAGAGACTAGATGTGCCTTATATTTATAGATGTTATTTGTTCTTTAAAATATAGCTGTTGGAATATGACCGTTAGAGTTTTTTTGAATTCATTGATTATTTTAATCTTTTTGTATTATAGTCCACTGGATAGTCCATCTGCTGGAAGGATTGAAGACTAAAGGACATCTGCTGATGTCATATGGAATAAATATAGTCCATCAGATAGTCCATCTGTTGGAGATGCTCTAAAGAGACTCTTAGTGACAAGTAAAACTAATTATTGAATTATACATTATTTTACTTCTTAATTTATAACTATTGTGTTGATTGTTGTTTCAAATTATTGTTTTCTTAATGTTGTTGAAATTCGTCAATCTCTTAATTTTATGCTACGGTAGTTCAACTAATTTACATAAATCCGTTATTATTAAATTCATTATTCAAACTAGGTCGTGCATTGCACGGACTATCAACTAATACCAACAAATACACATCTACTTATTACTCCCTCCATTGAATTAGACATCTCAATTTCAAAATTGACCCAACTCATTTAACTTTAAAAAACAATATATCTTCCAATTAGTTTTTTAATAGTTTATATTTGTGATATTCATATGTATGTGTGTGTGTATATATATATATATATATCAAGATCGAATGACATACTAGTAGTAATTAATTTTAAGAGAATCCAGAAAACTTACTATAGTGGCGCCTTTGGGTTGGGAATAGGAGGAACCGAAGCCAGCAGACGTTATCGAGATTGAAGATTTGACGAAGTGAGATGTTGATAACGGATGAGGACACAGTTTTGGAGTTGTGTTTCTCCGACACTCTTTCCCGCTGTAGAATTCGAATTTAATTGGAATTTACATGTTTCTCTGGGATTTTTTGTATTTCAAAATTTATAAACTACATCCGAACAAGGGCTTTATACATCATGTAGTAATTTTACAGGTTTTATATTGGATCCGGTTATTATGAAATTAACTTGATGATAAATATATCAGCTCTCATCTGTGTATTAATATTGTATTGGTCAATTAACTTCATCCTAACTACTCCCTTTTACATAAGAACACAAAAATTAAAAACTAAGAGTCCTATGGACAGCCACTTATTTTAAAATGATTAAACTTATAAATAATTTTAAATTAACAAAAATTAAAAACTACTGATACTCTTAGTTTTAGGCTGTTAACGGTACTAAAAGGGACATTAATAAAAATATCCACTAATTCAATGTCATATCATACAATCATCCATAATTTCATTAAATAAAATACTAAACAAATTTTATAAATATATCAACTACAAATGAGAGATTCTTAATGCAATATTATCTCTCATTGCTTGCATAATGCAATATTATCTTCTTTGTGTCTCGATTTAAAAAAATGGCATATCACGCAAAATAGCCGGCGTTGAGACCCAACTTTGAAGAACAAAACAGCAAGTCTCATAATCAAATAAGATGTCAAACATTCATAGTCCATTACACAAACAAGATATTCACATAAAAAGTATGCTTTATGGATGGGAAGTATAATCAATTTAACTTTATTTTTTGTCTAACATTATTTAAAAAACATATGATGACTATGGTATTGTGTTTCTTTTTATCTTGATGGGTCTATAACAAATTAACATCCCATTTTAGATAATAACACCAATTATCAACCATAAATCAAACATTACCCCCATTCATATGTTGGAAATGAGAAATGAATTGAATGAGAAAATTGACTTTAAAGTCCGGTCCGGTCCGGTCCGGTCGTGGTCGTGCCGGGCGGGTTCATGATATATATTTTTTAATACTACGTCGTTTTAACGACGGTTACATGCGAATTTTTCCTATAAATAAATGGTGTGGGAAAGCATTTGAAAAAATAACAATTTTTCTCATCCCGTTTTGTTTCTGAAATTCCAGTCCCGTTCCTTCCCTTATTCCCGTTCTGCAGTAAGAAATTTCCGTCCCATTCCTTCCCTTCTGCAATCCGGTTCTGCAGATAATCCCGTTCCTTCCCTTCTGCAATCCCGTTTCTGCAGATTTTCCGTTCTCTGTCAAATAATATTGCAGTAATAGTAAGTGTTTTTAATTTTTCTTCATGCATGCATAATTAATATTCATAAGTTCAGTACATAAACATTGAATTTGGTTCGATGAATTCTTAATTTTGTAATGCTACTAATTAAGAATTGAAATCCGTTTTATCTTGGAAAGCAATTATTCAATTAACCTTTAAGATCGTGGGGAATAAATTTGCTTTAAGGAGATTTTGTGAATTCAAAGAATTTCTGGATTTATATTTTTCATTTTACAAATTGTTTCATTTTTTGCATAATTTATTATTATTATATTTATATGCATTATTAAATAATACTATATATTACAGATAACAATCTTAAAGCAAATTTATTTTTTCTGTAATTATAGTTTTATTTAATATAATTCTGTAATTTTGGTTTTATAAAAGTTTAATTACAGAATTATAAAACAGGAAATTGTTTTATAAAACAAGTATATTAACGTGATTCAAATTAATGAGTATTCCGTAATTATGCAACGGTAAATATTGTTTTGCATGAATCTGTTTTTCTGCAACGATGAATCTATAGTTGGATAAGTTCTGCAACGGTAAATATTATACAAGTTGTTTATTCATCCAGTATAATATTTCTTCAGTTAATATAATATATTATATATTTATATCCTTATGTTAGTATATATATACATTTGAATGTTAAGTTCTTATTTCCTGCAATAAGTACAGTGTGTTTAGTTTGCATGGTACATGTAATATTTAATATCATTATTGGTATGGTATTTTCTATAAAATGATAAAATGTTAATATATTATTAAATAATCCTATATTCAACAGTATCATTACTTGCGTTTTAGTTTCCTGAATTTGCATGACTTTAAAATTGTTTTAATGAGTTTGTAATTTAAATCATATTAATTTAAACGTTAATATGATTAAATGGTATTAAAACTGTAATTTTATAATATTAAAATCAATACGATTTAAATGTAATATTATCACGTTTTCATAATATTAATTATGATGAATAGATACTGTAATTGGATTTGCATGCATGTAATTGGATCTGCATGATGATTATGGATTTGTAATTCACTTTATTTGAATATCAGGAACTTTATTTGCATGATAGTTATCACTTTATTCTGGCATTAAAGTACACAAATTAACAGAATACTGACTTCGTTACTGACTTCTGTAAATACACTGTTGCATTTGTTTTTTACATGTTTGTTGAATATATATGTTATATATTACCTACTGCATGCATGTTACTATAATTGCATGTTTATATGTTTATAAATATTGCATGTTAATATATAGATATATAATATTTTGTTTATATATATTCTGTAATTGTAGTAAGTGTTTTATGTAAACAGAAAATTATTTGCATATTAATATTACTATTTTGTTATTGTTTTTAAATTTGGCGCCCCTTGAAAATAGGTCCATTCCATCCAGACCCATTACGAAGTGGAAGAAACTTCAAAACAAAGGCAATGTGCGAAATAACTACAACTTTATTATTACAACATATAAAATAACTACAACTTTAAATACAAGATATTGCCATCTGAACAATATCCACACATAAATAAATCCCCATCATAATTATTGATACATTATTTTACAAAAATGGTGAGGACTACTAAACAACTCTCTACAGAACCTTCATTCCATTTTCCCAAGCTAGTACTCGCTACATTCTAGCCTCACGAGAAGAAAAATGGAACAACAAGGAAAAGGGTGAGCTCAACTAGCCCGATAAAGAATATTATGACTAAGATAATATACAACAAATTATCGTTAGTCTTCACGGGAAAAATCTAATAGAATCTGATAGACAACAAATTTTAAATCAATATTACTGGCCGAAATAATAATTCATTAGAAGAGTTAAGTAGAGAATGCAAACTACTATCTTACATATATGAATTTAAAAGTTCATCGTCGATATTTTATCCTGTAACATCAATCAATATATATCTCGGAATCAAATATTCATCTTTTGCTACCTGAGGCCAAAGATATTCATCGATTAATCATGTTCATCTAAACACTGTTCATCTTTTTTACTTGGGCCAAAGATATTAATCGATCGGTCGTATTCATCTCAACACACTGTTCATCTTTGCCTACGGGCCAAAGATATTCATCGAAAATCATTCATCTTTGCTACTCTGAGGCCAAAATATTCGATAATATCATCATTTAGGATGAGGATGATGAAAAATATTTTAAAAGAAAAGCGAATCCGATGAAACAAAAGAACAAATATTAAGGATTAGTATTTTAAACAATCCAGTTCAAAAATACTTCATAAATAATCGTAGTGGAGTAAAATTCAAGAATGATCAAAACATGGATCTGATCAAAGCTAGTATCCATAATAGATATTTTGGACGAAAAGAAAAAATTTCATTTTTTTCGATGAATAGTCTTAGTATTAAGTGAATAGTCTCAGTATCGTGAATAATCTTAGTATCGTGAATAGTAACTCAAACACCAAAAGATAGAAATTTCACAAAAAACATCATCATGCTTCAGTGAATAGTACTCGTGAATAGTAACTTTCGTGAATAGTAACTTCATGAATAGTAACTTTCGTGAATAGTAACTTCGTGAATAGTAACTCATGAATAGTAACTTAATAGTAACCCCAGAATGAAAAAGTTCCAAATTTGATAAAAAGTTCCAACCAATATTTGACGTAATGATATTGAAGAAATAATATCATTTTGAATAAAATAACATCCACTTACCTCGAAAGGCAGTCTTCTAGTTGAAACAGGATATAGGCTATGACTTGAACTTGCACCGTATAGCAATACTCAAAGTATACTCAAAATACTCACAAAATATCGAAATATCGATAATATAGAGAAAACTTGATTTACGGTGTGATTTTCAATTCTAACCTAAGCACCTATTTATAGGAAAATCTTTAGAACACAAAGTAGAAAATTGAATATAATAATATTATTTATAAACAAAATTTCTTAGCCCACCACCTTTGAAATCTGATTTCAGCCATATACATATTAAATGAGGTTCACAAACTCACCAAAACGTTTTTCTCAAAATAATTAATTAAAACTCCCAAAATCAATTATTTGAACTTGAAACTTCATAATTCATAATAAATAGCCCTTTTATCGAAAAAATTCGAATCTCGCGAGTTTTTATAGGAAATTCAATTCTCTACAACTTTGCGAAGAAAGTTTTTCCAAATTCCAAACATAAATTGGCCAAAAATCCACAAGCAGATGATTTTACGAGTATAATAATCAAATTTCGGTCGATAAATGGGTCCACACACACACAAAAACATGTTTAAACATTTAATGCAACAAAAATACTCTTCCTCCTCATATACTCATATATCCCACATTCATTATAAAAATATCACCAGTTAATATATTATTAAAATAATATATTTAAATGAATTATTTTATCGAGAAAAGATAAAATATTAATTTTCAACAATTGTCACATTAAAATTTTCTCCATCTATATCCACATAAAATCAATATTTTCCTCATCATATAAATCAATAATTAATTATTCACAAATAATATTACGAGAATCACGATCTTGTGACGGTAGTTCCAGGAAAGAGGGCTTTCGATAAGGATTTCTCACTTCTTGGTAGCGATTAGGTGACCAAACCTCTCCTTAGAGCGAACTTTCTAGACATTGCCAATAATGTTATCTAATAATATTATTAGGATAATATGAATTATTGCTTCGATAATGAAAAATCTTGTGTAATGACAATTATTGAAACAACGAATAATATAAAATATCAATATGACAATTATTGAATCGATAAAATAAAATCTTGAGCGATAATTCTTGTAACAATTATTGAGTAGTGCCTTCTTACGTAAGAATCAATAATTGGTGCAATCTGGTATCTTCTTTGTTTCGACAACGCGGCGTATTAGTGTGTTTTAACCACAGGGTATTCAACGATATTACTTGAACAACTACAGCAGATATTTTTATAAACAACTTATATTTGTCGTTTTCTTCATCCAATCGCTTTTTACATTATGGGGCCCACAAAAATTTGCTTGTAAATGCGAATATTCCCAAAGCGATCTGAATATTCCACGACCAAACGAATATTCCCAAACGATAATGAATATTTTATAACCACTTGCTTATTCGAAATATTTGCGTATTTTACCCATAACTATCCACATTAATCAAATCAACCCTTACTATTTCAAAATAATAAATAGAGGAAAATAAATTTCATTTATTAATAATTTGGGGTCTTCTGACCTCCCTCCTTATGAAATTTAAGTCCTCGAAATTGGCGTCGCGTACACAGTGTTTGAAAAGATGAGAATACCTCGCTTTCATTTTCGTTTCCAACTCCCGGTCATTTCCTCAATAGCATGGTTTCTCCACAAAAACTTTAACTTGTGGTATAACCTCGGTACATAGGACATGTTCTTTCTATCCAAGATCTTGGCAGTACCTCCTCGTATGTTAAGTCTTGGCTATCTCGTCGGTTCTAACTTCGATAGCGTGGTTGGTTAGTCCACATTTCGTAACAACATCGATCGTGAAAAGCGTTATGAACATGCGTCGTACTTGGCGGTAAAAGCGAGTCTATAGGCCCACGATTCTATTCGATCGAGAATTTCAAATGGATTAATAAATCGAAGGTTTGAGCTTTCCTCCTCACATAGATTCTTTCTTTTGAAATATGACTTCTTGCACCTCCTTCTTCAAATTCATCGACTCGGTTGTGTAGCTTGAAGCGACTTTAACTTTATCGATTAAAATCGATTATACTCGTATATCATCACGTGGGTACCTAGAGTTTTCATCTCCATCTCTATTATTTGTAAATTATCTGAAATGAGTCTTTGTGATATCGTACTTTCGTCTTGTATCGATCTTCTACTCAACACGTCGGCTACCACGTTCTTTTTCGAGGATGGCATGGTCGTGAACATGTCTTTGAAATGAGTCTCCTCTTGAGTTCTTGAAGCTCTTCCCACATTCCTTGCTCCATTCGAATTTTGTATCTCTCTACGAGTCATTTGCGTTAATGGAATAGCGATTAGAGAATATCCTTGATGAAATCTCAGATAATAACCAACTAAGCTGAAAGCTACGTATTTAGATTCTGAAACTTAGGTTGTTCTCAAGCTGTGACTCATATCCCACCTTGGATAGCACGTTACAATGACACTGTCGGTTTACTATCGCTTGCGAATATGGTGTCCCTACGAAATGCGGCTTGGTGCATTCCTGAAAGAAGTCACCGGATAAAGGCTCGGTACCAAATTCTATAGTTGAATTTTTAAACTCACGAAGTTCAATAGGAGCCATTCGATATGAGATTTTAGAAATGAGTTTTGTCTTAGGGTTCAAAGTCGATACAAAATTTAATATCGATCTTTGGGAGTAAGCGAAAAATTCTTGAAAATACGTCGGGAAAATCAATAACAACGGGAATATTATTCAAATCGGCGTGTCTTTATTCAAATCCATAACATGGACTAAGAAAACTTGACATCCGTAATAAGCGAATGACTTCATGGCTTGATATGAAAATGTTTGACTACCATGGTTTGATTGCTTGAATTGAATAACGAGTTGCTTAGGAATATGAAAACTAACACCTTACGAAAGTAATCAATTTCGGCGTGATGAGTAGTTAACCTTAAAATCACATCAAAAGCAAATATCTCTATAGAAATAAGGTTAACGGTAATGTGATAGTGCCACTTTGAATCAATCAAGCAAGATTCTAAAACAACGGATGTAATGAAAGTTTCTCTAGCGGAGTCTCCATAAATAGGTCAAAGTCTAATTTCTCATGTAGTCGAGTTCAAGCGTTGGCCTGAAAGCAAGAGATAAAAGAATGGGTAGAAACAAGTTATCTAGTAAGGTATAAACTTACAAAATTTATAATTAACTAACCCGTGCTAACCGTTCGGGTTCCTCGCATTTTAATGAAATCGCGACAAACGCTCTTCGAGAATCATCGTTGACTTTGACTTTTACGGGACATCCTTTTGAGTCACCATTCCATTGGTGGGGTTTCGATATCGTCTGATCTCGGCGATATGTCCTCTTTTCCACAATTATAGCATACCTTAAAGCTGTTGTGGGCGGTTTGGTGTGATATGTCCCTCTTTCCGCATTTGTAACATTGTCGACCGGTGGTCTTTCTCCTCCTTGGAACCCGATTCTTCTTGGCGGCGGCGTCTTCACATGGTGGTTGTTGAATCTCCTCTTTTAAAATCTCCTCCAGGCTCGCTTCTTATTTTTTCATGGCCACGATTACCACGGGAGTGGTTCTGCCTTTGTCAAGTATTCTTCTTTTTCTCCATTTGGTTATCGTTATTACGATGGCTACTATCTTGATATGATCCACGGTTATGGTCCCTCGGTTGAGCGTACTTTCGTTATCTCGCTCTAACAATTGAGCCACATTGACAACATCTGAATAGAGAAAATTTATGAGAAATGAGATCTTGGCGTATCTTGGGTTTCAAACCTCTCGAAACATCCGCGTCATCGTTCCTCATTCTCCACCAAATGAGGTCTGAAAACACGGATAACTCCGCGAACTTAGCCTCGTCTTTGGGACAAATCGTATTATTATACTGCTCGGTCTAATAAACTCCACTTCCTTCGTATAGCGAATACTTTCGAGGAAGTACTTGTCATTGAAGCTATTTGAAACGTCTCCCATGACATCTTTGAGTGCGGTTGGATGGAGTGCGCTTCTGATTCCCACCGATGTCTGCCTTTCATTCACGGAACATAAAAAGTGGCGAATGGAACTTTCATTCCTCCGTGCATCCCAGACATCGAATATCTTGGTAATTTGTTTGACCCATGTCTCGCGCTTAATCGGATCAAACTTTCCCGAGAGTTACGGTGGTCCCAACTCTTTGAAGCTGCTTGGTTGTGACCACCCGTGAATTGCTATCATTTCCTCCTATATTTTGAACACGAGTCTCCTCAAATGCGATTTTGCATGAGCTGCAAAAAGCTTCTAAACATCCCCTCGTTCATCATCACGCTTTCGATGGTGTTGTTGTTCAGGGAGGTACATTGCCCGACTGTTGCACGTTCTCCTCGTTGGTAAATCTGAGCATCTCCACGGTCTCATTTACTCCATTTGTTAATATTCTCGATCGACATTCTCAAATCTTCGTCGTAAAACAAGGGTTAATTAAGGAAATCGATATATCACATAATATCCTATATCTTGACCAACTAACAAATAAGCTTAGGTAGGACACCTTTAGCGAAGGATTTACTCGTCTCTCCCCTCTAGTTCTATTCCCGATCTCATGGAGAGATCATATCCTAAGCTACGATACCAATTGTGGCGCCCCAAAATAGGTCCATTCCATCCAACCCATTACGAGTGCATGCCAAATACATGATGCGAAATAACTACAACTTTATTATTACAACATATAAATTGTGAGTTTAAATACTGAGATATTGCCATCTGAGGCAATATCCACATACCAAATAAATCCCCATCATAATTATTGATACATTATTTTACAAAAATGGTGAGGACTACTAAACAACTCTCTCTAGAACCTTCATTCCATACCCCAAGCTAGTACTCATTACATTCTAGCCTCCACGAGAAGAAAAATGGAACAACAAGGAAAAGGGTGAGCTCAACTAGCCCGATAAAGAATATTATGACTAAGATAATATCTGACAAATTATCGTTAGTCTTGACGAGGAAAAATCTAATAGAATCTGATAGACAACAAATTTTAAATCAATATTAGCGGCGAAATAATAATTCATTAGAAGAGTTAAGTAGAGAATGCAAACTACTATCTTACATATATGAATTTAAAAGTTCATCGTCGATATTTTATCCTGTAACATCAATCGATATATATCTACGGAATCAAATATTCATCTTTTTACTCTGGGCGAAAGATATTCATCGATTAGTCGTATTCATCTAAACACTGTTCATCTTTGCACTTTACGGGGCGAAGATATTAATCGATCGGTCGTATTAAATCTCGACACTGTTCATCTTTTTGCCTTACTGGCCAAAGATATTCATCGAAAATCATTCATCTTTGCACTCTGGGCCAAAGATATTCGATAATATCATCATTTAGGGTGAGGATGATGAAAAATATTTTAAAAAAAAAGCGAATCCGATTGAAACAAAAGAACAAATATTAAGGATTAAGTATTTTAAACAATCAGTTCAAAAAATATACTTCAAAATAATCGGTGTGGAGTAAAATTCAAGAATGATCAAAACATGGATCTGATCAAAGCTAGTATCCATAATAGATATTTTGACGAAAAGAAAAAATTTTCATTTTTAGATGAATAGTCTTGTGTATTAAGTGAATAGTCTTAGTATCGTGAATAGTCTTGATATCGTGAATAGTAACTCAAACACAAAAAGATAGAAATTTCACAAAAAAAACATCTTCATCACGCTTCATGAATAGTACTCGTGAATAGTAACTTCGTGAATAGTAACTTCGTGAATAGTAACTTCGTGAATAGTAACTCGTGAATAGTAACTAATAGTAACCCGAGCATGAAAAAAAGTTCCAAATTTGATAAAAAGTTCCAACCAATATTTGACATAATGATATTGAAGAAATAATATCATTTGAATAAAATAACATCCACTTACCTCGAAAGGCAGTCTTACAGTTGAAACAGGATATAGGCTATGACTTGAACTTGCAAGTATAGCAATACTCAAAGTATATACTCAAAATACTCACAAAAATATCTCGATAATATAGAGAAAACTTGGGTTTACGGTGTGATTTTCAATTCTAACCTAAGCACCTATTTATAGGAAAATGCTTTAGAACACGCAGTAGAAAAAAATTAATATAATAATATTATATAAACAAAATTCCTTAGCCCACCTTTGAAATCTGATTTCAGCCATATAAACACATGTTAAATGAGGTTCACAAAAACTCACCAAAAACGTTTTTCTCAAAATAATTAATTAAAACTCCCAAAAATCGATTATTTGAACTCTCAAAACTTCAATAATTCATAATAAATAGCCCTTTTATCAGAAAATTCGAATCTCGCGAGTTTTTATAGAAAATTCAATTCTCTACAACTTTGCGGAAGAAAGTTTTTCCAAATTCCAAACATAAATTGGCCAAAAATCCACAAGCAGACGATTTTACGATATATAATCAAATTTGATCGATAAATGGGGTCCACACACACAAAACATGTTTTAAACATTTAATGCAACAAAAATACTCTTCCTCCTCATATACTCATATATCCCACATTCATTATAAAAATATCACCAGTTAATATATTATTAAAATAATATATTTAAATGAATTATTTTATCGAGAAAAAGATAAAATATTAATTTTCAACAATTGTCACATTAAAAATTTTCTCCATCTATATCCACATAAAATCAATATTTTCCTCATCATATAAATCAATAATTAATTATTCACAAATAATATTACGAAATCACGATCTTGTGACGACGGTAGTTTCCCGGAAGAGGGGGCTTTCGATAAGAATTTCTCCTTCTTGGCCCTGATTAGGTGACCAAACCTCTCCTTAGACGAAACTTTCTAGACATTGCCAATGCCAATAATGTTATCTAATAATATTATTAGGATAATATGAATTATTAGCCGATAATGAAAAATACTTGTGTAATGACAATTTATTGAAACAACGATAATATAAAATATCAATCGCGACAATTATTGAATCGATAAAATAAAATCTTTGAGCGATAATTCTTTGTAACAATTATTGAGTAGTGCCTTCTTACGTAAGAATCAATAATTGGTGCAATCTGGTGTCTTTCTTGTTCAACAACGCGTATTAGTGTGTTTTAACCATTAGGTATTCCAACGATATTAACAGTAACAACTTCTGTAGTTATTTATAAACAACTTATATTTATCGTTTTCTTCATCCAATCGCTTTTTAGTTATGGGGCCCACAAAGATTGCGCGTAAATCTGAATATTCCCAAGACGATCTGAATATTCCACGACCAAACGAATATTCTAAACAATAATGAATATTTTATAACCACTTGCTTATTCAAAATATTTGCGTATTTTACCCATAACTATCCACATTAATCAAATCAACCCTTACTATTTCAAAATAATAAATAGAGGAAAATAAATTTCATTTATTAATAATTTGGGGGTCTTGATTGCCTGAGATATTGTTATGTATATTTGCTAAGAAGCGAAAGATGAAGTCAGTAGAAAAGTTTTAACTTTATAAAATGAAGTTGAAAATCAACTTAGCAAAAGATTAAAAGCGATAAGAAGCGGCGTGAGGTGGTGAATATGAATCACCATTTGAAGAGATTTGTTCTACTCATGGTATTATTCACCAAACTCATCGCCCTTATTCACCTCAATCTAACAAGATTCTTTGAACGCAAGAACCTAACATTGAAAGAAATGTTGAATGCTATGTTAAATGGTTCTGGAGCACCCCGAAATTTTTTGGGGGAAGCTTTGCTTTCGCCATTATATTACGAATAAAGTGCCTCATAAGAAAACTTCATAAAACACCTTATGAATTATGGAAAGGTCATAGACCTTCTTATAAATATTTAAGAGTGTGGGGTGTCTAGTAAAATGATGGTTCCTAAACCTAAAAAGGTTAAGATAGGACCAAAACAATTGATTGTGTTTTCATTGGTTATCTGCAAATAACAAAGAAGATCTTTATCGCTTTCTTGTTCATAAATCAAATTAATGATATTCATTTTAATACATTTATTGAATCAAGAGATGCATCATTATTTGAGAATATTTTTCCATATAATGGAAATAAAGATTTAAATTCAAACAAAAGACCTTTAGATGCTACTTAGTAATAATCACGAAAATATGAAATGAAAGAGTGCATATTGGATGAACTGAGCGTAGCAAAAGGCAAGGACTTTCAACGTCTTTTTGGTCCGAATTTTCTAACATTTTGTTAAAAACGATCCTCGAAACGTCTGAGGAGGCAATATCCACTCCGGATGCTTCTCATTGGAAAGAAGCGATAAATAGTGAAATTGAATCCATTATGCAAAATCATACATGGGAATTGGTGGACCTTCCACCTGGTTCAAAACCCTTAGGGTATAAATGGATCTTCAAAAAGAAGATGAAAGCAGATGGTTCAATTGATAAATACAAAGCAAGGCTTGTTGTTAAAAGCTATAGACAAAAGGAAGGATTGGATTATTTCGACACTTATTCACCTGTTACAAGAATTACATCTATTCGAATGCTAATAGCGATAGCATCTTTAAATAGACTTGAAATACATCACATGGATGTAAAGACTGCATTCTTAAATGGTGAATTAGATGAAGAAATGTATATGGAACAACCTGAAGGTTTCATTGCTCCTGTACAAGAGAGGAAGGTATGTAAACTTGTTAAATCCTTGTATGGATTAAAACAAGCACCAAAACAATGGCATGAGAAATTTGATAATGCTATGTTATCAAATGGATTTAAAATCAATGAGTGCGACAAATGTGTTTATGTCAAAAGCACTCAAAAGGAATATGTCATTGTTTGTCTTTATGTGGATGATATGTTAATCATGGGTAACAACAATGAAGTTATCAACTCAACAAAACGTATGTTGTCAAATAGGTTTGATATGAAAGACTTGGGGGTTGCAAATATAATTTTAGGAATAAAAATTTCTAGAACCTCTGATGGAATTATATTATCTCAATTTCATTACATTGAGAAAATACTTGAAAATTTTAACAAGTATAATATAATTCTAAATAAGACCCCAGTTGATATAAATCTTCATCTAGCTAAAAATGAAGGCGATAGCGTATCTCAATTAGAATATTACGGTATAATAGGCGGTTTAATGTATGTAATGAACTGTCTTTAGACCGAATATAGCTTATTCTGGTAAGTAAGCTAAGTAGTAGTATCTGAGTAATCCGGTAAAGATCATTTGGAAAGCAATTTTGAGAGTTTTAGGATATTTAAAACATACTCAAAAATATGGGTTGCACTATACAAGATATCCAGCAGTGTTGGAAGGATATAGTGATGCTAATTGGATATCTGATAATAAAGACTCAAAATCCACAAGTGGATATGTCTTTACCCTTGGAGGTGCAGTGGTGTCTTGAAAATCCTCAAAACAAACATGTATTGCTAGGTCTACAATGGAATCAGAATTCATTGCTTTAGACAAAGCAGGAGAAGAAGCTGAGTGGCTTCGTAATTTCTTAGAGGATATTTTAAATTGGTGAAACCTTGTACATGCGGTATATGTATACACCGCGTGATAGCCAATCAAAGATTGGAAGAACACGAGTCATTTATATAACGATAAGTCACGCCATATCTGACGGAGACATAATACTGCTTTGACAATTGCTCTCAAATGGAATTATCTCGATTGACTATGTAAAATCAAAAGATAATATTCAGGATCCGCTTACGAAAGGTTTAACAAGAGAGCACGTGGTAAAATCATCGAAAAGGAATGGGTTTAAAGCCTATTGTTTAAATAAGAGTCGTCATAGTGGCAACCCAACCTAGCTGACTGGAGATCCCAAGATCTAGGTTCAATGGGCAAACCGAACTATGTAGTACTCAGTAAAGCACTGAGGAGATATTAACTCCTAACCATTCCTATTATGAGACAGTGCACATCTACCGCGAGAATTAGGATAAGTTACGCTTTTAATGACTTTTATATCTTGAAATACGTTCAAGTGGAGTATTGCAGGATACTTTTCATAGAAAGTCACCTACGTGAGTATGAGGGGGCCACTTCGTGAGAATTTTGAAGGTGAATTCTCTAATATACTCACTTTTAACCAAGAGGTGTTTCAAGGCCAAAATGAACACAAACGTGAGAACCAACTATATGAAGAAGAGATATTTTGTGAATTCTATTGTCTTGGTTTACAAGAAAAGTCGACAGATTCAAAGACATCAAGTCTATCGATTAGCCAAAGAATCAGATAGATTTTACTTAGAAAGTTCAAAAAGCCACTTTAGCTACTTTAACCTTTGATGAAATATCTTTTCTTATGTACTCGAACTAACCAGTATATCGCATATTTATAACATATTTTGCATATTATAAATGTGAGACCCCATTTTATCAATAAAGATTTAAATTTTGTCGAAATAATTTTTAATATTATGGTGTGAATTTGAGATAAATATTATAGTTGTGGGTAGTATTTATAAATTTTGCAAAGTATCGCAGTGGTTATATTATATTCGATTGGTGGGGAATATTCGGTTTAGCGAGGAATATTAAATACAACTACTCAATCATTGGTGGACCCTAATGCGAAATTATTGTCGGATTGAGAAAACGACAAAAATATTTTATTGAAATAACGGCGGAAGTTTTCTGTAGTTCTTGTTGAACTACTTTCGGTAGTAAAAGAAATGCGATGTCGTGTGGTTGCATAATAGCATACGGTATTGATTATTGATGCTTATGTGAGAAGTCACCGGAGTTTGATTCCATTATTATCGATTAATAATATGAATTATTATAGCGATAATGACGTTTTGTTTTATTAAGTATTATTAACGTAATAAAAGCGAAACATCTTTTATATAAAATAGAATACTTTATTAAAGTTATTACATAAATAGAATATATTATATTTTATTATGCATAGTGTTGCGTAGTGTTTTCAGATAGTGTTTTGCATAGTATTGCGTAGTGTTTGCATAGTAAAATGTTTTTATATAAATAGAATATATTATATTTTATTTAAAAGATTTTTCTTTAAATATGGATAGTCGATTAAAAGTAAATCAATCTGATAGTTCATGGATTAATTCTTATGCATTCCATTTTCCTATAAATAAAGCTCATTCTTTCATTATTTTCTTTTAATTCATTGAAACTACAGAGAAAATTATAGAGAAAAGCTATAGAGAAAAATTATAGAAAGAAGAAGAGTATTACGCTTCTTCACTACTTCTATATTCGGTTCTTTTACGGTGAAGGGGTGTTATTCTTTCTTCTTGAAGAGAACTTACATTATTCCATTCATTATTATTACATTTGGAATAACTTATAAAAGTGGCGTACCTTATACATAACTTTGTATCATGGCATATCTATACTTGGTGAAATCCTTATGTTATTCCATTGCTTATTATTACATTTGGAATAACTTTTGTATCTGTGATTTACCTATACTTGGTGACATTCTTCTATTATTACATTGGAACATCACATGCGTGTGTTTTACAGGACTGGTTCCATTTTATTATTACATTGGAACATCACATCGTATGTGTTTTACACCGGACTGGTTAAAATCTTATCATTCTGTTGGAACATCTGTCGTGTGTTTTACACCGGATCTGTTCCATCTTTATTATTCTGTTGGAACATCTGCCGGTGTGAATTTCACCCGACTTTGGTTCCGATTATTATTATTACATTGAATATCCTGCCACATACATCGCATCTTGCGTGGTGATTTCTTTTGTTATTCTATTCTTTATTATACCCAAATGGTTAAAACTTTGACTTATATACTCCATGAAATTAGTAGAATATCCTTGATATTTGCGTTTCATCCATAGATCTTTTCATGGAAATATTCTTCCGATCATTCTTGAATTTTACTCTCTGAAAAAGATGTCGTGTTGACAATTTGACGTTAATAATTCATGGATTAAATAATTCTTGAACTTGTTTTATTGAATTATTATGTCATTGTCATCATCCTCATGTTATATTATGTTATCTTTGGCTTACGTGCGTAGATGAACTTAGTATGATTATGACCGAGGATCATTCGGTATAATCATGACTTGATATAAATGATGTGACAAAAGTCCTCGATGGCTGTAATGCGATTGATGGATAGTTTTTGGTATGATTATGACCGGGGGTGATTCGGGTATAGTCACGACCATTGATAATTTGATGAAAATCCTTGGCCAGTAGTGCGGGGATGATTAGATGTGGTGGTTTATTTATTAAAATTTGAGTCTCGTGATAAAAATTGATGAAAACCTTTTTAAAACCTAAAAGATAGTAGACTTTATTCTCTACTTGACTCTTTTAATGGATTCTTAATTCATTGCATGATTAAACCTGGTTGTCTATTGTATTTTATCGGTTTAACATTTGTTGAAGGCTAATGATAATTTATTACGCATTATCTTAGTCATAATATTTCTTCTTGGGCTAGTTGAGCTCACCCTTTCTTTCATTGTTCTCTTGAAAATGAGAACATATATTTGAGACAGTCGGGGAGCGAAGTAATGGTCCGGAGGATAGCATTAGTAGTCCTCACTATTACGTGAAATAGTGTGATAATAGTTGTAATGAGGACTCCTTTTGAGTTTGTATAATATCTAGTAGACAATATTTGTATTCAAACTCACGGTTTATGTCGTATTTATACGCAGTTAGGTTAGTAAGTTGTATTTGAATTTATGTACCATGTAAGTGGCGACCCAGATGGGTGGCGTATACCTAATTTTAGGGGGCGTCGCGGTTGGTATTATCGAAGCTTAGGGATATGATCCTGGCTAAGATGTGAGAATAGTACTAGGAGGGAGAGGCGGAATTCCTTGTTTAGTATGACCTACTAAATTTATTTGGTATTTAATTGGTCGATCGAGTATAGGGGATAATATGTGATATGTTAATTAACCCTTATTTTGTGGCGGTGTTTGAAAATGGCATCCGAGAATGTTGAGAATAGAATGGAGCCACGAGACTGTTGATTCTCCACGGATCGATAATCGGGATAATGTACAACGGGATGGCGATAATCCTCCCCTGTAAACAACAACACCGATCAATTGACTAACGACGATGCGTTTAAGAGGTTTTAGAATTCATGCAACATCGGCGAAACGACTCACATCCAAAACGTGGGGTGGAAACACGGAAAACTCTCGGTGACCGCTAAACAATTCAAGGAGCTGGGACCACCGGAGTTTAAGGAGAGCCAAAACCACTTACGGCGGAAGCATGGATAAAGCATTACCAAGATATTTGATGTCTTGGGATGCTCAGGAGCAAAAGGTTCCTTTACGCCTTTATGTTGCGCAGCGGAGAGGCGATTCTTGGTGGGAATCGGTAAAAGCGTACTCAACTTCTTTGTCTTGAAGATATCTTGGGAGAAGTTCTAGAGTCGCTTTCAACGACAAATACTTTCACGAAAGTATTAAGCCACATGAAGGAGGTGGAGTTTATCAAGTTGGAACAAAACAATATGGCCGTGTAATCGCAATACGAGGCAAAGTTTGCGGAGTTATCACGGTTTCGTCCCCACTTGGTAGATAATGAAGAGAATGGCGGCGAATGTTTTTAAGAGGTTTGAAGCGAGATCGTCAACATCTTATTTCTCATAAACCGTGTTTTTATTCGATGTTGTAAATAGGGCTCGATTAGTGGAAGTAGCGATAATGTGTCAACGCAACTAAAAAGAGAAAGCGGTAAACAAAATTATAATACTAGCGAGTAGTAGTCATCGAGCGGTGACAACAAGCGTGGAGGAATTAACGGGCGGATATGGTAACCACTTGGTGGTAATCGGGGCCAAAATAATAAGAATGGACATTTCAAGAAAATGAGATTCAACAATGATGGAAAGATGTCAACACCAAAGACTGTTGTTAAGGAAGGAGAAGGACCACTATTGTATATGCTTCAAATGCGGAGGAGAGGGACACATTAGTTCGAATCTGCCATGTATAATCAGCGTGTTATAATTGTGGAAGAGAAGGTCACTTAGCTCGATTTTGTCGTTTCAAGACAAATTCAACTAGGATGGAGGCACCAAAGGTCATCCCATACAAACCAAAGCCGGTAGTTTAAGAGAGCGTTTTTTTTCGTGACGAAGAACACGAATAAAATTATCACGGGTAAGTAATCATAAGCTCTTGCGAAGTCTATACCGTGTTAGATACCGATTCTACCCACTCTTTTATTTCACCTAGTTAGCGTTCAACGTTTAAATTTGACTCGGGAGAAGTTAGACTTTGACTTATTGGTTGAAACTTAGTTAGTAGGAGCCTTCGTTCTGCTTACTATTTTTAAATCTTGTTTGATTCAAATAAACACTTTCACGTTACTTGTCGATCTTATCTTTTGAAAATACTTGCCTTTGATGTGATTTTAGGAATCAATTGGTTAACTACTCATCATGCTTTTCGTAAGGTTGTTAGCTTTTATATTCATAACCAACCTTTATTATCTGAATTCAAAGTAACCAAACCCTAAAGTTAATCATTTGTTATATCAAGCCATAAGTAAAAGAGCCCCGATCCTTTCGTTGTTAACTTCCTTGTGTGGAATGCACCGCCGACTTTACGTAGGCGACGTCGTGAATGAAGATGGCAAGTTGATAGGTATCATTGTGAGGTGCCATCCAGGTTAAGGGATAGAAGTCACAGTTGATATTAATGTGACGTCTTATCCAAAGTCTTGGACGAAAGTCACGATTTTGAATGATATTTCTATTATTAATAAATTTCTTGGCGTATTCTTAAAGACTTCTTAGCCTACTTAGGCGTGAAATCGAATTTCATATTGACCCCAAATATAAAACCCATTTCTTAAACCCTCAAATATTTCTTCAACTAAATGAATAGGTTTACGTGGTTTATGATGAAAGTCATAATAAAAGCATTGGAATAATGAAAATCATGGGTATTCGTGGTATTAATAAGTTTTATGATGAGTTATGTTGGTTAGTATGTAAAAACATGAAAGTTTCTTAGAAATCACAAAGAGTTGAAAATCGATTTTGGTGAAAAAGCGTAACATGAAATTCAATTGACCATATCTCTTATTATATTTTGAATTTTTGAATGTGGTCAAGTCCTAGAGTTAGATATATGAGTTACCTAACTAATCCAAGTGGAATTACTGGAAAAGGTGTTGTAGATTTTTGTGTGGACTGATTTTTTAGCAAAGGAGGCCAAAGCTATAAATTTCGAAAATGCTACTGATCCGAAAACTTTAAGGGACTGTTTCGACCACTTAAATTATGAGAAAAATTCTGGCCTTTTGGGACATGAAGGTATATGGTATAAAGTACCTCCTGTCCAAAAATGAGCTCATTCGACTTAAAATGAGCAAGTTATGACTCTTTCAATATTTAGGTTTTTCCGATGAAAAACTATAACTTAGAGTTCTATAACTCAGATGACCATGAAATTTAAACTAGAAGCTCACGTTAACATGTGTAAGGTCCTGCCAAGATTTGGGAATTTTGGAGTTAAACTTGAGGTAGCTAATTTCTTAAGGAATTAATTAGAAATTGATTTTTGAAAAATAGTAAATGAATTTTAAAAATTCCGAGAAAATATATTTTCATTATGGGACTATATTATGCTAAATCCCAGAAAAGAAATATTTTTGGGACTGATTTGGTATTTTCATGAAAATAGTTTAATTCTGAACATATGAGTTAAATATGTTATGTGAAATAACAAAAGTTGAAAATAGGATATTATGGCTAGAGAATCCTATATAGAGTATATGCATATTTTTTTGAGAGATTTGATAATTGGTGATGATATCTTATGAGTATGGCATTTTTGAATGATTAAATGCATTATATGGTAAAGCGTAAACAATTAAGATAAATTGTTTATAAATTTAAGAAGTGATTAAAATATTGTTATAATATTAATGATATTAGATTATAAGATTATTAAATGATTGAAAACATGGGGATATTCTTGAATCTGGATAAATTATATTATAAATGTTTAATATTTATTCTTTATCTCATTTGATTGATTCTTTATATCATTATCCTCAATACTTTATATTATGTTGAAAGTCATACATGGCACATGGTCATAGATGGACTTGGTATGATTATGACCGAGGATTGTTAAGTATAATCATAATCGTAATTGAAAACACAATTATCTTTGGTAGTAGTGCATGGATAATTTGTGGTCGTGATACTAATGAATACACAATTATCTTTGGTAGTAGTGCGTGGATAATTTGTGGTCGTGATACTAATGAATACACAATTATCTTTTGGTAGTAGTAGTGCATGGATAATTTGTGGTCGTGATACTAATGAATACACAATTATCTTTGGTAGTAGTATGGATAATGGATAATTTGGGTCGTGATAATTTAATGAATACTTAATTATCTTTGGTAGTAGTGCATGGATAATTTGTGGTCGTGATCTTAATGAAAACACAATTATCTTTGGTAGTAGTGCATGGATAATTTGTGGTCGCGATACTAATGAATACACATTATCTTTGGTAGTAGTGCATGGATAATTTGTGGTGCGTGATACTAATGAATACACAATTATCTTTGGTAGTAGTGCATGGATAATTTATGGTGCATATATCTTAATGAATACACATTTATCTTTGGTAGTAGTGCATGGATAATTAATGGTCGTGATACTCTTAATGAATATCCTTGGCTTTGTAGTGCGGGGATGATTCGATGATATGGATTAATTATTGAAATGAGTCTCGTGATGAAATATTAATTCATGGATGTGGTAAAAAGTCATCTTTGGTAGTAGTGCATTGATAGACTTGGTATGATTATGACCACGGATTATTCAAATAATCATGATCAGTAATTGAAAACACGAATATCCTTGGCGATGAAGCATGGATGGATAATTCGTGGTCGTGATACTTTATTAAGCTAAAGTCTCGATATTATTGGTTTTACTGATTTATATATCTTTGGCTTGTAGTGCAAAGATGAATTGTTAATGAATATCTTTGGTAGGATTGCAAAGATGAACTTAATATTTTCAACGATAAAGGTATTCAAGGTATCCTCACCTCTTTATCATATCAGTCACGTTTCTAATTTTGGTGAAAATTCCATAAGGAGGGAGATTGTGAGACCCCAGTTTTATCAATAAAGATTTAAATTTTGTCGAAATAATTTTTAATATTATGGTGTGAATTTGAGATAAATATTATAGTTGTGGGTAGTATTTATAAATTTTGCAAAGTATCAAGTGGTTATATTATATTCGATTGGTGGGGAATATTATTGGTTTAGCGGGGAATATTAAATGCACTGCTCAATCATTGGTGGACCTACAATGAAATTATTGTCGGATTGAGAAAAACGACAAAAATATTTTATTGAAATAACGGCGGAAGTTTTACCGTAGTTCTTGTTGAACTACTCATTAGTAAAAGTACGATGTGTCGTGTGGTTGCATTAATAGCACACGGTATTGATTATTGATCTTTATGTGAGAAGTCACTTCGGTTTGATTCCATTATTGTCGATTAATAATATGAATTATTATAAGCGATAATGACGTTTTGTTTTATTAAGTATTATTAACGTAATAAAAGCGAAACATCTTTTATATAAAATAGAATACTTTATTAAAGTTATTACATAAATAGAATATATTATATTTTATTATGCGTAGTGTTGCGTAGTGTTTTTGCGTAGTGTTTTGCGTAGTATTGCATAGTGTTTGCATAGTAAAATGTTTTTATATAAATAGAATATATTATATTTTATTTAAAAGATTTTTCTTTAAATATGGACCGTCAGATTAAAGTAAATCAATCTGGACCGTTCATGGATTAATTCTTATGCATTCCATTTTCCTATAAATAGAAGCTCATTCTTTCATTATTTTCTTACTAATTCATTGAAACTACAGAGAGAAAATTATAGAGAGAAGCTATAGAGAAAAATTATAGAAAGAAGAAGAGTATTCTACTACTTCACTACTTCATATTCGGTTCTTTTTACGGTAAGGGTGTTTATTCTTTCTTCTTGAAGAGAACTTACATTATTCCATTCATTATTATTACATTGGAATAACTTTATAAAAGTGGCATACCCTATATACATAACTTTTGTACGCTGCATATCCTATACTTGGTGAAATCCTTATGTTATTCCATTGCTTATTATTACATTGGAATAACTTTGTATCTGTGGTTTACCTATACTTGGTGACATTCTTACATTATTACATTGGAACATCACATGCATGTGTTTTACACCTAATTCGGTTCCGTTTTATTATTCTGTTGGAACATCCTCATGCATGTGTTTTACACCGGACACGGTTCCGCTCTTTATCATTCTGTTGGAACATCCTATCATGTGTTTTACACCGGATCAGTTCCATCTTTATTATTCTGTTGGAACATCCTGCTCCGATTGTGAATTTCACGACACGGTTCCGTTATTATTATTACTGTTGGAATAACTTTTGTCTGTCTGCGCAATACTGCATGCATGGTGATTTCTTTTGTTATTCTATTCTTTATTATACCCAGTTGGTTAAAACTTTGACTTATATACTCCATGAAATTAGTAGAATATCCTTGATATTTGCGTTTCATCCATATCTTTTCATGGAAATATTCTTACGATCATTCTTGAATTTTACTCTACGAAAGCGATGTCGTGTTGACAATTTGGGCGTTAATAATTCATGGATTAAATAATTCTTGAACTTGTTTTATTGAATTATTATGTCATTGTCATCATCCTCATGTTATATTATGTTATCTTTGGCTTACGTGCGTAGATGAACTTAGTATGATTATGACCGAGGATCATTCGGTATAATCATGACTTGATATAAATGATGTGACAAAAGTCCTCGATGGCACGTAATGCGGTGATGGATAGTTTTGGTATGATTATGACCGAGGGTGATTCGGTATAGTCATGACCATTGATAATTTGATGAAAATCCTTGGCCAGTGAGTACGGGGATGATTAGATGTGGTGGTTTATTTATTAAAATTTGAGTCTCAAATGATAAAAATTGATGAAAACCTTTTTAAAACCTAAAAGATAGTAGACTTTATTCTCTACTTGACTCTTTTAATGGATTGCTAATTCATTGCAGCTAAAACGGTTGTCTATTGTATTTTATCGGTTTAACATTTGTTGAAGGCTAATGATAATTTATTACGCATTATCTTAGTCATAATATTTCTTCTTGGGCTAGTTGAGCTCACCCTTTCTTTCATTATTCTCTTGAAAATGAGAACATAAATTTGAGACAGTCGGGGAGCAAGTAATGGTCCGAGAGGATAGCATTAGTAGTCCTCACTATTACGTGAAATAGTGTGATAATAGTTGTAATGAGGACTCCTTTTGAGTTTGTATAATATCTAGTAGACAATATTTGTATTCAAACTCACGATTTATATCGTATTATATACCTGACAGATTAGGTTAGTAAGTTGTATTTGAATTTATGTACCATGTAAGTGGCGACCCAAGATGGGTGACGTATACCTAATTTTGGGGGCGTCACAGTAAAGCCAATTTTATATTCACGTGGGGGATAATATTGGTTAACCATTACACATCTGTCAATAACTTCCAATAATCTCCATGTCACTAAAATCACTGAAGTTGCATACTGTACTTCATATGAGTATATTTTAAAAGTGAAGGTTATGAAAACGAAAATTCATTACTTGTTGATGAAAAGGCAAGTAGAACTGGAATACTACATTTTCTTACTTAGTATATCCTTCAATTACACAAATTAACCTTCAATTACACAAATTAACACATCCTTCAAAAATGAAGTGTTACACCTATTACTTTGTTTGCATTGTATTTAAGTTAATAATTTTATTTATTTATGTGTAACTAATATCTTACGGTAATAAGTTGTTTGGAAATGCGCAATATGAAGAGACATTATTGAAGTATGACCTTGCTCTATAAGTTTCATCAGATATTCCCTCTATTGTTGAATTACGTTCAATTTGTCATTCAAACTGTGCCACGTGTTACTTCGAAATGGTATGTTCTTTTCATGTCCACATCTAGGAGGTTATGTTACACAAACATTTTAAAGAAGTCGGATCATTAAATTGAGTTACTACAATTTAGCGTGTGGGACGTCTCCGGTGTATGTAAAATATAATGTGAGTGGTCATTTTGAAATCAACACCAATTTGAAGATCTACTAAACATTAATTTTTTACTAAGATTATCAATGAAAATAAAATAAAATAAAAATAGTAATATCCATCTTATTGTGATTTTGCTAAATTTACGAATTCACATATGATGGAGAACATTTGTTAAATTAAATTGATTTCAGTCTTGATAGTATTATTCTGAAAGATATATTAGCATGTGGGGAAATAAAATTCTAAGACGGTCGTGATGTTTAGTTGCTTTTAATTATTGAGTAATGAGTATTGGAGTTAGTTTACTATTCAAAGATTGCATATTCAAAGAATACTTCTGAAATGGGATACGATGATTGTTGTTTAATCAGTTATGTAACGGCTGAGCTTTTGAGCGTCATACTTTTAACTCAATTTAAGTTTTGAAAATGACAAATCTTACAACAAGTAACACTTTTTTAGTAAGTTATGAAATTCAAAATTGTATTAACATAAATTAAATAAATCCATGTCAATTTTAAAATTAAAAGTGTTTGAAATTGATTTTTAAAAAGTCAATAATAATTTCATAATTAAATTGAATAATAATTTAATAAATAAATCGGAAGGGAGATAATATAACATTTAATTGTAGTGATGGTAAGATGCAATAAATACCATTGAATGCATAAGGGCATAAATGAGAAAATATTGCAAAAATTATATTGGAGTTTTGACACATTACTTATTTTGGGAAAAAATATTAAGTCTAAAAAAGTACTTATTGTGGGACGGAGGTAGTATCATTTACCAAGTAAAATTTGTTTGAAATTCCATCACTACCCCTTTATGAGAAGTTGAAAACTATTAATACAAGAGAGAGAATTTATTGGAATAATGAGAGAAGATAGGGATAATATAGAAAAGTAAATATTTTATTCTCCTCGAAAGTTGTAAATAACAAATTTTTTGAAACAATTTTTTTCTTCTAAAACGATAATCTTTTAGGAACGAAATGAGTACTAGTACTCAGTAGGAGGATTATCCGGTGGAGGTGGGATGCACGCCATTCAATACAGGCACACGTCAGCCACCACTCAAGCCGTTCCCAAAAAACTACATTAGTTTAGGTGTTCTCACCTCCATTTTAACCTCATAAAATATGTTAAAATACTAATTTATTTTTCAAAAAATACTTAGATAAAGTGTACTATTTTAAAAAGATTTTTTTCTCTTCTAAACTACTATATGTTGGGCGAAATTTCGTTAAAATGTTATTTTAGTTTATATACACATTCTGTTATACTTATGCAGGGGTAAGAATAAAATATTTCGTCTATTTTAAAATTAAATGTACATTTTAACTTTTTAGGTAATTTTGTTTGTTTAATTTTAAAACTATTTTGCCAAACTTAAATAAATTATATCGATTATAAAATCATAATGTAATTTTGGTAAGGAGATTATCCCGTTTATAAATATACATGTAGTCTTGCGATTTTAGATTAAACAATGTAATTTTATTTTTCATTTGACATTATTGAGATTTAAAATATTTTATTTATTTAGAGAGTTTAAAATACTTATTTATTTGGGTTTATTCTTATTTAATCTTTTAGGTACTACACTTACACTTGGTAGTATTAATTATGTTTTTAAAGAGAAGTAAAAAAGAGTGAGAAACAGAATTGGCCCACTCGATACGTGGCATTTAGAATACAATTCCTTTCATTACCTAAAACTTAATAAATCTATTCATGTAAAATAGATTGATTCCATTTTAACAAAGCATTGCTGCATCTTTTTCTCAAGTATTCTTCCCCATCTAAATTCTACGTGCCACGCTGTCCCACAATCTGGCACTGCTTACACGCTATAAGCCGTCCGATTGTCTTAAATTTAGTCGCGGTCAGATCATAACTAAACAAACGAACCAAAATAGACGACACAACATAACTACAGAGAGAATAAGCACATCATAGTCCTACCATCTTATCCTCAGATTTTCTCTCCTCACCTCAATATAAATATTCAGTCCCTCACCACTCCTAAAACCTCCCCTTTCTTTCTGTCTACTACACTTCTTATACCTCTTGAAGCCGGTGATTTCCGGTGACCTACTTAACAATGGTGTCGGCGTTGCTATCAGATCTGGCCACGGAGATAGTGATTCCGGTCTGCGCGGTGGTCGGAATCATTTTCTCTCTGTTCCAATGGGTGTTAGTCTCTCGAGTTAAGGTCTCGCCGGAGCGGAACTCTTCTTCTCCGAGGAATAATAACAAGAATGGATACAATGATTCCTTGATTGAAGAGGAGGAAGGCATCAATGACCACAGCGTCGTCCTTAAGTGTGCTGAAATACAGAATGCCATCTCCGAAGGTGTGTTTAATATTTAGATCTTTCAGTTTTTCTGCCAGATCTGATTTACTATATAATTGTACTAACATGAAGTGAAACGTTAGACCTTCATGCAATTTTTGTTTACAAAAAAGGAATTTAATTATTTTTATGTGACTTCTGATGGATGAATTAACCCTTCAGCTGGTTAATCGAAAAAAAAAATAGTATTTTTTAGAGTGGTAAAGATTTGATTTTTAGTGAGCTAAACTCTAGTAAAGAAATTTTTTTGGGAGTCTTATTGTTTTAGTTTCAATTAGATTGCAAATGAGATGACAGAAGTAATATAAAGTTGAAACATCTCGTTACTCTCCTTTCCTTTTCTTGGCGGCACAGTGGGGTTTAGGGTTTTATTTGGAGTGCACTGATGTCGCTTGTGAGCTGGATCTTCTGACAGATCTGCTGCTTTTTTTAATAAAGTATTTTTGGTTCAAATTGCTTTGTCTTTTATTCTTTTTTATTGTTTCCTTGATATTGGGAATAGTAAAATAGATAATTAATATATACATTAAACAGTACCGTCTTATTGTTATTAAGTTATGACTAAGGGAGTTAATATCCTCTGCCTTATCGCAATAAAGTTCTCATCCATTTATTTTATTGTTTTACGAGTAATCATAATAGTCTACTTAGAGCATGTCTTGACGAGCTTCAGGTGATGCAGGTGGAGAGTGGAGTATTTAGTAGATGGTATATCCTTGTATATAATTAAGCCATTATCACTTTTTAAGTTGTTTGTTATTTAGCTGTTATTGCATAATTTTTTTTGTAGGATTTCATTAATTCATGTATGCATGGTTTGTTGCTTGTTGTGTTAGTTAATACTCCCCGTCCCTTATTAAACGTCCTAATTTTTTTTTTCCACAATAAATACCTTATTTCTCTATTTGTAACTACTTTTATCCTATTTTTTCACTTGTACCCTCATAATCCTCAACTTTTGTTGAAAATTGAAGAAATAAGCATCTCCAGCAGCTAGACTATCTGATGGACTATATTTAGTCCATATGACATCAACAAATGTCCTTTAGTCTTTCATCTTTCCAGCAGATGGATTGTCCCGTGAATTATAATATAAAAAGATTAAAATAATCTATGAATTGAAAAAAGTTCCAATTTACTTCCACTCTCCCATTTAAATATAATTAAAATTATAGTCCATGGACTATCAAGTTCCTAGATTTAGTCTTGTGGTGCTTCAAATATAGTCACACTATATTTAGTCTACATGCTGGAGCTGGAAGATAAGTCCTAGACTAGATTGTGCTGCTGGAGTTGCTCTAAGAAGAAAAGGTTTACATTGGGAACTAATGAATTATTATACCACTTTCTATCTCATATTACCAATATAACACTTCTTTTATTTAATGGCTCACTAGACTCTTTCTATATTCATTCTAGTTTTTAGTACTTATCGGGAATGCGTGAATAACAAAAAAAAATGATTTAAAAAACTAATTTACATGGGTAGAAGTAATACTTAATAGAAAAGTGGAGAAATACTTCAATTAATAAGTACTACCTCCGTTCTTAAAAGATTGTTGTTTAAGATTTTTGCACATGGATTAAGAAAGTATCATTTACCAAGTAAAATTTGTTTGAAATTCTATCACTACTCCTTTATGGGAAGTTGAAAACTATTAATACAAAGGGAGAGAATTTCTTGGGACAATGAGAGAATGTAGGGGTAATATAGGAAAATAAATAATTTATTCTCATCGAAAGTTGTAAACGACAAACATTTTAGAACAAATTATTTCTTCTAAAACGACAATCTTTTAGGAACAGAGGGAGTAATTCAAAAAGATTAATTTAGGTAAAAAAATATATTATTAATTAGCGTGCTGAAACCAATTAAGACGTTTATTTTGGGATGGAGGGAGTAATATTTATGAAATTAAAATACCATTATACTCACATTTGTCAATATATATGCCTAATATTTGTATATCTAGGGTTTGGTTATATTGTTATTCCTAATATCGAATAGTAGATGTGGGATTGTGGCAATACGATTAGCTTATATTTATGTTCAACTCATTTAGAGAATAATTAAGAACAAAAATGTTACTTCTGCTGGCAAGTTTTTTAGATTATTCTTTTTGTTAATTGCATCACTTTCGTGTGACTGAGGCTTTTGCCTTCGATTTTGACAAGGTTGATAACTCTTATCCAGAGGTTACCTTTCATCAATTAATGTAGTTGTTTGTTTGCCATTAGGTGTTTTGACTCCTCCCATGTCAGAACACCAATGCGGTTTTGATTGTGTCCTGGAATACTCTTTTCAATTTACTTTCCAGTTTCACATGCTTTGCTTAATAGAACATCTGGGAATTTAAATACTTGTTTTTAAGGTTTATATTTGTTTTTAAATCACTGGATTGCGGTCCATTGACCATTACCAGCTATTATCTTTAGTTCATTTTTTCATCAAGATTGAAACTTGCAGATTTTGAAGCCTATATGCATGTGCATACTAGTATTTTGCGTCATGTTGTGGCCTAAGCTGAGCCACATCTCTTGTGACTATCCATTGATGTTTACTAGTATGTTGTGTAATGTTAACTGAAGTCGTATCTCTTGTGATTGTATTTGATTTATTTTGATAGAAGTGTGTTTTCTCTCATTTCCTGAAAGAGTTAACGTTGTTTCTAGGTGTTTATTTGATTGACTTGCTGGAGTGCTTTTGTGCTCGGTTTAATTTATCACTACAATGAATGTTACAGGTGCAACATCCTTTCTGTTTACTGAATATCAGTATGTTGGTGTTTTCATGGTTGCTTTTGCAATTCTTATCTTCCTTTTCCTGGGGTCTGTTGAGAGCTTCAGCACAAAGAGCCAACCATGCACTTTCAGGCCATTGAAGTTGTGCAAACCAGCACTTGCCACTGCTGTATTCAGCACCATATCATTCTTGCTTGGTGCCATCACCTCTGTTTTGTCTGGTTTCCTTGGGATGAAAATTGCTACATATGCGAATGCAAGGACCACTTTAGAAGCAAGAAAGGGTGTTGGAAAAGCTTTCATAGTAGCATTCAGATCTGGTGCAGTTATGGGTTTTCTCCTTGCTGCAAATGGTCTTTTAGTTCTATACATTATCATCAACCTCTTTAAGCTGTACTATGGTGATGATTGGGAAGGCCTTTTTGAAGCAATCACTGGTTATGGGCTTGGTGGATCCTCCATGGCTTTATTTGGAAGAGTTGGTGGTGGTATCTACACTAAGGCCGCTGATGTTGGTGCTGATCTTGTGGGGAAACTTGAAAGGAACATTCCAGAAGATGACCCTAGAAATCCAGCTGTAAGGCATCACATTACCGGTCCATTTAATTGCTGACGTCAATATCTTTGAATTTCTCCTCCAGGAATCTAGGAATCTATTATGATCTGTTTATATGGTTAATTTTGCAGGTCATTGCGGACAATGTTGGTGATAATGTTGGGGATATCGCTGGGATGGGGTCTGATCTTTTTGGCTCATATGCTGAGTCATCTTGTGCTTCCCTTGTCGTTGCTTCTATTTCCTCTTTTGGCATCAATCATGAGTTTACTGCAATGTGTTATCCCTTGCTCATTAGTTCTGTGGGAATCCTTGTTTGCTTGATAACAACCCTCTTCGCTACTGATTTTTTTGAAATTAAAGAGGTCAACGAAATTGAACCAGCACTCAAGAGACAGCTTATCATCTCTACTATTCTCATGACTGTGGGAATTGCAATTATTAGCTGGGTTGCTCTGCCATCATCCTTCACAATATTCAATTTTGGTACTCAGAAAGTTGTGAAGAACTGGTAAGATTTACAGTCTTCATTCTTATTTGTCTAAAGTAATGTAGTATTTTAGTAGTTGATGTGGCTAAACATACATAATCTATAATTTAGTGTTTGCTATGACAAAATCTACAATATAAGCAATAGGGGATCTGCGACCTTGATAGCTATTAAATTGGTTTTCAGGTGTTCGGTTTACTGAAAAGTTTATAGTAGACACAATGTGTCAATTATATAAATTATGTGCCAATACATCAAAAATAATAAATGCCTTTGCACTAAGAAAAAGATGAACTCTAGGTGCATCAAAAATAATAAATTTTGATCTATTAAGATTTGAGGCAAGCATTATCTGTTTATATTTCAAGTGGTAGTGGCTTTTTGATAGGTCCCTCTATTGCATACTTGTGAAAAACTTTGAGGCTACTGGAGTTACTCGTTGCACACTTTGGTATTAGTTATACGAGGAGTGCCATTTTTTTTATATTATTTTGTGTGACAACTTATATCCTTTGTTGGATTTTAGGATGGAAAAATCCTTCCATACAATGCATCAAGGAGATCTATGATTTTTATTAAGCTTTATTCACATTTGCTGCAAACAATTTATGTTTCAAGTATGGTACTAATAGCCTTGGTTGATGTAGAATGTTCCGACTGAATTTCATTGGCAAAAACTACATAGTTCTACTTAATATAAAATGGTCTGTCTGGTGCTAGTTCCAAAAAACATTCCTGTGCTACATTTTTTGGGACATGACTAGTTCTGATCCAGCTAGACTTAGGTGGTGTTTGATAAAACTGAGTGTTAAGACCTGAATAGTTTAGACGTCTGAATAATATAGAAAATCTGAATAGAATTGTGTCTGAATGAAAAAATGCTGTTTGATAATTAATTTTTTCAAAATGTCTGAATAACGGTATTTTACCATTTTAACCCTCTGAACAGTTTAAACAAAACATGTTTGATAATCAGAAGGTCTGAATAGTATTTTAAATACATATTTATAATATTTTGACCATAATATGATAAAATAAAAATAAAAAACGTACAAATTAAATTAACTTCAAACATAGTATCATGTCCCAAAAATATAACATAGCATAATAATTCAACCATACAAATTAAATTAACTTCAAACAGTTGTTAAACAGTTGTTAAAAGTTGGTTTTTCCCCACCACCCTCAACTGTGATCCACCGCCATTGTTCCTGGCTCCTCCCTCTGCTTTCATAGTCACTCCTTTCCCTTCTTTCCCATTACCGTACCTCTCAATTTAGATACGTAAGATATGCAAAATCTACATACACTCAAGACCCATATACATTAGATCCACCACCCTCCCTGTCATCGATCCAAACCCAATTTTCAAATGGTGGTGAAATTGGACAAAGTTAGTCATGGAAGGTGAATGAGGAGTCTCTGTTTGGAACGAAAGGTGAAGAAAGAGGAGTTCAAATATGCAGATCTATACACATTTTCTCTCTTCCCTCCGCCCCAATTTTACCATTACCAAATTTTATCTATCTTCTTTCTCTCTCTATAAATCTCTCTTTATTGCAAAAAACAAAACTCCATATTCATCAAATTTATCTCATTGTTCTTCTTGGTTAGACTTGTTAATAGAGGGAGGGAGGGAGGGAGGGTGGTCGGAGTCAGCGAGGGAGGAGATGTGAGGGACAACAAAGGAATTTGGGTTAACGTCTGACCGAAAAGGAGGAAGAAAAATTCATACAGAGGCATCAAAAAATTTGTCAAACAATGATTATCCTCTTACCGAAAAAGAAGCTATGCTGGACAGAGGCTTTCAGACATAAACAAACGCCACCTTAGGGGGGTGTTTGATAACTACTTATTGAGTTTGAATGGTGCTGAACGAATAAGAAATGTCATTAAGCTTGTTTGTTTTGTAAAATTAAAAATCTGAATAGCTCTTAATAGTCTTTGACCAAGAATAAGCATCATAAAGCTGGCTGATTCTGGTGTCGTGAATGGCGAATGGATGGATTTTTTACGTGCATAACCATATTTCTTTATGTTGCACCAAAATTAAACATCTTTAGGAAAGAGATAAAAAGAGATGCACAAGTATTAAATGAGTTGTATTAAAATATAAAGTCAAAAAAATAGAAGATGTAAAATAGTGTTTCTAGTATTTCATCATATGTCATGACATATATTAATATTACGTTATCAATTTTTGCACTATCTTTGTTATAATATAATAATTAACTTTCTAAAATTAATTTGCAATATGATTTATTCACAATTATAAAATAATAAATTTCACGATTATTAGTATTTTGTATTTACTAAAATTAAATGAACTTATACCAATTTTAAGTTTTAAAATATCTAACGGTAACTTTCAAAAATTAATTATGATATTATGTTTTTGAGAGGGGGTATTATTATATTTTATATTGATGTACTTTGTATAATTGTATTATTATATTTAAAAAACAAATATATTTTGTAAATTTAAAATGTCTAAAACCATTACTCTTTTTTTGAAAAAACAACATTCAATGTCATTATTTTTATCACCATATTTAATGTTGTTATATTTTTTTTGGTTAAAGTTTATGGATTTTAATGGAATACACGTCAATCAATGAAGTTGAGAGTTCCAATGTGATAAGTAAGGAGTAATTAACTTATTCATTAATTCCATATTAAGGGGTATATGTGGAAAATTTATGTTAAAAATTGTCACTTAACTCATTTTCTTAAACTATGTGCCAAAAGAAATCAGCCTATAACTATGGGACGGAGGGAGTATATATATATGAAAAACTTGTTCAAAATACAGAGGGTTAAAATGGGAAAGTACCTTCATTTAGATGATTCAAACAGCTAATTATCAATTAGAGTTCTATTTCATTTAGTCATTCAGGTTTGTTTAATTATTCAGACTATTTCATTCAGTTTTAACAAACAGATATGTTAGATCGAGTCCTGTAGATAGTTGTGCACAAACATTTCTCCAAAAAAAGGCTAATACATGATGACTTCCATAATTGGGTTTACAGGCAGTTGTTCTTGTGTGTGGGTGTCGGTCTCTGGGCTGGACTTATCATCGGATTTGTTACCGAGTACTACACCAGCAATGCTTACAGGTATGTCTCATAGTTATGCACAGCGGTTTGGCAAGATTTCTGCATTATTATCTAACCGCTTTTATCTTTTGAATTTTTTATGCCAGCCCCGTGCAAGATGTTGCTGATTCCTGCAGGACCGGAGCTGCGACAAATGTTATTTTTGGCCTTGCATTGGGATACAAGTCTGTCATCATTCCTATTTTTGCCATTGCAATCAGTATTTTTGTTAGTTTTAGCTTTGCTGCCATGTATGGCATTGCTGTAGCTGCGCTTGGAATGCTGAGCACCATTGCCACTGGATTGGCCATTGATGCCTACGGTCCTATCAGTGACAATGCTGGAGGCATTGCTGAGATGGCAGGAATGAGCCACAGAATACGTGAAAGGACTGATGCGCTTGATGCTGCTGGAAACACCACTGCTGCTATTGGAAAGGTATCATGTTATTCTTTCTTGGGATATTTGTTACTGCAGTTCGTATTTGTGTATGTTATTACCTTGTGTGGATGCTTGTGAATTTTCTAAGCATATAAGCTACATGCATGCATATACTCTAGTGATATTCAACATGTTTCTGAATGTTCAATTGCATGGATACTAAAAGGTCTCTTGGCATCTCGTAAGTTCTGGACAAATGCCACATCTAGTTCCCAAACTGATTAAAATTCCTCCCCTATCAATAAATTTGCTGTTCATGAATTGAAGAAATGGCACTGGTGTTTTTTCTTGCTTCCACAAACATTGGTCGCCATTTATTGACTACAAATTTTACATTTCTGTAGGGATTTGCCATTGGGTCTGCTGCTCTGGTTTCATTGGCACTGTTTGGTGCCTATGTTAGTCGTGCGGCAATTTCAACAGTTGATGTATTGACCCCAAAGGTCTTCATTGGTTTGCTCGTTGGTGCCATGCTTCCTTACTGGTTCTCTGCCATGACCATGAAGAGTGTGGGTAGTGCAGCTCTGAAGATGGTTGAGGAAGTTCGCAGACAGTTCAACACAATACCTGGTATCATGGAGGGCACTGCCAAGCCTGATTATGCCACATGTGTCAAGATCTCAACTGATGCTTCTATCAAGGAGATGATTCCCCCTGGTGCCCTGGTGATGCTTACACCTCTCATTGTTGGAATCCTTTTTGGAGTGGAGACTCTGTCTGGCGTTCTTGCTGGCTCTCTTGTTTCAGGTGTCCAGGTAACATTTCTGATTGAAAAAGTGAAATACCTTTTATATTGTTTAATTTGTCTACCCACATTATTGAAGAATATATATTCACGGACAGATTGCCAATCCTTTGGATGTGCTTTTCAAAAGACTTTTATTTTTTTGGATTGCCAAAATTAGGACTGAATATTAGCTGTTACTTACCTGAATCGTCACCTACAGATAGCAATATCTGCATCTAACACTGGTGGTGCCTGGGACAATGCGAAGAAATATATCGAGGTGATTATCGTATTTGCATGTGTCAAGATGGTTTATTGTTTGTTTTTTAATTAATAAATTGATGTTTAAATTTTGAAATCTGTCAGGCTGGTGCCTCTGAGCATGCCAGGACCCTTGGACCAAAGGGATCTGATCCACACAAGGCAGCTGTGATTGGTGATACCATTGGAGATCCACTAAAGGACACTTCAGGCCCATCGCTGAATATCCTTATCAAGCTCATGGCCGTTGAATCCCTTGTATTTGCCCCTTTCTTTGCCACTCACGGGGGCCTGCTTTTTAAGATCTTTTAAGGGAGAAATGACCAGGGAAACACACGAATTGACCTCTTTTCCCCCTCTATAGGACTAGCATTTCTAATCGTCTATTTGATATCTTTCACCAACAATTTTCTTTGCATCTGTTCACTTCCCAAGCAGGAAAGTTTGAAGTTAGTTTGTAGTTGGTTAATATTATTTTTGATGATCCAATGATGATATGATAATTGTGATGGCAAGAAAGGATGATGAAAATTGTCACTCCTATCACAGAGGAGAGGCAAGAACCCACAAGTTGACTTTAGTTTTTAGAACACCTAGTTTTCTAGTCTTTTTATGCAAGCATGGACAACACTGGTTCTTGATGCCATTGTTTGTGTTTGAGGTTCCTAGCCTAGTTATTTTACCTCTAATGTTCTTATGGTGGATTTTTATGGACTATATCTGTTCTGAAAAGTGAAAACTGAAACCGGTCGAACAGTCGCCCAAAATTGTTTGCTTCTTCCTCTGTTTTCTTTTCATGACTGCTGTTTTTGGGTATGTGATATTATGAAAAATGGGTAGTTGAATATTGCAAGTGCATTGTTTTTGTAGCAGATTTTAGTTGGTTTTGAGAGAAGGCTGTGAATTTTAGATGACTTGTTCATCTTGGACTCTGGCATTTGATGGTAACAAGTCTGCTGGTGAATACTTTATACTCTCTCTGTGCTGGTGGGATGGAAACTCTGGTGAATACTTTATGCTTTCTCTGCTGGAGAAGTCGCTATATATTCATAACTATGATAGGACTTGGACCAACCTTTAATATAAACCCTTTAACTAAGCAACTCAAACTTCAGATGTGGGATTGAGTTTAAGTAGCATTGTGTGTTTTAAAACAAAGTATTAATGTTGATTTTTTAGTGGTCAATTTGAAATAAAAGTATGAGTAGTATTAACCGTTTCAAAAGTATTAATAATTAAGAGATAAATTATTTGTGGAAATTTTAAAATTAAAAATATCTCATATCTTGCTTTTGTTTCACATGTTTGATTGCAAGTATTGGTATATATCGCTTCAGGATTTGGTGTAGATGTCGGGCATTGGCATATAGTATTGTAGTAGTATATAGTACGTAATAACGCCTTAATTAATTCATGCCGTCTGTCTTGCAAAATGATGATTTATGCGAAACCCGCCCCAGTAGTATTTTGAATCTTTGGTGGCTAAGCATTTTAGAGAAAGGGGCGAAAGATATAGTCGTGAAATGCGCATGACAAAGGTAGTTTATGAGCTAGCTAGCTTAGCTATCTGGCTGGCTGGCTGGCTTGTGGTGGCGTACGACGTTTAATTTGAAGCTAATGCAATTGATGAGGATGATCAGCATCTTGTTGAGAAAGTGAAAGAAGAAGCGCGAGCCGGCCCTTATGATCAAGGGTACTTACTGATGATACGACTTACGAGAATGTGGAATGGACTCTGGTGGTGAATATGATAAAATTAAATTTGATTGGATCATTTATTTTTTTCATTATTACTAGTATTAGGTTATATACTTCTTAAATTCAGAGTATTTGTATTGATTAACTATCAGACTTCTTCATCAATTAATTATATGTATGGATCATTAATGGTGAATTCATATGTTTGTGCAAGGAAGGGACTACTATTTATTAGTACTAGTATATACGGAGTACTAAATGTGTAATCTAACAATAACATTGTGTTTGCGAATTTTAAAAAGGAGAATTAGGAACAAAATTTAAGAAAGAGATTAAAATTAAATCTTTTGTTTGTACAATTTTTTGAGGTGAGAAAATTTAAAACAATTTTTTCCCAAATATTAAAATACTAAAAGAAAATATATTAAAAACATAGACCAATTAATATATTAACATACCAAAATATATCCATACATTCTTTAAAGATTGCAATTTGTTATAAAAGATTGCAATTTATTATAAAAGTAATTAGTATTACATAATATTACCACCACTCATGATTTCTCACTACATTTTGCTTATAACTTTTTATTTTCCGGTTTAATTGCATGCGAAACTTATACTAGTATTATAATTGAATTTTTAAGATGTACTATTTTATTTTAGAAATTTAATTGCTCAAGATTTAATTCAGACTTTCCTTCGCTAAACTATTACTACTACTATTTTGATACACTCGTACTCATCAAAATTAATTGGTAAATCATGATTAATTTGCTTAATTTAACATCATAATGATTACTTTCAGAAAGAAAAAAAAATCGTTATGATTGCTTGTCTTAAACTTTCGTTGTGATTAAGAATAATTAATCACCCAAAAAAGTTGAAGAAAAAAAGAAAAAAAAGAGGCAAAGTACCGTAGCCGCGTAGCGTACATAATCATAAAAAAGAATTTGTGGACCCCACCAACAAATGGATAAATCTTGGGAGGAAACGAAAGGGATGCCATTGGTGGGACCGTCAAACTTCCCCATTAGTCTCATCTCCCAAAGCACCAAACTCCGAGCCTCTCTACCTGGCGTTAATCCGTTGGTTCGGTGTTTGCTTCGTCATCAGTCACTCCTCTCACTTGTACGCATCCTCCTCTATATTCTGCTCCTTCCCTAACTTTTCTCTCTCATCTCTAGTCTATACTTTGAAAAGGTGTAATCGTCGTTCACAGTCTCCATCAAAATCAGTTCCAGCAACTAATTAGATGTTTGATCATCTTCCGGTTCGATCTTTTCTCTGTAACATATACTTGTGTACTTGTGTGTGTATTCGTATCTATCTATCTATCTATAATCCGCTCGTATGTGGTTGATTTTCTGCTTTTGTGTTTATTTCTTAACGACGCACTCTTTTGTTTCTTGGATAATAATGAAACTCAATATTTTTGAAACTTAATAAAGCTTGATTTTAATGAGTGAGCGACTTAATTCGATTTTGATGTAATTTTTTTACTTTTTTGTCCCCTTTCTATATTAGGTTTTGTAAAAAGGCTGTTGCTTTCTTTCTTTATCCTTTGTTCTTTTTATTACTGAATTAATCAATATTACTCGTGAATTTTAATTGATGTGTTTTTTTCAATATATTTTTTTAGTGCAAATTAGCTGAATTACCAGCAAAGATAAGTTATTTAATTTAGTATATGGGAAGGTGTTTATTGCAGACCGCCACATAGAAACTACCCACTTTCAACCTGCAAATTTTTAGTACATATAACTTATTGATGATTCTTTTCATTACTTGATTATCTTCTATCTAGCTAATAAGCTGTGTGTTTATGGTTAAAATTATAATTGTCTCTACTATTCTTTTATTCCCCCTATCCCCTACTCACTCACAGTTTACTACTTTCTCTCACCTCAGTACTAATACCATCCTATAACCAATTTTGGTGGCCCTCATTGACAAAATGCAATTGCATGCTGTAGCGCAGATATTCTGCATGCACACTTATATTTTCAACCTACTGTTATTTCGTGCCTACAACTCACATTGTTTTTGTCCTACAATTCTATTTCTTCTAATGGTATAAACTGTTTTTATATTTTCGTTCTTCAGCAATTGGTATTCACAGTTAGATTGTCATATGCATGGAGCTTATGCTTAATCTGGTTACTCCTCTTTTTTTGTTTTGTAGATTCAGTAGAATGGGTATGCAAATGGGTAAATGTATGGAGTAGAAACCAGGGATAACCTTACAAGATTGTTGCTCCATGGGTGGGGCTTGTTCGAGGAAGCGAGGACAACAGGTCAATGAAGACACTGGGCATAGAGGAGTTTCTGTAAGATATTGTAAAAGCGGAAGTTCAAAATGGTTGGGAACTTCAATTTCTCGAGCTGCTATAGATATTAAACAGGGAAAAGGGAAATGCCCGTCCCTCATGGAACTATGCACTTATAAAATATGTGAAGTATGTGGACTCCTTTATCAAGGTTGTGAATGAAAGCAGGAGGGTTAAGTCACGTGGACTCAATACATTTTGTTTTGATGTGTAACAGGATATAAATCAATATAGTACCTTCTCTATGCTGCCAAGAGATATTAGTCAGCAGATATTCAATGAATTGGTCTGCTCACAGCATCTAACTGATGTTACTCTTGAAGCTTTTCGAGATTGTGCTCTCCAGGTATCTCCCCAGCATTTAATGGCAAAGTTAAAGAGTTAGAAACTTTAGTGATGTCTATTATGTTAGTCATATTTTATCTGAGTACTTTTTTGCAACAGTATTAAGAGGAATCACCTTTGTGCTTGTCAGGATCTTGACTTGGGCGCATATCCAGGATTTAATGACGATCTGATGGATGTTGTCTCTTCACAAGAGGGTTCTTTACTTTCTCTCGACCTTTCTTGTTCTGATGTTACTGATTCAGGGTTAATAAATCTCAAAGATTGCAAAAACCTCCAGACCTTAAATTTAAATTACTGTGACCAAATTTCAGACCACGGGTTGGAATACATCAGTGGTATGTTTTCCTTTCCACAACCCTGACCTTTCATATCCTGTTATCTTATGTTGAATTCGTAAGTCTTTCTTATCAAATGAGTGTATCGCTCGAATTATGTGTGTGTGCATGAGTTCCTTGATTTGAATTTTACCATGCATGACACAAGTTAACAGATTAGTTGTCTTCAATAATGTAGAAACCTTATGGAACGTGAGCAGGAATGAACAAAACAGTACAGAACTACTTCCAGGACTAGCCTATTGTTGAATATTCCTGAGCAAAGAAATTAGTGAAAAATGTTAGCACCATAATAGATTAATGAACCTTACTATATCCTTGTTGAAACTGATCTGCTAGTGTTGTGTTACTGGTTTCTTGAGAAAGATCCTGTACTTAATCTGCCAAATACTGCTCATCTATACCACCTCTTTTGGCCAGCTATTCCAAATTCTTGGTGATTAGCTTCACAAGAATTTCACTTACAAATAACTTTCATACAAACTTTCAATTTCTATGTCAGGTGTATGATTAGTGGGATTTAGGTGGTGTTTGATAAAATTAAGTAATTAAGATCTGAATGGTTAATACATCTTAATAAATTAGATCATCTGAATGAAATAGCATCTGAATCTTAAAAACTGTTTGATAACTAAAAAGTGTAAAATATTTAAATGACACTATTTTAACATTTAACCCTCTGAGTTATTTAAATTTTTTATTTGAATGATCTGAAAATTTGAAATTGAAGGAGTGCAATATTTATTGAGGCTATTTTTGTCCATAAATTTTAAATAAACTATTAAGAGGCAACTCTTAATAGTTAAGATTTGAGTTTCTGTCTTAAAGATTAAGTGACATTAAGAGCAGGGTTCTACAAGGCGCTAGGCAGGCGGGGCTTGGGTGAAATTTTTTTATTTTAATCCAATTTTAATAATTTATCTTACATTTATCCAAACAAAACAATAATATAAAGCAAAACAATCTATAATAAACGTAATAAAGACATTTGCTTAAAGTTCAAACACATATCCATATTGCTAATGTGGTTCAAACACAAACATGCAATTGTTCAAAGCTCAAACATGTTTTTAACGTATTAGTTTTATTCATAAACAAGATTGCTATTAAATAATAAAATTTCAAATTTCAAAAATTTAATTCAATATTAAAACTTAAAAAACTAAACATAAATTTAAGAAATATATTTAATTAAACTAAATATTACAAATGTATCATCATTTATATAATTTGTAGTTGGTACAAATTCAAAAAATTACAACTATAATAAAATTATCTGTTTTGACCTGATATTGTTAACTTCTTGTTGTGATTTGATATGCTACAACCTGTATACCTGTATTATGAATATGGTAAATTATTAAAAAAATAAATATATCAAGATCTGGTTTTGGTAGTTATTAAAAAAACCAAACTCTCCGTCTAGATCCCGCCGCCTAATTTCCTGGATGAATTTTTTGCCGCCTTGGGCCTAGGTGAGGCGCCAGGGGGCCTAGCCCCTAGGCAAGATGCCAAGGTGGGGCCTAGCGCCTAGGCGGGGCGCCAAGGGGGATCGAATCAGAGACAAGTGAATTAAGAGGCATTTAGACACAAACAAACACCACCTTAGCTTTGAATGCAATATTGCCTCCGAGTCATTCCACACGGTCAGCAAAAACTGGTCCAAGTGAAGGCCACATCTTATTGTTGGTTTCCACCACCGTGATAACCTAGTCTCTAGAATGACTTATATCTCAGTTATGAAGAATGTTGCCATGCTAGTCTAATTACTGATATCCACATCCACTTTGCATGGGAAACTCATGATATATGTGCCATGAGTAAATTAGGAAAATTGATCACATTTTCCCATACATAAATGTCCACCTGGAACGGTTGAAGCCCCCCAAAAAAAAGAAAAAGAAAAAGAAAAAAGAGAAGCTATCTTCGTTTTTGTGAGATTAAGCCTAAGTAGAGTACAGTTGAAGCAATGTTCTTCGTTTTTGTGAGATTAAGCCTAAGTAGAGTACAGTTGAAGCAATGTTCTTGAAAGGAGTTCTGTGGGTTTATGAAATTTGAATATAGAGAAGTTCACTTAGCTTAATTACTTTCATTTTCTTCAACTGTATATTAGAGAAAATAAAAACAGTGGTTAAAGAAATTGACTATAGATATATTGGTATGGCTACTATAGTCTATAGAGATTTCTTGGCTATCTTTATTTTATGAAAAGGAACATAATAGAAATAAAAGAACTAGAAGATACAATTTGAACCCTCAAATAAGGCTTTTTTTCTTCTTCTTCATAATTTCTTTTTACACCTAATATTTCTCTTTTTGAAGTACTCTTTTCCTGGTTTGTGAAGTACAACTGAATAGCATGAGTAGCTGAGTATTTTCTCTTCTCCTAATGGTTTGACTGGGTAGTTATAATAAACTCTTTCAGGTCTCTCCAACTTGACAACTCTTAGTTGCAGAAGAAACAGTTGTATTACTGCTAAAGGAATGAGTGCCTTTTCTGGCTTAGTTAACTTATTAGAATTGGACCTGGAAAGATGTCCAGGGATTCATGGCGGGCTTGTTCATCTCAAAGGTTTGTTATTAGCTTGTACTCTTTCTGAGTGGTGAGCTTCTTCTGTCATGCTTATGTAAAAGTCATTAATGTATTTGTAAAATTTTTAAGCTTTCCCAAATTTATGGGGTCTTAATTTAACTATTGGTCTTGGTTTCTTAGATATTTGTTTAATTGGTAATTTTGACCCCAAGTATGTGGACTGGAACTAGCAACCTTAGATTTACCATATTGGGGAACTGGAGTAACTCCAATTTTTCATACATGTTAAACATTTAAGTTTCATGCCTAAGGAATTCTGGTAAGAGAGGTGTTGGTGCACCAATTGTTTTTATATCAAGGGTATTTCCTTTGTGAGGTACAAGGCTTTAGATAATTAAATCAATTGATGGAAGTTATTACTATTGTGGAGATGGCCATGGACATTTTTGGATTTCTGTTAGTTTTAATTTTAGTGTGCACACAGTGGGAGGGAGTGGAAATATATGACAATTGAACTGGAATCCATCATTTTTTTTATATTAAATGCATTTGCAAAAACCATTATTACCGGCTTAAAAGTAAGTTTGGATAAAAACAAAGTGTGTGCATTTTAGCTACTCTATGCATTGTGAAGTTAATCCTTTAAGTTTAGATCTCTTTTTCACTGTTTGGCAGGGCTGTCAAAGCTCGAGTCCCTTAATATCAACTGTTGCAATTGCATCACAGATGCTGATATGAAGCCTCTTGCAGGTAAGTTGGTAACTCATCTTACTTTGGGAAGTATTCATCTTTTATTTCAAGGGTTTGATTCATGTTAAAATGCAAGTCCTGCATCATCCAATAAGAAACTTTTATGCGTTTCCCTGTAGAACTTACTGCCATACAAGATTTTGTTCATCCTTTTATTAAGGCAATCATTGAGCATTCAAATGTTTTCATTTCATTATTTAACTCAAAGTTTCAATTTTATTTTATAATTAAGAGTAATTGTTATATTTTTTTACCAATTGGAGGGCATTTTATACAAATCTTTATTTTGTTAAAGTACATTGAGGATACTATATGTTAAATTCTAGAAGATATATTGTATCCTTTTAGTATGGGTGTCACATACTTCATTTCATTAACTGTTTACCAATTAAAGTTCTTTTTGTTTAGATCCCCTATTTAGAAGACATGTAAATCACCATTAAATAATCATGGAAGTAGTCAGCTTTTATTTTGGAATTAATTATAATGAGGTTGGAGGCTTGGGAGTCCAGCAGAGATTTCTTTTGGAACAAGAAGTGTTCTATTTTTTCTTTTTACTAGCAATGGTCATGTAACAACCTTGAATGTAGTAATATGTGTTTTTCTTGTGCTAATAGTCTAGGCTTGTTGATCACTGTATAAATTGTTTGTTAATGTTTCAGGACTTGCAAGCTTGAAAGAGTTACAAATTTCCTCCAGTAAGGTTACAGATCATGGTGTCACTTTCTTGAAAGGTACTTCGGCTTATGATTTGTCTATCTTTTAGTGATTATTACAAACACAAAGCATGTATAGTCCATATTCCAGTGCCTTGGGTATGACACATCTATTTGCAATTTTTACATGTATTATATGCAGCAGGAGCAGATGTTGAGAGTGGCTGCACCAAATATAGTTATCTTTATTCAGAGTCAGTGAAAGAGACATTATATTTTCTTTCTTTTTCTAAACCTCGTCAAACCATTTGGATACACACATTCTCTCTTGAAAATATGTATAGTCTTACATGTGTATAATCTAGAGTGTATATATAACTCATCTGTGGTAATTTAGTAACTATGTGACAGTAAAGTTTGTGTATGGCTCTTATTGTTTGTTCTGTCCCTGATTGTGGTAGTTAATCAGAATGGCTCAACATTACCATGGTTGGCTAGAGTCTATTTTCGTGAGTTGGGTGACAAAAATTATGGCAATGATATTTTATGGAATATTTTATCTTGCTGATGATTACTGGAGAAGTAGTGGTGGCTCTATATGCATATATTGAACTTTCTTTTAGTGATTCAGTTACTCGCGGAGTCTCTTACAGTCTTCACACTTCCCAAGTCCTTTTTTCCATCATATACCTGAACCACTGAAAGTAATATAGAGGATATTTATATCTTGATATCTTCATTCCTTAATCAGGTTGCTGTAGTCTCCTTAATTTATCCACAGGAATACAGGCTTAACTAATTGGTTCCACAGGGATACAGGCTTATATATTAATTGATTCCATTTATATGACTACATGTTGAGAAGTATGTTAGTCAACGGTTTTTAGATGTCTTAGATCTTATTTATCTGGCTGCAGCTCTGAACAAACTTACTCTACTGAACATGGAGGGTTGCCCTGTTACTGCAGCATGCTTGGATTCTCTTTCAGGTTTCATATTGTGCTTGGTTTTCCTACTAATAATTATAGCTTGTAATTTAGAAGTCAAGTTCCTTATACCAAATTCTTGTCCTTAAACTGAATACTTTGTAGCATACTAGGAAAGGGAATTGTAAACAACATTTCTGTTTCTTGTGTGCCAAATACGTGTAAAAATTTATTTTGTAGGAATGCTTACTTCACTGAGAAATTAGGCTTTTTGTTCCTTTTGACCTGAATTAGCTACTATAAAGAACAGTCTCTTGTCAGGTAAATCTTAGATATAGTTAAATTAGGTAAATTATTTGGTGTTCACGGCTAATTGCATATTGCTTTGATTATTTGAAATTTGATCCTCAATGGAGCAACCATTAACAATTGGCATTTTGTACTTTTAATGCACTGGAAAAAGGAAGTGATAAAACCATCTTCTTTAGCTCTTTCATATTGCTTCTGAGTGTTTGATGAGTGGGAAAAGCATTGAGGCTTTAGTGAAGCACTACATGCCAATACCTATGAAGATTTGACAAAGAATTCCTCAAAAACCTCCCAAATCATTTGCCCAAAGAGAAGTAGGAACTATTCCCAAGTAAATTGATATTTGTTGCCCGACTTCGAAATACCGTAGCATTCCTCTTGATCCAAACTCTCCACACAAAATAGCGAACCAAGCACATTAATCCCCCGAAAAACAAAAAACACCATAACAGCCAAGGAAGACGGTGAACAAAAAGATGAGAATGAGACCCACTTTTCTGCTCACATACCTGTAAATAAAGATTTGTAAGGCCTACATATATTATTAATGTCAACAGTGTTGAACTACCTGTAAATAAAGATTTGTAAGGCCTACATATAATATTAATGTTAACAGTGTTGAGCTGACTAAGGAATTAAGGATCAAGACAACACTTTTACTTCTCAATTCAGCTACTCAACACCTTCGAAAAAAAGTTGATGACCACATAAAAGTTAAGGAAATGAAGCACCGGATGATCATCTTCTTAAGCTTTAATTTTTCATGGTGTTGAAATTCATCTGGCATGATCAAATTTAAGTTCACGTCATTTACGTAATATTTTGATGAAGTTACCATTTGAAGTATGTATTTTTGCATTATGAATATTGTACCTTCATCTGTTTTCATGCAGCTCTTACTTCCCTGTTATATGTGAACCTAAGCAGATGTAAGTTGACTGATGATGGGTGTGAGAATTTTTCAAGTAAGTCATCACCATCCTTGTGCCTTTGAAACTACAGAATGTAGTTTACCAATATTGGTGCTACTTTAGCATTGTATTGCTTCTTAAAATTTGAAGTTCTTTTTCTCTTTTCCGTGTGTCTGTAGGGTTAGAAACTCTGAAGGTACTAAACTTGGGATTTAACGAGATATCAGATGCTGTTTTGGTACACTTGAAAGGTTTTTCATTTGTAATTTTTAATTTTTTTCACTCTTACTTTGTGCTAGTGAATGGATATGCCTCTGCTCATGTTTATCTTTTCACTTGTGCTGGAGAACTTCAGAGGGCCAAAATTAACCAACCAGAAAGTAACTTATGCTAGCTACATAACCACATGCAACTTTTACTATTAAAACTGCCAAGAGATTAGGTCTTTTCATATCTCTTGCTTATAGAATATACATGTCCTAATTGTATTCAGTTGGACAAAACTGCCTTTTAATAGTGTCAACATGCTGCAAGATGTTATTTCAGGGGAACAATCCTTCTATCACAACTTCAAATTTCATGTATACAGGGTTTTCAACAAGATAATTTTTGAGAAAACACCTTTCTGTTTAGTCGAATGTTGCAAGATTTAAGATGCGTTACTTTTGTAATCACCATATCATACGTTTTAGTATCATAAGCTCAAGTTTCGTGTATAAGGTTTTTCATCCAGTTTATGATTGTGAATCACCTTTTCGCTAGATTCCTTTTACTTCTTTTAAACTTAAAATTGTTGTTAATCTAATTTATTATTGAAGTATTTATATTTCTAAATTTTTAAAGATGTTATTCTCATATGTATATTTCTTAATTTTTAAAGAGGTTATTCTCATATGTATATCTACCGTGTCTTGATTCAAGCAGGTTTAACAAATTTGGAGAATTTGAACCTTGACTCATGTAGGATTGGTGATGAAGAGCTGGTTCATTTGACAGGTTACTTTATTCAAGTTTATTGTCTTTGTTTTTAATGAGAGCTCTATTTTCACTTAGAAGTCATAGAACATGTTTTTAATCTGAGAAGTGAGAATATTGGCAGAAGGGTTCTTTATTGGCTTTGCCATGGGTGCTTTTGGATTTATTCCAGTTCCCCTATTACATTAGGAGTGGATTGAGGTCTTGCATTAGGACTCTTGTGTAGTTGTGTTCCTCCCCCCTCCCCCACTCTTCCTTTTGTCTCTTTAAGATGTCATGTCCTCCTTGTGATTTTGTGTATTATTTTCTCTCTAATAAATTCTTCTTTCTAAAGAAATTCAGTTTCTCATCTTAATATATTATTTCACTCTCTGTCATTGTCTCCATCTAGTCCTCAATTAGTGCTGATTTCATCATATTTAACACTTGGTTTCTCAGGCTTTCAGCATTTGAAATGTTTGGAGTTGTCTGATACTGAAGTTGGAAGCAATGGACTTCGCCATCTAGCTGGTTAGACATATGTCCTATGGATTGATTGGATCATTTAATGATTATTGATACTTGTGCTCTCTGTTTACCTGAAGTTGGTTTACATACTTAAAAACTACTTTAAGTTTAATTTAATCACCATATAGGTGAAGGTGGTGTAAATTTCAGGTGCTGAAGTGCTAACGTGTATTACCTTTTTATATGTAAATTTAAACTGTGAACTGGAGAACATGGATAAATGACAAGTTCTTGATTTTCATCTATAATTATGGTGATTGATTATAGGGGCAAAGGAACAATTACTTAGGGTTAACATGTGATGCCCATAATTGATACTATCAATTTAATCAATTCATTTAGCAATTAAATTTATGACGCACCATAGGAAAAAAGGATAATTCATTTTAGAACTGAGGCTGAAATAGCAAAGTGATGCAGGCTGGACATGGAAGTACCATATGCTTTTCAAGCAGGCACTTTTACTTTTTGGTTTTCAATATCTCCATATTTATTTATCTCATGCCCAATTTTTATATATGTGTTTTCTCTTATAGGGTTGATTAATCTGGAGAGTTTGAATCTTTCATTCACTATTGTTACTGATGGTGGTTTAAGAAAGTTGTCTGGATTATCATCTTTGAATTCTCTTAATCTGGATGCTCGCCAAATTACAGATACTGGACTTGCTGCTCTTACAAGTAAGCCTGTTTAGATGGTAACTAACTGGAAAAAGTAGTATGGCTAAAGAGATTACCTTCATCTACAGTTGATGTAGGTTTTCCCCTTAGATGCATATTTTTGTATATATGCAATTTTTTTCCCTCATTGTCAGCAGCTTGGTACAAGGCATGCTTTTTGCCGATAACTAACCAGATAAAAGTTGTATTTCTAAAGAGATTAACTTCATCCATTAGTTAATGTTGGTTTTGCCTTTAAAGATGCTTGTTCTATATATGTACACATTTCTGTTCTCATTAGTAGCATCTTGGTGCATAATTATTCAGATGTATAGTCTAATATTTGGCTTTGTACTTACCTGCTGAGGTGCTTTTGCTATTTTTTCTTTTTAATGTTATAAAACTGTGGCGAGGTTTCTGCATTTCCTTATCAAAAAATGAAAAACAACAAATATTTGGCTTTGTACTTACCTACTGAGGTGCTTTTTGCTACTTTTTCTTTTTAATGTTATAAAACTGTGGCGAGGTTTCTGCATTTCCTTATCAAAAAATGGAAAAAATGAAAAACAATTTCTGCATTTCCTTTTCATGATTGTTTCTCTCTAGCATATTTGTTTTTTTCTCCTTTTTGAGACTAGTGTATCATCCAAAAAGGTGCACAACCAGTGTACACATGCTGCGTACGATAGATGAGCATATTGAAACGAGAAACACCTATGCAGCTCAAATAACTTGTCTCCCGTATGCATACAAATTCCTCTCTGGCAATCAACCCATGTTGCATGAATGCTTTTGACGGGTGAAATGCAGTGACGTATTTATTGCTTATCATGCTTCTAGATGAGATGAAGTCATACATACATGCTTCTTGTTTTTCATGCTTTCAATAGATATATTATTCAAACAGAAGGGTCTAGTACATGTTTGGATAGTCTGCGGTCTATATGGCATTTTTATTTCAATATCATTGGAGTCCCAATGATAGAATTATTAACCAACTTATTAGTACGAGTAGATTGATGCAATCCTCGGTGAAAACATTGCTACTTGGATCTTAAATCTTAGAAGCATTAAGGTTAAGTAAATGAAAAGTTTTTCTTGAACTTTAGGTGGTCCCTAGATCTTGATGTCTTTTTAAAATAGTTACTTAGAAAGGGAGATCATGCTCTCATTAAGTCCTATAAAGGTGACATCCTTGATTAGAACTGCCTTTTCTCTTGCATGTTGTCCATTCAAGATGGTCACGTGTTGGAGATAAGACCTTGCGGGCATTGATTTTTTATGTCTGTCAAGAAAAACATTATGTTGGTTTGGCCATATCTAACACAACATTCTTATGCCTAATAATTGAATATAGATTGATAAATAAAAATGTTACAATCTTTTGATAAGGCGTGCTGAGTTATTGAGTTCTTAACATCAGACCTAATTAAGTCTGATTCTTTTCTTCTTTTTTTGTCTGCAAGTCTGATTCTTTCTTATTTTCATATGAAAATAAATTATGGAAGAATTAGGCTTTATCAGAAAATTAAGACCAATTTTTCCCTTGCATTGGTGATATCAGATGATTAATGTTGAGTTTTTGATTCAAAGGCCATAAAATTGAAATTTAATATTTCCATTATTGGTGGTAACAGATGGTTAATGTTGAGTTTTTATATTTTATTTTTACATTTTTAGTGTTTAAATTTTAGTAAACTATAATGTGTTATTATGTCTCTTTGGTCCTCCATATTTTTCCTTTTTACTTTTTTCTCCCCTTCCTCCATTGCTTCTTTAAAATATAAATCCTACTTTTTTGCCTGTGCAGGTTTGACTTCATTGTCTCATTTGGATCTTTTTGGAGCTCATATTACGGACTCGGGCACAACCTATTTGCGCAGTACTTGCATACAACTTACTAATCCATTTATTGTTGATAATTCAGTGTTACACTTTTGATAGTTATCTGTGTGTTAACCACTAGCCCTCGGAAAGATCGGGAAAAAGGGTGACCCGATGGAATAAAAGAGTAAAAACTAGGGCCGTGGATGAGTTTCTATAAATTGTTACTATTTCATTTGAGTTTTAACTGGACCCATTGTCAGAATTCAATACAATTCTTGTTTATATATATTTTATTTGATTATCACTTATCATTACTAATGTGTTCCCATTTGTTGTGTGATAATTCAGGTTTTAAGAATTTACGGTCCCTGGAAATTTGTGGTGGAGGATTAACTGATGCTGGTGTGAAGAACATCAAAGACCTTTCATCCTTGACACTATTGAATCTTTCCCAAAACAACCACCTGACTGACAGAGCCTTGGAACTGATTTCTGGTATTTCCCGACATCTTAAAAACGGTTGTGCTCTTTATTTATCTACTCATCAGGAATTTTGCATCGCTTGCTATACATGAGCCATGAGATTGTACCTTTGGACTGTTTCAAAACCACTGTGGTCATCCTTATTTCCTTATTCAAGTCCTAAATGTATCCTTCCTTTTGTATGAGTAGTAATGGATACATTGGCTGAGGAGATTTTGGTGGGAACCATGGATTGATCAGTGTTACCTGAATCGTGGTATGTTTCGGTACACGCTACGAATACGGGTACTCAGTATGTAGTAGCTAAAACGCGATACGCTAGGGTATCTTTATGTACGGTCTTATAGTTAGAAATTCTCTTAGAATTTAAATGTAACAAACCTAAGTTTTATAGAAGATTTTTAGTTGAATCAAACTTATAAATATTTTAGTGCAAGTGTAATGTTTAAGTGTCCCCACTACCATATGAGTTGGTCGGAAAGGCAGATAACCAAGCCAGAGGTGACGGGAGTCCAATACATTCTGATAGTTAGAATTTTTTTATAATTTAAATGTAACAAACCTAAGTTTTATAGAAGATTTTTAGTTGAATCAATAAGTTGATTGTTTTATAAATATTTTAGTGTTATAAATATTTTAGTGCAAGTGTAATGTTTAAGCGTCCAATTCTAAGTTATAATATTGATATTTGTGCAATTATAGTTGAACAACAAAGAAAATTTTCGGTACGCTAAATTTAGAGTATTTGTACATAAGAGTACTTTGGATACGTAAGTACCAATACACGGTTGGCTAGATCTATTATGAGAGTATCTAGTAACTTTGGGATGGACTGGGAAGTGCAAATTTTATTGCTACTTGGAGTGGCTTTGATGTCCTCCAGTTCTTTAGTTTGGATGCACAAGTAATTTTGTACTCCGGATATGAATGCGATTTGGTAGAGTGACGTTGGACAAGTGTGTGATTCCTGGGTTTGTAATGCATTAATGCAGAACTGCTTATTAAGATTGACAATTTTATAATTTTTACTCCTATGTAGTCATCAAAAACCAGTACTGATAACAATTCTTTCTTTTGGTTCTAATAGAGTTCTACATTTCACATAAATGCAGGGTTGACACAGTTGGTCTCTCTAAATGTTTCAAACTCTCGTGTGACCAATGTGGGGTTGCAGCACCTGAAGCCACTAAAGAATTTGAAATCACTGACTTTGGAATCCTGCAAGGTGACTGCAAATGACATTAAGAAGCTTCAATCGAGTGACCTCCCTAATCTTGTAAGCTTTCGACCCGAATAGTGCTGGTGGAAGATATTATGTAAATAACTAGTCAACAATGAAGAGCTGTTGTATATAGAACAAGAATAAAGCAAGGCATTTGTGGAATTGTACATATATGACCTGAAGAAAACTTTGAACAGTTTCTTCCCGAGGCAGGGAACATTTGTGTGCTGCTCGTGAAGCTTTCTTTTTGTATTACTACATACAAAAGAAATGTATATAAGCTTCCTAGCATGTCTCTGACTTGGTTCCCCAATACACATTTGTAAATTGTTGGTAGCCAGATATGTGATGATTTATTATGGGTTTGATGGGTGTTAACAAACCCTTACCTTTGGAATTCACTTGTTTGTTTCATTTGATGTGTAGTGTGTGGCCATCTATTTTATTTTCTTTCCTTAACTTTTTTCTTCTCTGTTTTTTTCCGTGTTTTATTTAGAAGGTATGGTCTGGATAGAATGCGTGGACAGAGGACTTATTTTACCCAGAGAAACATTGTAGGCAAAAAATATTATGTTACACAATTTTGCAATATGAACTTATTTACTTATTTTTAGGATTCCTATATATCCACCCTTGTGATACTTCATTGTAGGGCCATCACTCGATGGATATAAAGTTACAATAGGATAATGGGCTGATCTTCGTGACTGAGTGCTACTTTCTCAGGAGTTTTAGGTTTTGGTTGTACTCATTCCATTACATACAAGTGATAGTATTTTTTTGGGTTGGTCAAGTATGTTGTTTGTTGCAAGTAGGTGAGATTAGCCATGTGTTTACATTAAGTTCGGGTATGGCCTGTGTTACAGCAGGCAGTGACCAAATCGACTTGATTTAGTGTTTGTCTGCATGCAGTGATGCAGGGGTGGTTTTAGATTTGTGAATGTTAATGATGTATTCTTGGTCCGTGTACATTCTAAAGAACAATTTCTCCTCACAAAACTAGTTATATTTTGCAAATTTACAAATATTAAGGATATCTTTTTGTTTCATGTATATCTTAAAAATAAGTGGTGGTGTTATAAAAATTAAGATGACTAATTTAAGAATTAAGAACATTGTGTCATTTTATAAATCAAGGAGAAGTGAACATTTTGGTGGAACCCTTATTAGTTGTTACTCTTAATAATATTGGCATGATAAAGATACTATGAGAATAATTTTGAGGTATGGTGTTATTTTAGACTAAATCAATAAAAAAATAAATGAAGGAACTTTTGGTGGAACAATTTTTTGTTCTTGTTTTGCAATTCTCAAAATTCTTATGAGTAAATTTGAGGTATGGTGTTATTTTAGACTACAATCAAAAAAAATGAAAATATTTTTTTCTTCTTGAAATTAGATTCGGATTTTCGTGATAGAGGTAGTACATGTTTTAGTTGCTGTGCTTTTGTTTCCGTTCATGTTTTCCAGAATCCATTTCCTACATTGGATCCCCAAAAACATTAAATGCCTCAAGTGGAGGTGTAACATGGTTCATTGTATTACTGATTTTTCAGCTTCTGAATCTTGTAGCCGATCAGCAAGTCTAAATAACTAAGAGGAAAAAGGATAGCAGGTTTATAAACGGGCAGCATGTCAACCGAAAAAAGAACCAACTTTTGATGTCTTAGAAACTGCTGAAGAAATTTAAATACCAAACTTTCAGCTAAAAGGTATTTTTGTTCAGATAGCAGCAGTGATTCTAACAACTGAAGAAATACAGAGAGAAAAGATCTATTTCCGAGAACAAATTTCTTCCTGCGAGAAAGAAACAAAGAGAACACTTCACTATTTAGTACTTAAAAGCATTTACCTTGCGTAATATCTTAATTAACGTGTTAGATCTACATGTCTGCAAGTCATTCACTGAGCAAATTACATAGCCTGTTCTCAAACCTGCACCCATAGAAAAAATAATGAAAAAAGAAAACTGTGTAAGAAAGCCAGAAGTGAGCCGAATAGTGAAACATTGTTTTGACAATTTAGCTACTCCACAATCCCATGAAAGGCTGGTTGCATCATTTAATGCCTTGTGGCATGATATTCATTTTTCATTTGAAATTCTCCTACAATTACAAATTTTGAATTTCGGTAACGAAAGATGATGTTGTACATGCACAAAAGAAAAAACAACACGGTGAGCTGTTTTTTGGCAATTGCTTATATTGTTTCAAATTATCATAGTAATTAGAAAAACAAAAGAAAAATATTGTCATAAATCACTGAAGAAATGTACCTACATTTCGAATTTCCCAGCAAGCAAAGCATTTAAAGAACTTGTGCTCTGGCAACCTTTCATATCATCTCTGGGCTTGATCTGAGCCTGAAGCTCCAACTGAAGGTGTCGCTGGGACACTGCTTGCTGACCCATTTTCGACTGGTGGAGGTAAACCCCATTTACCTTCAGATTCAAGTGGTTCAAGGACATGTACTCCTCCATCTGATAGACCCAATGCAAACTGATTTGGTTCTTGTGGATGTGCAGCAATCACTAGTGGATGGATATTTGAATTGCTACACACACACACACACAGAGGAATTGATGGATTAAACTAAGGTTATAATTATATTATACTCTATTAGGTAGGACATGACTCTATCATTCCAATGTGACTAGAACTATCTAGATATTGATGGATTAAACTACAGTTATAATTGTATTATATTAGGTAGGACATGACTCTATCATTCCAACGTGACTAGAAATATTTAGATAAATACAATAATTGTGTGAAGATATAATACTAAAAATATATCTGCCAGCTATAGGATCCAACATATGAGTTTCTAATGTAAAGTATGAACTATCAACCAATTTCAGGTTATCTCCAAGAAGATCAACTTAAATATCCCATGGAACTATATATATACATAGATGTCAATTATGAGAACACAAGCTGAAAGCCATAAAAATTGAAATTATGAAGAACTAAATTAACTTGACAGCGAAACATATAACCTAACTTTATGACGGAAATATATTCCACTGAAGTAGAGATTCATCTTACTAGACACCAAGTTTTCAGTTAAGCTAAATACCTGACACTAGGTGACAGATAAGCCATAGGACTGATACGACATCGGAGACGGAGGTGTGCAGCAGTAAATACACACAAACTTGCATCCAAGAAACTGGCATATACCAGCTGACTATCGCACGAAAATGTTGCATGAGAAATAGGGGCAGCAGATTCTCGAGGGACCCACTGAAAAGAAAGGTTCACACAGTGAAAACTGAACAAAAGCTGTTACTACTATAACAAAGTGCACTTGTTAATGAAAGTACCTGCTTTACACATTCTAGTTTTGTTGCGTCATATATGGCAAGCTGAGTCTCATGTACAACCAGAAAGTGGATCTGGTCCTGATGAAATTGTACCCTAGTGTCGGACTGAGCTGTTGAAGTCCTCCCGGCTGGAACTTGCAAGTATCTGGTCTTTTGCTTTTCCCATCCATCAGAACTCCAAACACAAAGCTGAGGAAGAAAAAACAGGGCTGGAAGATTAACTAAAAGCATGAGAGAAGATAAGTCTGTCTAAACCATAGAAGTTTTAAAAAGAGAGAACTGAAGTGATTTCATATAGCTCTGGGACAGGAATGCTTTTCACAATAGTAATATCTATTTTGTTGACAGGCTCAATATGCCTTTAAAGCCATCATGAATGGAAGTAATAGGATATTCATGATTATCTTTTTCCAAACTGAGCTATGATAAGACCAATGGAAGAAGTTGCAGAATAAATACCCATAATAAAGTACATGTTCACACATTCAGAAAAAATGTGATTTTTCTAGATGCAAGATGGAACCGATAATAATGCAGTTTCATCATATCATTAAAACTTTAATAGCAAAAATGCCCAAACATATACTAATACAGAGATTGTCAACCTGAGCATCTGCTCCAGAAGAAACTAGCACATTCAGTACATGAGAGAAGGCAAGGCCGGTGATTCTCTTAGAGTGGCCTTTAAGCTTGCTTTTGACCTGCAACCACGGAAACATCAAAGATATACCTTAAATAACAAGTGTTAAATGTGAAACCCAAAAATTCCAATAACCATATATTAACTTTATAATCTAATGGAAAACTGAATGATACCTCATCCACACGAACATTATATATCTGAATTGAGGAATCATCCATGCCAATAGCAATGATATTGTTGTCTTGAGGATGAAATGCAAGAAATGTTGCTGCAGGTGGCGGGGGCATGAATGTTGTCATTGTCTGCACTTGCCAGAAGTAAGTGGGATAATCAAATGATGATGAGCATGGGTACAAAACCACATTTTAAGAGAAACTGTTTTTCATTCATATTTTACCTTGAAAGTCATCATGTTGAATAAAGATATCTTTCCTCCTGATGCTGACATCACATAAGAATCATTTTTGGACAATGCAAAGCATGGCACAGCATCCTCTGGGTTGGTGTCAGTCACGTCATTGGTCATTAGAATGCCGCTTGATGGTTGCCATAATTGAGGTGAGACACTGGCTGTAGCCTATACCATAAACTATCCAGTTAGAAACTCATTCCAAAACTGAAGAGGAAACCCCTATAGATGGAAGAAACTTTTCTTGACTACCTTGCCACTTGAATTTCTATCACTTCTCTGCCATTTCCACAGAAGATGAATTGCATTTGATGCTAATGCCAATATAGCATTACCGGAGTTGGTATATATCAGCCTTGATATCTGTAATGACCAGCAAGGAAGCAAATGAGCAAGTTATGGTCTACTAACTATTACGATAACATGGCATACTAATGAGAGCAACCAAGATAGCAGTTACTGCCTACAATACTAACTACAACTAATTTCACAAGACTTGTGCAGTAAAAAGAGAGCAACCCAGTGAACGAGGCTCCCACCCCCCTGCAAGCAAAGAGGCTGTTTTAAATGTTCAAACCCATGATAAATGGACCAACACGATCCAAAGCCATCTGTGACTGAGCCATGATATCTCCATAAGGAGTCAAAATTCAATATTTTTCCTTTTTGGAAGATTTAGACGATTTTCACCTTTCTAAGAAAATTGTTTTAAGATTGTTATATTTCCCCTTTTCATCAAATTCAAGGTGGCCAATTCCCTTGTGCATAAGCAATGGGTGTATCCACCCATGGAAGTCAGGAACGAGCATGCATGACATGGGCATATCCAACCACACCTAAGTCACAACATTCAATACTAACTGTTAGCGCAAGTAGTTGCTATGTTGATACCATCACATGCACAGGCAAAGGCTATATATAACAACCGCATCACGATTTCAACATCTCATGTTTATTAGTATTACTCTTAGAGCATGCAAAAGTACATAGAGGAATATGATGAGGACGAATGCAATAACTCTATCAAGCATGAGAGTTTGTCCGAGCAGCCAACAGTTCATATGCTTATAGAAAGATATTCACTCTTAAGTAAGAAAAATTCAACATAACAGTAAAATATCCAAATGAACAAGACAGTTTCCTGAAATAGGTGAGAACACTCAAACGTGCAATGGTACATTTCAACATGGATGGTATTTTTATTTTCTGATAGCAATGAAACTGAAACATTGATATGGTGGTGCATGTCTTTTAGATAGAAAACTGTGAAACATACCTTAGTTACTCTCATGTTTTCAGGGAGCTTCATTGACCGGCACTGAGAAGTCTCATTAACCTCTGCAAGTTTCCAAATCTTTGATTTGTCATTGGATTCTTCAGTTATTCTCGGCTTAATGTCCCCCAAATTTCTGGAATCTCCATTCTGGCATAAGCAACGGAAAGTTAGTTGGCATGTATCATATATTTATGGTATTATGGTCTACTTTGCATAGAAGCAACAAAGATGAAACAAAAATAATAAAACCCCTGTGACACCAATGGATAACTGGCACTTCAATTATGACCTAAACTATGACAGTCTGATGGCCATAAAAAGCAAGTGTGCATTACTAACCATTCCAGAAAGAGCAGCAATAGAGACAACCCTCTCTGCAAGTCCAGAACTACTAGCAGCAGCAGATATTGTGTTTATTGAAGGCTGTATGAATTAGAATTATGAAATACGTAAGGCAGATTTATTTTACATGTAGGGGTGCAAGAATCAAGTTTTCCAAGTCAGCCACCTTCACAGTCTCAGGAGCCCTTGAAGCATCATAAGATTGATTTTCAAATGTGCGTAGCAATCGAAGACCATCAGAATTCGCTAAAATTTTGATTCCATTTTCATTGGTAGAGACTGCCAAAAGCGAGCCATCCTTGTTGAAGCGGATACGTGGACTTGCCTTGAATAAAAACAAAAGGAAAAAAAAAATTGGGACTTGTCTATTATAAGTTCTGAAATGCTTTTCCCACAATTCATAGTAAATGTATTGAACTTACTGGAAGGCCTCCATCACCATCAATACTCGTCAAAAGTTGAACATTGTCCATATCCCAGAATTTAATAGAAAATTCATCACCAGCTGCTAAAAATCGGTTTTTAGTTGTATCAAATTGCACTACACCTAAAGAACGTTTCCGGAAGCCTAAATATGTCCTTTTCACAGCCCCTTCACTTTCATTCCATTCTACGATGTGTGACTCCCCATCTTTGCTGGTCCCACATGAAAAAAGCCTGCAAGTACTCACCCACACCAGAGAAAGAAGACCAAAATTTAAAAAGGGAAAAAAAGAGAGCTCATACATCAATAAATGATAGACCAGCATGAACAAATTGTGTTAGATAATGATTACAGAATATAAATTTGAGTTAGATGAATAAACCTTGTTCCATCAGCGCTGTACGCCATTGTTGTGCACCACCGACCAGGAGCATCATAATCAACTCGAGATCCCAAATTGTCATATAACCATGCTTTTATCTTTCCATCTAGAGCCGTTGAAAATATAAACTGCAAACAGAGAGGGATATTAGGTCATCATTGGCAAATGTAGTCCGGGAGAAAACCACTTGGGACAAAAAAATAGAAAACCATGAGCCAGAATTGAACTAATGGAGAAGTACCTGAATGTTTTCTTTATAGTGAGGGCATACAGAATAGACAGGAGCTTCATGACCTTCAAAAGTGTATTGTTTTGCACCAGTTGTGGCATCCCAAACCTAAACACAGAAGTATCAGAAGTGAAACTGTGCCTTGATTACTAGCAAACAATAATAAAATTGATTAATTGCCTGATAGCTAACAGGTAAACATGTTTAGTGACAATCAACCTTAATGGTCTTGTCGTCCCCACAGGTTATCACACATAGCTGCTTATTTGGATGAGAGAATGCAAGATCATTTACTCCTCCAATATGAGCATCAAACTATAATAATATGAACCAGTGTCAGTTCCAGCACAGAGATAGAGAGCTCAAGTAGCATGACAAAAGAAGGAAATTGGAAAAAGATTGAGGAGTTTCACAGACAAGGGAGTAAAAGTACCTCCAAATGCTGCCTTAAATCATCGCCCTGTGATAAGAATATATTTGTACAATGTGTCTTGAATATGCAACTCCTGTTTAAATGATAGAATGGACAAAACAATGAATCCACAACTTCACCAACATTCGTAAATTACATTTATAAACTGTTCTTACCAAACAAAGAACCATCGGGGCTCCAAATCACACGGTTAACAGAGACACCGGGATCTTTAACTAGAGCAGCCTGAATTTATTGAAAAGGCCATTTAGGTTTCAGTTATTCCAGTGGTTGAAGTATTAGTCAAGAGTACATTATACACAATAATCATTGTCATATTCTACTAATCATATAAGAGAGCAGACCTGCAGAGGCATTGAACATGCGCCAAGATCCCAAACTTTGAAGTTTCTAAGAACCAATCTCTCCCTGGAACCAATTTCCCACAATCCTATATCCCCAACATTGGTACCAACTGGTGCAACACATATGCAAATTTTAGTATACCAAAAGCCAGTCAAAAATAGACTCAAGACACCATATAACTTAACAATATAGAAGCTTCTAGAATGAGATTCACTACAGCTTAAGGGTAAAACCCATACCATACCTAAAAGTAAAGTCTGTTGAATTGGGTGAAAATCCATGCTCATAGGAGATGAACCCTGATTCAAAGTTCGTGCAACACTTTTGGGCAGGTCATCAGGTGCATTGAAAGCCTGACTATGAGTATGCCCCGGGAATGACACAGGCAACACATTTATCGGAAGATTTACCTGTATGTAGTAGTACGGACATAAAGCCAACGGTAAAATTATGAGGAAACGACATACTTGTAGTCACATGAAATAGAGCTTAAGGAACAAAAGACGCTAGCACAGTTCTTTTAATCAAACATAGAATGAAAAAGATTTTTTTTTTAGTATAAAAATATGTCCAAAAAGAAAAGGAACGACTCCCGAATAATAACCTCATCAGATATGCCCATGGGCCTTGTTCTTTTGGTTACATGATCTGAATCTCCAGATGGGTAATCTAAAGAAGGGTTTGCTGGCGGCGTCCTAGGATGCTTCAAAGCAGCTACATTATGCGATAAAGCAGAGCTCATTGTTAACAAGGCAGCCAGGATGATATATGAAGCCTGATTGGCAAACTGCAAAGAGCATTGGAAATAGAAAGTTTAAAAGAAACCTGGCATGGATGGACCACCAAGACCAATAGCTCCACCAGAAACTGGAGGATGAGTAACAGTAGATGGATTTGACATCCACCCAGCAAGAGGAGTTGGAACTGGAGCTCCTGTAGGTTGGAAGGGCTGAGCAAAAAAAAATTAGAAAAAAATAAGAAATTTACATAGCTGCAGAAAACGAATTTTAGAAGTTTACTAACTACGTGAAATACAGACCCCATGTGCACCCAGCGGAGGAAAAACTCCAGCTTTTGGCAAGGATCCAAGCAGTGGATTATTTGCAGGTGATGGAGCACGTGCACCATTTGGTTGTGCACATGAATGATCCACAAAAAGAGTTTTGATATCTGGATTTGGCCTTGGGTTTTTACAAAGTTGATGCTGCCAATTCAAGCTGCACGAACCAAAATTTCAGTTCTATCTACGTACCCAATAACTTAACGCACAAGTGTATTTAGACAATTGTAGCCAACACAAGCTATGCCAAGTAATAATATCCATTGTAGGTTGTCTAAACTGATTACTCTACCAATCTGTGAAGCATAACTTTTGTAGACTGCAGCTAGCAAGATGGCACTCATTTGTGAGCAACAAATGATCCATTTAATTTTGCTTGCCATAGAGAAAGGGAAGCCACAATTGAACCCAAATTATAAGGTATTCTCAAGATGACCGGTTAAAGTTATAAGTTTCACAAGGTTGTGGCACCGTATGAAGTTGTTTTCACTCAATAAATACCCAAATTAAGTGCCTGAAAGATCAATATAGTTACCTTTGGTTGATGAGAGTACGTAACCTCGAATTTTTAAGATTAGGAAATTGCAATTTGTCACGGAACAAGGGATTTGCTTCGATAAGCTTCTTGAGTTCAACCAACATAATAGCTCTTGCAGATTTTGTATCTCCGTATTTGGATAGCTGTTCATTCTCCCTGATAATACAACAAAAAAGGATAGGGCCATATTGATTTTAATTTCAATAGCTCTCGTAAAGCCATTTTATAAGCTTATACTAGTAAATACCTGAAATTCTCCAATGTTAAGAGCTGAGTAATTTCCTTAAAAAGCTCTTCATTAAATGATGAAAAAACTTTAAGATCCTTCACGAGGATTTCCACAGCCTTGGATCGATCATTCCTAACAAAAATTAAAAATGCCCAAATGTGACTGCCAAATAGTGTAAAAGTATTCACTATCAACTATTTACGATTACAATGAAATAATTTAGCACTCTGAAGTATTTTTCAAGCTTACTTATCCAATGCCTCAAGATACTTCTGCTTCCTAATCTCAAAAAAGATCTTCATGGAATACCGATTGTCGTCCACTTTTGTGAAACCAGAGAGGTATTTCTCAACCTCATCCCAGTTCCCATTATGCACTTCTTCCTCAAAGTACTTCATGTTAAAGAAAAAACCGGATTCCTGTTCAAGCCTATTACCAGAAAATCCCAATACATGAGGCAGAAATACTATATAATTCATCTAAAAAAAACAGGGCACACGGAGAGGGACAAAATAAATTGTATAAAGTCCTTGGAGTGAAAGTTAATCCACCTACTTGTGAACAGACTCCTTGAATTTTTCCTCGTCTAGAAACTGTAAGATAAGGAACACAAGCTCTCTACTGAGAGATGACATTGTATCCAATAGGTCTTCAAATCCTGAGAAAAACAATCAATCAAGCTAGTATTTAAGCAGATCTGTAAAAAACCCAAATACATACTCTATAAATAAACAGGTAAGATACCACTAGCTTCTCTTAATAATTTAAAGTATTAGATCTTTATTTATTGATGGACACGTGCTTCAATAATTTTAGAAGTAAAACCTAAATAAATAAAATATAGAAGAAATTTTTGAGACACTGACCAGAAATAGATCATTAAGAAACTGATCTTCAAAACAGAACGCCCAATTCAAAGAAGATCATCATCATGTAGTTTGAGCATGCACCGACATATATGAACTACAATCAATCACACAAAAAAGTTGCAAAATTTAAAATAAAAAACAAATTAGGGTTCTTTAGAGAATCAGGGACATGAAAGCAGCTTTAAACAAGAGGAATCGAAGATGCAAAGAAAAAAAGAGAGCAAATGGGCAAAAAAAGCAAGTCAATCGATATATACATTTATATCTATATATTTAGAGAGAGAGAGAAAAGCCAAACAGTTGAAAGTAAATATTCCGATAATATATACAACAGAGAGAAGTTCAGGTGAAAAATTTACCCAGATAAGATAACAAAATAAAGAGATCGATTGAAAGACACAGAGGTGGAGAAACGACGATCTCTAGGTAGATAGAAATGGTCTCTCCTACTTTCCCTGCTTTTTCTCTCTCTATATTTATATATATATATATATATAGCTTTTTCTCACTCTGCTTTCTCTCTCTCTATCTACTCTATCGTGCGGAGAAAATAAACTCAGACGTTACTCGCAGAAATTGATATTTTTATGGAGAGAGGAGACAGATTGCTGAAGATAACCAAACCTACCTATTAATCTAATAATTAGAGTCTCTTATTGATAAGAGAATGCATGTCTATAAATAAGGACAGTACTAATGGGCCCACTGAGCCGGCTGATGTTTGTCCAGTTCATCGGCTCATAATCAGCAGTTGACAGCTGTCCTTCAGCTTAATTGAGTGGCAAGACATGTTACAATACTGAACCTCATACTTTACGCAACTTTTCTTGACCGTCAATCTTGTGGGACCGACATCAAATTCATGATCCTACAGCTGTTAACTCGGACAAGTTTACATCATAGCACCTGGTTATAAAAAGTTCACACTGGGGTTCTCTTTTTCACGCAGATCAGCTACAAAAAAGCAACAAGGTTTCTCGGACGTGCCTTGAATATCAGGGACCACTTTTGCTGCACATTTACGAGATTGCCACCATGGAAGAGATCAGATACCCTATTACTTGAAAAGGACATTTGAACGTTAAGAATATCTTTAACAGTAGTAATAAAAAAAAAAAAAAAAATTAAAATTTGTTGATTTATATAATAATTTGAAGAGTATTATTTGTTATTTTAATATTTTGTATTTTATTAGTCTCTTCAATTCAATTAATATAATATTTAACTTAAAACAATAATAATTGATAACTGTGCATCAAATAAAATAAAAATAAGATGTACATCAAACTTATTAAGCAAAATAAATGTTTTTAATCTTTTTTCATATGATTTTGATTCTCCCAAAATAAAATAAAATTTTTGAAGAGGCAAGGTCAACTTATTAGTCTGAAGAGAGAGAGAATGAGTATCCCAAAGTTGTTGAATTAGAGCATCTCCAACAGTAATAGCAAAAATAACCTTTCAAATTGTAGTTTGTTGTCATGTGTCAATTTGAATAGTATTATTTATTACTTTTATATTTTGTTTATCATCAATCTCTTCAATCCAATGATCTTTACATCAAACACATCACGCATAACTGCGTAATAAATGTTGGTGACCTTTAATTGTATATTTGAAGGGTGAGAACTGAGAAGGAGGTTGCAAATTTGAAGAGTGAGAATGAGGTTGCAGATTTGATGATTAAAATTAAAAAAATATTAAAAAGAATTTTTATGGTGTGTCTCACCTATTTAAATATTTTAAAATAATTAAAGAGACTGTTAAAGATGGTCTAATAAACCCAGTATATTTGTGATAAGATAAGTTGAGTTTGAATTATTGAGTGGTAATGTGGTATGATTGAAAGAACGGTAATTAAAATAATGGGTTTATTTAGGGGTGAGGGGGGTTATCAGATTCCTTTTCAGACGTACGTCTGCCCAGTTTATTCTTGGGGGATCACGAGACCACTCCAAGCCCCACTAAACTCGTAAGACCGCTTTTAAAATATAGTCTCGTTTATAAAATGTAATGTAATGTAATAGTAAGATTAATATTTAAATATTACTCTCTCTATAAATTAACCATTTTTTAATCAATAGATCTTATTACTATTTTATATACAAGTAAAAGAACCGGAACATTTTTAGAGGAAAATCAAAATACATCAATAAAAAAATTATTTATTGACGCTTGAAATTTATTTTGCTCAATTATAATATTTTACAACATCCTATTTTAACCCTTGTCAACCTTTGAGGTGTGGGTCGAATAACTTTAAATACATATACATATATATATATATATATATATATATATTAATTTCCTCCAAACTATGAGACTATTAATCAAATTTTGAAGTTTTTAGTCAACTGATTAGCTACTTTTTTAGATAAATTATAATATTATATATTTAAAACTTTATATTGTGATTCCATTCATCTTCATTGTAGACAACTTAGAGGAGCCACTCAAAGCAAAAAATGAATTAAGTTATTCTCATTTACAAAAAAATGATACCAATGTATGATTAAATTAGCAAGACAAATGAGTGCAATATTAATTAATTAATTATCAAACTTATTTTATATTATTTTATCTTATAGTAATATTGTTAATTTATTATATGTGAAAGAACATGAGAAAACAAATGAATTAATACTATCTCATAACAAAAATCAAATTTAACTAATATTAACATGTTTCAAATTTCAGAATTTGGGGGTCATATGACCCCTAGCCCCCGTAGTTCCTCCAATGAAAAGGTCTATACATATAATAAACTTCATACAATTTAACATAATTAATATCAATATTTACCTTTTTAAAAATCTAAAAATCTAAATAATTATTAATTTAAAAAATAATTAAGTTAGTGGAGGAACCTTTATCTTGGAATTGAGAGAATAATGTGCATGATACACACGAGTATGCAGTATTTTTTGCTTGAAAGAAATATGTTAGAAATATTAAAATTTTATTTTGTTTCATTTAGGCCTAAAATTAACGGGTATTTAATTTAATACAAGTAATACATTCACTCTGTTCAAAAAGTAGAGATATAATTTGATTTTTAAGGTTAAACAATGACATTTTAAATTTTAAATTGATGTGAATTTATTTAATTTTAGTTGATATAATTAATACAATATATAGCAAAAACTATTAATCACAAAATTTATTTTATTTTAAATTTTATGAGTCATATTAATTTTAAAGTTTAATATACCATTATTTGATCTTAAAATTAAATTATATCTCTATTTTGGATCAAAATATTCGGATAATAAGTCAATTTATACTTAGAATAATAAGAATAATACTTATATGACCAAAAATTTTTTGCAAAAATTATATTTTTATTGATTATAATTCAAAATTATTAAAATTATTTTTGACGTAAGTATTTTAGTCGAACATAAACTAATCCCGACAGAATAATCCGTCAAACATATGTCAATTTCGACCTAATTCTGTCAAAATTATGGACCCATAGTGGCACGCATTGTTCCCGCCAACGTCATTTAAGTCTCGACGGAATCAGTAATATTTCCGTCGCTATCTATCATTTGAACATTATCTCTCCTTCTAAGTCTGGTCTCTCTCTCCTCCTCATCGCCACCTCCCTGCCTCACCGTCGTTGTCGTCCTCCTCATTCGGCGACAACCTCCTCCTTTTCTTCCGGAGGCGTCTATATACCTAAATCCCGATCTAAAACCTCCTCCTCCGACAGCGGTGGTGTTTTTGCGGTGACAATAACACCGGATTTCGGTCGTCTTCATAAGAATAGTTTCAACTTTCAAGGTTAATTTTTAATTTGAGTTTGATTTGAAGTATTAATTTGAGCTAATTTGTTCTTTGTATAATGCCCTTGTGTTGTTCCTCTATTTCAATCACAAGAAAACTGCACTATCCGTTCATTTACATCTTTTTAATTTTTTCAGTCAAAATTACTTAAAATATTGGGTAATATTGTAACAATGTGTTTCATTATAAGTTGGTTTTGATTTGGCTATTTAGTTTTGCAAATGCTTTGTGGATCTGATTTGGGTATTAATTGTGCAAGATAAAGTATTCTAACTTCATTTTGGGTACTTATTTTGATATTGAAATACATTATATGATTTGAGAAAATAGTGTGAATCTGATCATTTGGGTGAAATATTGTGAATCTGCATTATTGTTAAAAATTATAAAATAATTAAGTTGCATTTACTTATTCTACAAAAATAAATATAATACAATACAATGCGGTATAAGTTAATAACATAAACTAAGTAGTATTTATTTAGTTAATTTTTCAATATATAAGATAATAACCTAATTTTAATATAATATAATGTAATAAAGTTTAAAAAAGAAAATTAAAATAAAAAAGAACTAGGTAGCATTTACTTAGTTTGCCCCTAGTTACAAAAATAAATATAATATAGGTTAATAAACTAAATATTATTTGCTTAGTTAATTTGTTAATATATAAAATAATAAGCTAAATTTTGGAATAACAAAATAAAGTAATGTATTAACCTAAAATAAAGTATAATAGAATAGAATAAAATAAAAAAGTAAATTAAATTTCTTACTATTTTTTGTATTTTAATTACTGTATTTTGTAAACTTTACTAATTAGTAAAAAATAAAGAAATTTTAATGGGTCGGGTCGGGTCGGGTCGGGTCAGAAAAAATGAATGAAAATAACATAAAATTTCACTTTATGAATTTACTTAACGCAAACTAAAATGAGTGTAGAACTGGGTGACTTTAAGTTTGACATTGTTATAAGTAGCAAGCAAGGACCTACTACTTGACTTGTATTTGATGTGATGGTGAGGATCCGGAAGAAGAACTCTCTAGTTAGTAGTTACTATAAATTAGAAGGATGATTTATTCTATGAGAAAAATATATTGATTTTTGTTTTGATACACATTAATGAATTATTCACGCATTTATATTATTTTATTTAAATTATTCTGAGTTTAAGACATGCCTAACTAACTACTTTGATCCAAATTTTATATATAGAATGACTATTGAAATTATTTTAATCCAAAATTTATTCAAGACTACTTAGCCTCCAATCCATATGATTTGGATTAAGATTATTTCACATTAACAAAAAATTATGCTTATGAAAGAGTGTGATTTTGTGGTTGTCACAATAGTTGGCTATGTCAATTATTTTAATGCCACGTAATTTTGGATAATAAAATAATTATAATATCATTAATAATTATTACTCCCTCCGTCCCATGATAAAAATCCTTATTACTCCCTCCGTCTCAGAATAAAAGTCCTTATTCCTATTTTGGGTTGTCCCATATTAAATGTCCACTTTCTTTTAATAACCAAATTTTTACACATTTTTTCCTATTATGCCCGTAGCATTAAATATCTCATACTTTTCTTATTCTAATTCTCTCTCCATATTTAATGACATTATTATGGGCAATTTTGTCATTTTATTCCTCTTCTTAATATGCGTGAAAAGTCCACCAGTACTTTTATCCTGGGACGGAGGGAGTATTATTTTGGGTAGTCCCATGTTAAATATTCATTTTCTTTTAATAACCAAATTTTTACACATATTTTCCTATTATACTCGTAGCATTAAATATCTCATACTTTTCTTATTTTAATTCTCTCTCTATATTTAATGACATTATTATGAGCAATTTTGTCATTTCATTCATCTTTTTAATATGCGTAAAAAATCCACTAAAATTTTTATCCTGGGACGGAGGGAGTAATAATTACGGAGTATTAGTTAAATGACGCAACTATCTCTAAAATAAGCCTTGAGACTGGTTGGTTTGACCAAATCATTGCAGGTTGGTCTTCTCGTAACTCAAGGCGAGCTAGGTCTAGTGTAATGTGAGTCCAGTCCAGCCCAACATACCCTAGGAAGGGGCTGCCCTTGGATAGGTGTAAATATGGGTGAGCATGCTTCTAACTTGGATATACTCTTTCAGTTATAGCTCTAAATGGTAACCGAAAATTAGGACATCTTCTTTATATTCGTTTAAAATGAATATTATTTGTATTCAATTTAAACAAATATTATTCATATTCAATTATAAATATTTACAAATAAACAGATACGAATACAGATATATATACATTCGTATCCGATTAACATCCGTCTATCAATATATTTATCAAATCGATGTGCATTATCATAATCCCGAACAAAGAAACGAGTTTTATTATAAAATTATAATATTTTTAATGCCTTCCTTGAAAATATTTTATTAAATAGAGTGATTATTTTTCTTCTTAATTTTATAATTTAATCCTATGGTTGATGATTGTGTTATATTATATTAATATTATAATAGCATTTTTAAAAAATTTCAAATTATTTATATACTAATTTTAATTAATTATGTTAATGACTTCAGATAATTTTTCGAAACGAAAAATATTCGATTTCGAATAATTTTTGAAATATCGAATTCAAATGGTTTCTTAAAAATCCATCGAATATCAAATATGAATACGGATAATTTTTTAAACTTTTCCCGAATACGAATAATTTTTAAACTTTTCCCAAATACGAATATCACTATATTCTAATTCAAATATGTATATTTACAACTCTACTTTGAGTAATGATGTGATGTTAAGTTTTTCGGCCTATAATGAAAGAGTTGCTCAATTAATGTAATGGTACTAGGTCTATGTAAAACCATTAGTATTATTTTTATACTTTACGGTTATATTTGTTTACAAAAATTACATTTGAGATAAGATTATAAATTTAAATGTATTGTTTGTTTTTTAATTTGAGCTTGGGACTATTAGTCCTGAGATTATAAAATAAATTAAGATATGGGATTATTTAATACCATGTTTTACATGGTATTATAATACCTACCATTTGGTATTAAAAATTGTTAGACAAAATTAACCATTTTTTTTCTCTAAAATAACCGTATTCCAGCAATTTCTGATATTATTATTGGCAACTTAAAACTTACTAGTACAAAGACTAAATATATTATTTTTTTGGGGAGGAGGGTTAGGGGGGTGAGGTGTATATATAATCTGCGAGACCCCAGATTTTATCAATAAAGATTTAAATTTTGTTGAAATAATTTTTTAATATTATGGTGTGAATTTAAGATAATATTATAGTTGTGGGTAGTATTTATAAATTTTGCAAAGTATGCATAGGTGGTTATATTATATTCGTTTGGTCTGGAATATTAGGTTTAGCGAGGAATATTCGTATAACTACTCAATCATTGGTGGACCCCATAATGTAATTATCATTTGATTGAGAAACGACAAAAATATTTTATTGAAATAACGGCGGAAGTTTTACCGCCATATTCTTGTTGAACTACTTTCAGTAGTAAAAAATACGATGAATACGCCAGGTGATTGCACATAAGTAGTACACGGTATTGATTATCGATCTTTATGTGAGTAGTTTCACCACTTGATTCCATTATCACGATTAATAATATGAATTATTATAATGATAATGACGTTTTGTTTTATTCAGATTATTAACGTAATAAAATGAAACATCTTTTATATAAAATAGAATCTTTATTAAAGTTATTCTATAAATAGAATATATTATATTTTATTATGCGTATAAATGTTGCGTAGTGTTTTGCATAGTGTTTTGCATAGTATTGCATAGTGTTTTTGCATAGTAAAATGTTTTTATATAAATAGAATATATTATATTTTATTTAAAAGATTTTTTTTTAAATATGGACCACCGATTAAAGTAAATCAATCTGACCGCTTCATGGATTAGTTCTTATGCATTCCATTTTTCTATAAATAAAGCTCATTCCTTCATTATTTTCTTACGAATTCATTGAAACTCAGAGAGAAATTATAGAGAGAAGCTATAGAGAAAAGTTATAGAAAGAAGAAGAGTATTCTACTACTTCACTACTTCTATATTCAGTTCTTTTTACGGTAAGGGTGTTATTCTTTCTTCTTGAGAGAACTTCATTATTCCATTCACTATTATTCATTGAATAACTTTGTAAAAGTGGCATACCCTATACATAACTCGTATACGCCAGACACCCTATACTTGGTGAAATCCTTATGTTATTCCATTGCTTATTATTCTCATTGGAATAACTCGTATCACGCTTTACCCTATACTTGGTGACATTCTTCTATTATTCTGTTGGAACATCCTCGCTCATGTGTTTACACCCACCGGTTCCGTCTCTTTATTATTATTCATTGAACATCCTCGTTCGTGTTTTTACACCCGACCGGTTCCGCCTTTTATCATTCTGTTGAATATCCTATCTGCAGTGTTTTACACCTGATCCGGTTCCATCTTTATTATTCTGTTGAACATCCTGCTTGTGTGAATTTCACCGACCTCGGTTCCGTTATTATTATTCGCTTGAATAACCTTTCTCTGTATGCAAGCACTGCATGCATGGTGATTTCTTTTGTTATTCCATTCTTTATTATACCCAACTGGTAAAAACTTTGACTTCTATACTCCATGAAATTAGTAGAATATCCTCGATATTTGCGTTTCATCCAAAGATCTTTTCATGGAAATATTCTTCCGGTCATTCTTGAATTTTACTCTACGAAATAAGATCATGTTGACAATTTGGACGTTAATAATTCATGGATTAAATAATTCTTGAACTTGTTTTATTGAATTATTATGTCATTGTCATCATCCTCATGTTATATTATGTTATCTTTGCTTACGTGCATAGATGAACTTAGTATGATTATGACCGTGGATCAATCTGGTATAATCACGACTTGATATAAATGATGTGACAAAAGTCCTCAATGGCACTGTAATGCAATGATGGATAGTTTTTGGTATGATTATGACCGGGGGTGATTCTAGATAGTCATGACCATTGATAACTTGATGAAAATCCTCGACCGTGGTACGTGGGATGATTAGATGTGGTGGTTTATTTATTAAGTCGAGTCTCAAATAAAAATTGATAAAACCTTTTAAAACCTAAAAGATAGTAGACTTTATTCTCTACTTGACTCTTTTAATGGATTGCTTATTCACCGCAGATTAAACCGTCAGTTTTCATTGTATTTTATCGCTTTAACACTTGTTGAAGGCTAATGATAATTTATTCTCGCATTATCTTAGTCATAATATTTCTTCTTGGGCTAGTTGAGCTCACCTTTTCTTTCACCGTTCTCTTCTTGAAATGAGAACATAGCCGGGACGAAGCCTGGGAACGAGCAAGTAATGGTCCGAGAGGGATAGCATTAGTAGTCCTCACTATTCTGTGAAATAAAGTGTGATAATAGTTGTAATGAGGACTCCTTTTGAGTTTGTATAATATCTAGTAGACAATATTTGTATTCAAACTCACGAGCTTTATGTCGTATTGTATACCTACGCTTATGTTAGTAAGTTGTATTTGAATATTATGTACCATGTAAGTGGCGACCCAAGATGGGTGACGTATACCTAATTTTGGGGGCGTCACATAATCACTGAATATTATTTTCTTGAGAAGGTGTGGGGTGGGCGAGTGGGGGTGTATACATAATCAGTAAATATTATTTTTTGAGGGGGTGGGGGCTAGGGGTGGGCGGGGTGGGTGTATACATAATAAGGAAATATCATTTTTGAGACTTGGGGCGGAATGGGTGTAGACATAATAAGGAAATATCATTTTTGGGGCTTGGGGCTTGGGGCTTGGGGCTTGGGGCGGGGTGGGTGTATAGATAATAATTTATGTTATTATTATTGGTAACTTAAAATTTACTAGTACAAAGATTAAATATTATTATTTTTTTCTGGATGAGGGGTTAGGGGGTGAAGTGTATATATAATCACTGAATATTATTTTATTGAGAAGATGGGAGGTGGGCGAGACGCCCCAAAATTAGGTATACGCCACCCATCTTGGGTCGCCACTTACATGGTACATAAATTCAAATACAACTTACTAATATAACTGCCGCATAATACAATACGACATAAACCGTGAGTTTGAATACAAATATTGTCTACTAGATATTATACAAACTCAAAAGGAGTCCTCATTACAACTATTATCACACTATTTCACGTAATAAAATAGTGAGGACTACTAATGCTATCCTCTCGACCATTACTGCTCCCCGACTCGTCTCCAAATTTATGTTCTCATTTCCTCAAGAGAATAAAGGAAAGAAAGGGTGAGCTCAACTAGCCCAAGAAGAAATATTACGACTAAGATAATGCGTAATAAATTATCATTAGCCTTCAACAAAGTTGTTAAACCGATAAAATACAATAGACAACCAGCTTTAATCATGCAATGAATAAGCAATCCATTAAAAGAGTCAAGAGAGAATAAAGTCTACTATCTTTTAGGTTTTAAAAGGTTTTCATCAATTTTTATCACCGAGACTCACTTTTAATAAATAAACCACCACATCTAATCATCCCTCGCACTACTACCAAGGATTTCATCAAATTATCAATGGTCATGACTATACCGAATCACCCCTCGTCATAATCATACCAAAAACTATCCATCATCGCATTACAAAGCCACCGAGGACTTTTGTCACATCATTTATATCAAGTCATGATTATACCGAATGATCCTCGTCATAATCATACTAAGTTCATCTACGCACGTAAGCCAAAGATAACATAATATAACACGAGGATGATGACAATGACATAATAATTCAATAAAACAAGTTCAAGAATTATTTAATCCATGAATTATTAACGCCCAAATTGTCAACACGATATCGCTTTCAGAGAGTAAAATTCAAGAATGATCGTAAGAATATTTCCATGAAAAGATATCGATGAAACGCAAATATCAAGGATATTCTACTAATTTCATGGAGTATAAAGTCAAAGTTTTAACCAACCGGGTATAATAAAGAATGGAATAACAAAAGAAATCACCACGCACGCAGATTGCATGTATGTGTTATTCCAATGTAATAATAATAATCTAACCAGTCGTGTGAAATTCACACCGACAGTGATGTTCCAATGTAATAATAAAGATGGAACTGCATCCTGTAAAACACATGATAGATATTCCAATGTAATGATAAAGATTTTAACCAAACCAGTCCTGTAAAACACATGCATGTGATGTTCCAATGTAATAATAAAATCTTAACCAGTCCCCTGTAAAACACATGCATGTGATGTTCCAATGTAATAATAGAAGAATGTCACCAAGTATAGGTAAACTGCAGATACAAAAGTTATTCCAATGTAATAAATAAAGCAAATGGAATAACATAAGGATTTCACCAAGTATAGGTACGCCACATATACAAAGTTATGTATAGGTAGTATACCACTTTTTACAAAAGTTATTCCAATGTAATAATAATGAATGGAATAATGTAAGTTCTCTTCAAGAAGAAAGAATAACACCCCTTACCGTAAAAAAGAACCTAATATAAGAAGTAGTAAGTAAAAGTAGTATCACTCTTCTTCTTTCTATAATTTTCTCTATAGCTTTCTCTCTATAATTTCTCTCTGTAGTTTCAATGAATTCGTAAAGAAAATAAATGAAGGAACGAGCTTCTATTTATAGAAAATGGAATGCATAAGAATTAATCCATGAACTATCTGTATTGATTTACTTTAATCTGACTATCCATATTTAAAGAAAAATCTTTTAAATAAAATATAATATATTCTATTTATATAAAAACATTTTACTATGCAAACACTATGCAATACTATGCAAAACACTACGCAAAAACACTACGCAACACTATGCATAATAAAATATAATATATTCTATTTATGTAATAACTTTAATAAAGTATTCTATTTTATATAAAGATGTTTCGCTTTTATTACGCTAATAATACTTAATAAAACAAAACGCCATTATCGCTATAATAATTCATATTATTAATCGACAATAATGGAATCAAACCGAGTGACTTCTCACATAAAGATTCAATAATCAATACCGCAAGTACTACTACGCAACCACACGACATCGCATTTTTACTACCGAGTAGTTCAACAAGAACTACTAGAAAACTTCCGCCGTTATTTCAATAAAATATTTTTGTCGCTTTCAATCCGACAATAATTTCGCTAGGGGTCCACCAATGATTGAGCCATTGCATTTAATATTCCCCGCTAAACCGAATATTCCCCACCAATCGAATATAATATAACCACTGCATACTTTGCAAAATTTATAAATACTACCCACAACTATAATATTATCTCAAATTCACACCATAATATTAAAAAATTATTTCACAAAATTTAAATCTTTATCGATAAAAATCTGGGTCTCACAATCTCCCTCCTTATGGAATTTCTCCCAAATTAGGGTACGACTGATATGATAAAGAGGTGAGGATACCTTGAATACCTTTATCGTTGAAAATATTAAATTCATCTTTGCAATCCTACCAAAGATATTCATTAACAATTCATCTTTGCACTACAGGTGCCAAAGATATTTATTAACAATTCATCTTTGCACTACAAAGCCAAAGATATATAACCAGAAACCAATAATACCGAGACTCAAATTTTAATAATCACAACCACGAATTATCCATGCACCACCGCTAAGGATATATTCGTGTTTTCAATTACTACTGATGATTATACCGAAATAATCCGTGGTCATAATCATACCAAGTCTATCAATGCACTACTACCAAAGATGACTTTTTACCACATCCATGAATTAATATTTCATCACGAGACTCACCAATAATTAATCCATATCATCGAATCATCCCCGCACTACAAAAGCCAGGATATTCATTAAGATCCATATCCATTTAATTATCCATGCACTACTACCAAAGATAATCGTATTCATTAAGATCACGCACTACTACCAAAGATAATCGTAATTAAGATTATAAATTATCCATGCACTACTACAAAAGATAATCGTGTATTCATTAAGATCACGACCACAAATTATCCATGCACTACTACCAAAGATAATCGTGGTATTCATTAAGATTACGCACCACAAATTATCCATGCACTACTACCAAAGATAATCGTGTATTCATTAAGATCACGACCACAAATTATCCATGCACTACTACCAAAGATAATCGTGGTATTCATTAAGATATCACGACCACAAAAATTATCCATGCACTACTACCAAAGATAATTGTGTATTCATTAAGATTACAACCACAAAATTATCCATGCACTACTACCAAAGATAATCGTATTCATTAAGATCACGACCACAAATTATCCATGCACTACTACCAAAAGATAATCGTGTATTCATTAAGATCACCACCACAAATTATCCATGCACTACTACCAAAGATAATTGTGTATTCATTAAGATCACCACACAATTAAATTATCCATGCACTACTACCAAAGATAATTGTGTATTCATTAAGATCACGACCACAAATTATCCATGCACTACTACCAAAGATAATCAGGTCATTATTAAGATTACGACCATAATTGTGTATTATTAATGCATCACCATGCATACTACCAAAGATAATTGTCATTCAATTACATTATACCAATAATCCCTCATCATAATCATACCAAGTCCATCTACGCACTACATGTGCCATGTATTTACTTTCAACATAATATAAAGCATGAGGATAATGATATAAAGAATCAATCAAATGAGATAAAGGATAAATATTAAACATTTATAATATAATTTATCCAGATTCAAGAATATCCCCATGTTATCAATCACTTAATAATCTCATAATCTAATATCATTAATATTATAACAATATTTTAATCACTTCTTAAATTTATAAACAATTTATCTCAATTGTTTACGCTTTTACCATATAATGCATTTAATCATTCAAAATGCCATACTCATAAAATATCATCACCAATTATCAAATCCTCATCAAAAAAAATATGCATATACTCTATATAGATTCTCTAGCCATAAAATCCTATTTTCAACTTTGTTACTTCACATAACATATTTAACTCATATGTTCAGAATTAAACTATTTTCATGAAAAATACCAAATCAGTCCCAAAAATATTTCTTTTCTGGGGATTTAGCATAATATAGTCCCATAATGAAAATATATTTTTCTCTAATTTTTAAAATTCATTTACTATTTTTCAAAAATCAATTTCTAATTAATTCCTTAAGAAATTAGCTACCTCAAGTTTAACTCCAAAATTCCCAAATCTTGGCAGGACCTTACACATGTTAACGTGAGCTTCTAGTTTAAATTTCATGGTCATCTGAGTTATAGAACTCCTGCTATAGCGTTTCATTTAAAAACCTAAATATTGAAATAGTCATAACTTGCTCATTTTAAGTCGTAATGAGCTCATTTTTGGACAGGAGGTACTTTATACCATATACCTTCATGTCCCAAAAGGCCAGAATTTTTCTCATAATTTAAGTGGCCGAAACAGTCCCTTAAAGTTTCTGGCAAGAGCAGTTTTTTTTGAATTTACAGCTTTGGCCTCCTTTGCTAAAAATCAGTCCACACAAAATCTACAACACCTTTTCCAGTAATTCCACTTGGATTAGTTAGGTAACTCATAGATCTAACTCTAGGACTTGACCACATTCAAAATTCAAAATATAATAAGAGATATGGTCAATTGAATTTCATGTTACGCTTTTCACCAAAAAATCGATTTTCAACTCTTTGTGATTTCTAAGAAACTTTCATGTTTTCACATACTAACCAACATAACTCATCATAAAACTTACTAATACTTCATATACCCATGATTTTCATTATTCCAATGCTTTTATTATGACTTTCATCATAAACCACGTAAATGCTCCTTTTAGTCAAGAAATATTCGAGGGTTTAAGAAATGGGTTTTTGATCGGGGTCAATACAAAATTCGATTTCACGCCTAGGTAGGCTAGAAATCTTCAAGAATACGCCAAGAAATTTATTAATGATAGAAATATCATTCAAAATCACTACTTTCATCCAAGACTTGATAAGACGTCACATTATACCAACCGTGACTTCTATCCCTTAACCTAGATAAAGACCTCACAATGATACCTATAAACTTGCCATCTTCATTCACGATGTCGCCACAGTAAAGTCCGGCTTCGCAAGCATTCCACACACAAGGAAGTCAACAACGAAAAGGATCGGGGCTTTTTACTTATGGCTTGATATAACAAAGATTAACTTTAGGGTTTGGTTACTTTGAATTCAGATAACAAAGTCAAGTTAGAAATATAAAAGCTAACAACCTTACAAAAAAAATAATAATGAGTAGTTAATCAATCGCTTTCAAAAATTACCTCAAAGGCAAGTATTTTCAAAGAGATAAGATCGACGTAACGTGAAAGTGTTTATTTGAAACAACAAGATTAATAAACAAAGGAGGTAACGGCGGTTCTCCCAACGGTTTCAATAGATAAATCAAAGTCTAATTTTTTTTTGAGTCAAATTTAAACGCTGAACACAACTAGAGAATAAAAGAGAGGGTAGAACTTGTATTGAATAAAGTATAGACTTCGCAATAATTAATTTAGGTATAACTTCGCTCGTTTCGACAAACGCCTCGCTTAAATTACCGAAGTTCGACTTTTACTATAGGGTACATTCCACCCTTAAGTGCTTCTTCACATTCCCGATCCATGATTTGAATCATTATTCTCCGATCCATATCGAATTCGGGTTGACCGCTATGCATGCATGTAATAATTCAATTCGATGTCGGTTCTCCCAATCATCATTCCAAAAAAGCAAAGTCCATTTCATCTATTTCGCTTTATCGATCTGACGCCTTTTTCACACTATCAACGCTACAGCAAATTTTTACCCATGCATCGCCTATTCTCCTTCGCTCATTTGTTTTTCTTTCAATTGATCTTTGATTTTTAAATTCTCGATTCCAACTTTAATATCTTACACCCCGCCAAAGCGTGATTTTGTTCGAGCATCACATATCTGGTACCCAATTTTGAATTGTCATCCTTTGTTCCACCTAATCGCTTTGCTTTCTTCAACCTCGTTTCTTCTAGCTCACGAACACGATTTTGTAATTCTAAGTTTTGATCATAAATTTTTTCTAACCAATTCTCCTCGTTCTTCTTCTTCTTCTCTTCTTCCTCTTCTTCCTCACTTTCACCACTACTCGCAACTAGCTCTAGCTGTGCAAATTAGTAGTTCTTCATTTACTACGTGGATATCTCTAATTTGTTCCTCGTCTCGATAATCGCATTAACTCGATTAGTGATTAAAGGTGTCACAACCTATCACATTCACTCCATCAGGAATATTTTCACCGCCATTTCAAACACCGCCACAAAACAAGGGTTAATTAATATATCAAATATTATCCCTATACTCTCACCGACCAATTAAATACCAAATAAACTTAGGTAGGTCATACTAAATAAGGAATTTCCCGCCTCCCTCCTAGTTCTTATCTCACATCTTAGCCAGTGGATCATATCCCTAAGCTCGATACCAACCGTGACGCCCCCAAAATTAGGTATACGCCACCCATCTTGGGTCGCCACTTACATGGTACATAAATTCAAATACAACTTACTAATATAACTCGTGTAAATAATACGACATACATAAACGTGAGTTTGAATACAAATATTGTCTACTAGATATTATACAAACTCAAAAGGAGTCCTCATTACAACTATTATCACACTATTTCACGTAATAGTGAGGACTACTAATGCTATCCTCCGACCATTACTTCGCTCCCCGACTGTCTCCAAATTTATGTTCTCATTTCCTCAAGAGAATAAAGGAAAGAAAGGGTGAGCTCAACTAGCCCAAAGAAGAAATATTATTACGACTAAGATAATGCGTAATAAATTATCATTAGCCTTCAACAAAGTTAAACCGATAAAATACAATAGACAAACCAGCTTTAATCAGCAATGAATAAGCAATCCATTAAAAGAGTCAAGTAGAGAATAAAGTCTACTATCTTTTAGGTTTTAAAAGGTTTTCATCAATTTTATCACGAGACTCAAATTTTAATAAATAAACCACCACATCTAATCATCCCCGCATTCTACTACCAAGGATTTTCATCAAATTATCAATGGTCATGACTATACCGAATCACCCCGGTCATAATCATACCAAAACTATCCATCATCGCATTACAAAAAAGCCATCGAGGACTTTTTGTCACATCATTTATATCAAGTCATGATTATACCGAATGATCCTCGGTCATAATCATACTAAGTTCATCTACGCACGTAAGCCAAAGATAACATAATATATATACGAGATGATGATGACAATGACATAATAATTCAATAAAACAAGTTCAAGAATTATTTAATCCATGAATTATTAACGCCCAAATTGTCAACATGATATCGCTTCGTAGAGAGTAAAATTCAAGAATGATCGTAAGAATATTTCCATGAAAAGATATCGATGAAACGCAAATATCAAGGATATTCTACTAATTTCATGGAGTATAAAGTCAAAGTTTTAACCAACCGGGTATAATAAAGAATGGAATAACAAAAGAAATCACCACGCATGCGGATTGATGTGTATAAAGTTATTCCAATGTAATAATAATAATCTAACCAAAGTCGTGAAATTCACACCGATGCGAGATGATGTTCCAATGTAATAATAAAGATGGAACTGCATCCTGTAAAACACACGATAGATATATTCCAATGTAATGATAAAGATTTTAACCAGTCCTGTAAAACACATGCATGTGATGTTCCAACAGTAATAATAAAATCTAACCAGTCCTGTAAAACACACGCATGTGATGTTCCAATGTAATAATAAAGAATGTCACCAAGTATAGGTAAATCACAGATACAAAAGTTATTCCAATGTAATAATAAGAAATGGAATAACATAAGGATTTCACCAAGTATAGGTATGCCAGATATACAAAGTTATGTATAGGTATACCACTTTTACAAAAGTTATTCCAATGTAATAATAAATGAATGGAATAATGTAAGTTCTCTTCAAGAAGAAAGAATAACACCCTTAACCCCCTTACCGTAAAAGAACCTAATATGTAGTAGTAAGAAGTAGTATACTCTTTCTTCTTTTTATAATTTTCTCTATATAGCTTCTCTATAATTTCTCTCTAGAGTTTCAATGAATTCGTAAGAAAATAATGAAGGAACGAGCTTCTATTTATAGAAAATGGAATGCATAAGAATTAATCCATGAACTATCTGTATTGATTTACTTTAATCTGACTATTCCATATTTAAAGAAAAATCTTTAAATAAAATATAATATATTCTATTTATATAAAAACATTTTACTATGCAAACACTATGCAATACTATGCAAAACACTACGCAAAAAAAACACTACGCAACACTACGCATAATAAAATATAATATATTCTATTTATGTAATAACTTTAATAAAGTATTCTATTTTATATAAAAGATGTTTCGCTTTTATTACGCTAATAATAATAATAAAACAAAACGCCATTATCGCTATAATAATTCATATTATTAATCGACAATAATGGAATCAAACCGAGTGACTTCTCATATAAGATCAATAATCAATACCGCAAAGCTACTACGCAACCACACGACATCGCATTTTTACTACCGAGTAGTTCAACAAGAACTACTTGTGAAACTTCCGCCGTTATTTCAATAAAATATTTTTGTCGCTTTCAATCCGACAATAATTTCCACCAATGATTGAGTCGGTCCACCAATGATTGAGCTCATTGTATTTAATATTCCCGCTAAACCGAATATTCCCCAATTCAATCGAATATAATATAACCACTCATACTACTTTTGCAAAATTTATAAATACTACCCACAACTATATATATTATCTCAATTCACACCATAATATTAAAAAATTATTTCAACAAAATTTAAATCTTTATCGATAAAATCTGGGTCTCATCGAGGTTACTATTCACGTATACGACCTTTATTCACGAATCATGTAGACTATTCACCAAAAATAAAATTTTTTCTTTTTGTCCAAAATGTCTATTATGGTTACTATCTTTGAATGTATCCATGTTTTGATCTTTATTCTTGAATTTTGCTTCAAAATTAGTTATTATACTGATATTATTGATATTGGATAAACCGTTATACTGATCCTTACTATTTGTCCTTACATTTCACCTAATTGAATTCTTCTTTAAAATATTTTTCATCATCTTCATGCATAAATGATGATATTACTAAATATCTTGACCACATCATAGTGCAAATAAATGATTAACTGATGACTATCTTTGGCCCGTAGTGCAAAGATGAACAGGTGTTGAGATGAACATGACCAACTGGTGATACAAATGAATATCTTTTGTAAGACCCCAACTTATTATTAATGAAATTTAATTTTCTCTATTTATTATTTTGAAATAGTAAGGGTTGATTTGATTAATGTGGATAGTTAAAGGTAAAATACGCAAATACTTCAAAATAAGCAAGTGGTTATAAAATATTCATTGTTGTTTGGGAATATACATTTGGTCGTGGAATATTCGTATCGTTTGGGAATATTCGTATTTACTCAAGCAGCCATGTGGGCCCCATAACTGAAGCGATTGGATGAAGAAAATGACAAATATAAGTTGTTTAAAAAATAACAGAATAGTTATTCAAGAATTATCTTTAAAAATACTAAATTGGTTAAAACACAAGAAGAAGACACAAAGATTGCACCAATTATTGATTCTTACGTAAAGAAGCACTACTCAATAATGGTTACGATAATTATTATTGTTCAAAGATTTTATTAATTTAATAATTGTTTGCGTTGATATTTTATATTATCATTGTTTCAATAATTGTCATTACACAAAGATTTTTCATTATCAAAGCAATAATTCATATTATCCTGAATAATATTATTAGATAACATTATTGGAAATGTCTAGAAAGTTCTGTCTAAGGAGAGGTTTGGTCACCTAATTGCGCCAAGAGAAGAAAAATTCTTATTGGAAAGCCCTCTTTTCTTGAACCCGCCTCAGTTTATCAATATTGTGATTCTCAGTAATATTATTTGTGAATAATTAATTATTCATTCATATGATGAGGAAAATATTGATTTTATGTGGATATAGATGGAGAAAATTTTTAATGTGACAATTGTTGAAAATAAAATTTTATCTTTTTCGATATAAAATAATTCATTTAAATATATTATTATATTTTAATAATATAATAATGGTGATATTTTTACAACGAATGTGGGATATATGAGTATACTGAGGAGGAAGAGTATTTTTGTTGCAATAAATGTTTAAAACATGTTAAACATGTCGGTGGACCCCATTTATTGATCGAAATTTGATTATAAACCGTAAAATCGCCTGCTTGTGGATTTCGATCAATTTTATTTGGAATTTGGAAAAACTTTCTTCCGGAAAGTTGTAGAGAATTGAATTTCCTATAAAACTCGCGTGATTCAATTTTCTGATGAAAGGGCTATTTATTATGAATTATTGAAGTTTCAAGTTCAAAATAATTGATTTTAGAAGTTTAAAATATTTAAAATTAGAAAAACGTTTTTCTTACTTTTTCTAGAATGTGGCATGTGTTTGATGGCTGAAATCAGATTCTAGGCATGCGTAGGAAATTTATATAATTATATTATTAATTTATTAAATTTTCTCGCTTTGGTGTTCTAAGCAATTTCCTATAAATAGGGTCTTGGGTTAGAATTGAAAATCACACCGTAAACTCAAGTTTTCTCTCTATATTATCGAGCGTATTCTTGTGAGTATTTTGAGTATACTTTGAGTATTGTTAGGCGCTGCAAGTTCCTTCAAAGACTATATCCCAGATTCTAGCTTTAAGTCTTAATCTTTCGAGGTAAGGGATGTTATTTTCTTCTCAAATGATATTATTTCTTCAATATCATTATCTTTGAAATATTGGTTGAAACTTTTTATCAAATTTGGAACTTTTTCATGTATCTGAGATTTACTTATTTCATGAGTTACTTATTCATGAGTTACTATTCACGAAGTTACTATTCACGAAGTTCTTATTCACGAGTTACTTATTCACGAGTACTTATTCATGCGAAAGCGTGAAGATGTTTTTGGGAAATTTCTATCTTTTGGTGTCGGAGTTACTATTCACGTGATACTCTGGCCTATTCACCTAAAAAATAAAATTTCTTCTTTTTGTCCAAAATATCTATTCCGATACTAAAAACTTTGATTGTATCCATGTTTTGATCATTCTTGAATTTTACACCACTATGATTATTTTTGAGGTATTTTTGAACATGGATAAAACAAAGTACGAATCCTTAATCCTTAATTTTGTCATTTTGTTTCACTTTGGATTCGCTTTTTTAAAATATTTTTCATCATCCTCGGTCTTAAATGATGATATTATTGAATATCTTTGGCTGTAGTGCAAAGATGAATGATTTCTGAAGAATATCTTTGGTAGTAGTGCAAAGATGAACAGTGTTTAGATGAACATACGACGGTGATGAATATCTTTGGCACGTAGTGCAAAGATGAATATTTGATTCCGGATGTATATTGATTGATGTTACGGGATAAAAGATAGACGATGAACTTTTAAATTCATACATAGAAGATAGTAGTTTGCATTCTCTACTTAACTCTTCTAATGAATTATTATTTCATTGCGAATATTGATTTAAAATTTGTTGTCTATTGTATTCTATTAGATTTTTCCTCGTTGAAGACTAACGATAATTTGTTGTATATTATCTTAGTCATAATATTCTTTATTGGGCTAGTTGAGCTCACCCTTTCCTCCTTTTTGTTCCATTTTTCTTCTCGGGAGCGCGAGAATATAAATGAGTACGCAGTGGGGTATGGAATGAAGGTTTTAGAAAGAATTGTTTAGTAGTCCTCACCATTTTGTAAAATAATGTATCAATAAATGTGATGAGGATTTATTTGAGTATAAATATTATTCTGAAGATATATTTGTATTCAAACTCACGCTTTCTGATTGTAATAATAAAGTTGTAGTTGTTTACATACCACGTATTGACAACTCGAGGAATAGGTGATGTATACCTATTTTGGGGGCGTCACAGTTGGTATCGAGCTTAGGGATATGATCTCTGGCGAGATCGGGGAATAGAACTAAGAGGAGAGATGAGTAAATCCTTCGCTAGTGTGTCCTACCTAAGCTTATTTTTTAGTTGGTCAAGATATAAGGATATTATGTGATATATTGATTTCCTTAATTAACCCTTGTTTTATAACAATATTTGAGAATGTCAACTGAGAATATTAACAATGGAAATGAGACCATGGAGACGCTTTTGTACTCACCAACGAGGAGAAACGTGCAACAGTGGCAATGTTCCTCCCGTGAACAACACCACCGAAAGCGATGATGAACGAGGGGATGTTTAGAAGCTTTTTAGCTCAGCAAAATCGCACGAGGAGACTCGTGTTCAAAATACTGAGGAGAAATGATCGCAATTCACGGGTTGTCACAAACCAAGCGCTTCAAAGAGTTGGGACCACCGAATTTAAGGAAAGCGGATCCGATCATGGCGAAACATGGGTCAAATAAATTACCAAGATATTCGATGTCTTGGGATGCACAGAAGAACGAAGGTTCCATTCGCCACCTTTATGTTCCGTGGCGAGCGATATCATCTTGGTGGAGTCGTGAAGCGCATCCATCCAAACAAGACTCAACATGTCTTGGGAGACATTTGAAATTATTTAATGACAAATACTTTCCGAAAGTGTTCAATTCGTATGAAGGAAGTGGAGTTCATCGATTAGAACAAAACAACACGACGGTGTCTCTCGATGAGGCAAAGTTTGCAGAGTTATCCGTGTTTGCACCTCATTTGGTGGAGAATGAGGAACGATGACGCGGATGTTTTTGAGAGGTTTGAAACCCCAAGATACGACAATATCTCATTTCTCATAAATTTTCTCTCTATTCGGATGTCAGTAATGTGGCTCTCAATTATTAGAAATGAGATAACGAGTACGGTCAACCGAGGATCATAACCGAGATTGTACGAGATAGCGATCAATGTAATAATGATAACCAATGGAGAAAGAAACAAACGGACAAAAATGGTAACCACTTTGGTGGTAATCATAGCCATGAAAATAGAAGAAGCGAGTCAGAGGAGATTTTAAAAAGAGAGATTTAACAACGACCATGTGAGAGGCAGCGGTCTTAAAAAAGAATCGGTTCTAAGGGAGGAGAACGACCACCCGGTCCATATACTACAAATGCGGAAAAGAGGGACATATCGGTCAAAATCGCCCAACAGCTTCAAGGTATGCTATAGTTGTGGAAAGGAAGGACATATCGCTTGAGATTATGCGGTAATAAAACCTAGTTCAATGAGACGGTGACTCAAAAGATCGTCCCCAGAAAAGTCAAAGTCAACGATTCCGGAAGAAGCGTTTTGTTGTGGTCATAATGCGAGAACCCAAACGAGGTGATCACGGTAAAGCTATTTATAAATTCTTGCGAAGTTTATACCTTACTTGATCTTATGTCTACCCATTCATTTATCTCTCCGCGTGTGCTCAACGCTTAAACTTGACTCATGAAAATTAGACTTTGACCTATCTCGTGGAAACTCCGTTAGAGAAACTTTCATCACATCCATCGCTTATAAATCTTGTTTGATTCAAGTTGGCACCATCACCTTACCCAGTTGACCTTATCTCTTTAAATATACTTGCTTTTGATGTGATTTTAGGGATTGATTGGTTAACTACTCATCATGCCAAAATTGATTGTTTTCGTAAGTGTCTTTAGTTTTCATATTCCTAACCAACCCGTTGTTATGCAATTCAAGCAACTAAACCATTAAAATCAATCACCGCTATATCTAATCATAAAGCTATTCGCTTATTGAAAAACAGATGTCAAGATTTCTTAGCCCATGTTATGGATTTGAATAAAGACACGTCCAAATTTGAATAATATTTACATTGTTATTGACTTTCCTTACGTATTTCAAGAACTTCCTTTACTACCCCGTAACGTGAAGTTGAATTCTTTATTGATCTTGAACTCATTATAAAGCCCATTTCTAAAACCCCATATCGAATGGCTCTATTGAACTTCGGGGAGTTAAAGGTCCAACTACAGAAATTGTTGGACATCGGTTTCATTCGTCCCCAAGACATCTCCTCGGGGTGCTCCTGCTTTTATTTGTAAAGAAGAAAGACGAAGTATGCGACTTTGTATTGACTATCGGAAATTGAACCATGTCACCATCAAGAATAGGTATCCTCTACCTCGTATTGATGACTTGTTTGACCAAATTGCAAGAGGGCACAATTCTTTTTCAAAATCGATCTTCGCTCGGATATCATCACCAAGATTAGAATCGAGGATATTCCAAAGACCGCCTTTAAAACTTCGAGACGGGCATTATGAATTCTTAGTCATGTCTTTCGGATCGACTAATGCTCCTATGACTTTCATGGATATGATGAACCGAGTATTCAAGGAATATTTGGATCGGTTTGTTGTTGTCTTTATTGATGACATCCTTATATATTCCAAAAGTCGTGAAGATCATGAACACCATTTGAAGCTGGTACTCCAAAGTCTTCGTGAAAACAAACTATATGCCAAATTAAAGAAATGCGAGTTCGGCTTGAGGAAGTAGCATTCCTTGAAACGTGGTGTCGAAACATGGAGTATCTGTTGATCCGTGAAGATTGAAGCAATACAAAGTTGAGAGCAACCGGTTTCAGAAGTCAAGACGTAGTAGCTTTTGGGCTTAAATGGTTATTATCGGAGATTCGTGGAAGGGTTTTCTCGAATCACTACTCCATTAACTCAAATAACTTCGGAAGGATACAAAATTCGTTTGGAGCGAAGAATGTGAGAAAAGTTTTCAAGAGCTTAAGAGGAGACTTATTTCAAGACTGTTCTAACAATACCATCCGGTTCGGATGGATTTGTTATCTACAACGATGCTTCGAGCAAAGGGTTAGGATGTGTTCTCATGCAACGTGGGAAAGTCATAGCTTTATGCCTCGCGACAACTTAAAGAGTATGAGAGGAATTATCCTACTCATGATCTAGAGTTAGCGTGCCGATGCGTTTCATTGCTTAAAGATATGGAGGCACTATCTATATGGGGAGAAAGTGGAGATATATTCGCACCATAAAAAGCCTTAAATATTTCTTCACTCAAAAGAACTCAACATACGCTATGGCGACGTTGGCTCGAGCTATTGAAAGACTACGACCACACTATTCAATACCATCCTCGAAAAATGAACGTGGTAGTGACGCGTTGAGTAGAAGATCATATCGCGAGAACGAGTGCGATGATGTCAAGTATACGACAGAGCCAACTTTAATAGAAAAAGTTAAGGTTACTTTCGAGCCACCCACCCGGGAAATGATGCATATGAAGAAGAAAGTACAAGAAGGAGCTATTCCTAAGCGCGAGAATTGATGAAGAAGGAATACTTGAGTCCACTCTAGACTTTGTGTTCCTAACGACTCGATTTGAAGTATAAGATTATGATGGAGGCACACAATACACCATTTGCAATCCATCCTCGGAAGTACTAAAATGTATCGTGATCTTCGACATACATTTTGGTGGAACAATATGAAGAGAGAGATTGCAAAGTTTATCTCAATGTGTTTAACTTGTCAACGTGTAAAGGCGAGCATCTAGTACCTAAGGGTCCGTTCAGCAACCACTTGAGATTCCGAAATGGAAGTGGGAACACATTACCATGGATTTCAATTCACGGGTCTTCCTACTGGTTTCTTAGGGCATCAATGCTATTTGGGTTATTGTTGATAGATTAACCAAGTCTCGCTTCATTTCTTGCCGACACGGAGACTTATTCACTTGAACGACTTCTTAGTATGTGACGTGAATGAGATTGTGAGGTTGCATGGCATGCCCAGTATCCATAGTTTCGGGATCGTGACCCAAGATTCACTTCAAGATTTTGGGTTAGCTTGCAAAAAGCTATGGGCACGGATTTACGATTTAGTTCGAGATACCATCCTCAAACCAGACGACAATCGAAAGGACTATTCAAACTCTTGAAGATTTATTAAGACTCGTGTCCTAGACTTCAAGGGCGGTTGGGATAAGTATTTACCATTGGTAGAATTCTCCTACAACAACAGCTTATCGAGCAAATATAGGTGTGGCTCCATTTGAAGCATTATATGGACGAAAGTGTCGCTTCTCAAGATATGTTGGGACGAGGTGGGTGAAGCAACATTGTTAGGACCTGAAGTTAAACGTATGACTACGGAAAAGATCCAAATGATTCGACAACGTGTACAAACGGCACAAGATCGACAAAAGAGTTATGCGGATCTTCATCGAAAGGACGTGGAATTTAGTGTGGGGATCATGTATTGTTGTGAGTTGCTCCATGGAAGGAGTTACAAGATTTGGGAAGAGGAAAGCTCAATCCACGATTTATTGGTCCATTTCAAATTCTTGACCGAGTAGGAAATGTAGCCTATAGACTCGCGTTACCTCCGATTATGTCTCGTGTTCATAATGTGTTTCACATATCCGTATTTCGTAAATATGTGAAAGACCCAAACCACGCTCTTGAGTTAGAACCTAAGAGATAAATGAGAAGACTTAACGTATGAGGAGGTACTGCCAAGATCTTAGATAGGAAGGAGCATGTCCTACGCCAAGAAAGGTCATACCACAAGTTAAAGTTTTGTGGAGGAATCATGCTATAGAGAAATGACACGGGAATTGGAAACGGAAATGAAAGCGAGGTATCCTCACCTTTTGAAACACACAGTATCGTCGTCGTCGATTTCGAGGACGAAATTTCATAAGGAGGGAGGTTGTAAGACCCCAACTTATTATTAATGAAATTTAATTTTCTCTATTTATTATTTTGAAATAGTAAGGGTTGATTTGATTAATGTGGATAGTTAAGGGTAAAATACGCAAATACTTCAAAATAAGCAGTGGTTATAAAATATTCATTGTTGTTTGGGAATATTCGTTTAGTCGTGGAATATTAAATGCTTTGTCGCTTGGAATATTAAATGCGACGGTAGCGACCATGTGTGGCCCCCATAACGAAAGCGATTGGATGAAGAAAACGATAAATATAAGTTATTTAAAAATAACAACGTAGTTATTCTTCATTAAAATACTCGTTGGTTAAAACACGAGAAGCACATTATTACACCAATTATTGATTCTTACGTGAAGAAGGCACTACTCAATAATGGTTACGATAATTCTTCGCTTCAATATTTTATTGATTTAATAATTGTTGCGTTGATATTTTATATTGCATTGTTTCAATAATTGTCATTACACAAGATTTTTCATCATCGAAGCAATAATTCATATTATCCTAATAATATTATTAGATAACATTATTGGCAATGTCTAGAAAGTTCGCTCTAAGGAGAGGTTTGGTCACCTAATTGCGCCGCCAAGAAGGAGAAATTTTATTGGAAAGCCCTCTTCCTTTAACCGCCTCGGTTGTCGATATTGTGATTCTGTAATATTATTTGTGAATAATTAATTATTAATTCATATGATGAGGAAAATATTGATTTTATGTGGATATAGATGGAGGAAATTTTAATGTGACAATTGTTAAAAATTAAAATTTTATCTTTTTCTCGATAAAATAATTCATTTAAATATATTATTATATTTTAATAATATAATAATGGTGATATTTTTACAACGAATGTGGGATATATGAGTATCTGAGGAGGAAGAGTATTTTTATTTGCAATAAATGTTTAAAACATGTTAAACATGCTCGGTGGACCCCATTTATTATCGAAATTTGATTATAACCAGTAAAATCGCCTTGGTTTGTGGATTTCGGTCAATTTCTATTTGGATTTTAGAAAAACTTTCTTCTGCAAAGTTGTAGAGAATTGAATTTCCTATAAAAACTCGCAAGATTCAATTTTCTGATGAAAGGGCTATTTATTATGAATTATTGAAGTTTGAAGTCAAAATAATAATTGATTTTTGGAAGTTTAAAATATTTAAAATTAGAAAAACGTTTTTCTTACTTTTTCTAGAATGTGGCATGTGTTTGATGGCTGAAATCAGATTCTAGGCATGCGTAGGAAATTTATATAATTATATTATTAATTTATTAAATTTTCTCGCTTTTGGTGTTCTAAGCAATTTCCTATAAATAGGTCTTGGGTTAGAATTGAAAATCACACCGTAAATCAAGTTTTCTCTCTCTATATTATCGGCGTATTCTTGTGAGTATTTTGAGTATACTTTGAGTATTGTTAGACGGTGCAAGTTCCTTCAAAGACTATATCCCAGATTCCAAATTTAGAAGTCTTAATCTTTTTCGAGGTAAGGGATGTTATTTTCTTCTCAAATGATATTATTTCTTCAATATCATTATCTTTGAAATATTAATTTGAAACTTTTTATCAAATTTAGAACTTTTTCATGTCGGGTTACTATTCATGAGTTCTTATTCATGAGTTACTTATTCATGAGTTACTATTCACGAAGTTACTATTCACGAGTATTTATTCATGAAGCGTGAAGATATTTTTTGGGAAATTTCTATCTTTTGGTGCTCGAGTTACTATTCACGTATACTCAAGACTATTCACTTATCGATACACTATTCAATTTAAAAATAAAATTTCTTCTTTTTGTCCAAAATATCTATTCGGATACTAGTTTTGATTGTATCCATGTTTTGATCATTCTTGAATTTTACACCACTATGATTATTTTTGAGGTATTTTTGAACATGGATAAAACAAAAGTACGAATCCTTAATCCTTAATCCTTGTCATTTTGTTTCACCGGATTCGCTTTCTTTAAAATATTTTTCATCATCCTCGGTCTTAAATGATGATATTATTGAATATCTTTGGCTTTGAGTGTGCAAGAGATGAATGATTTCTGAAGAATATCTTTGGTAGTAGTCAAAAGATGAGCAGTGTTTAGATGAACACTGAATTAATTGATGAATATCTTTGGCACAGTAGTGCAAAGATGAATATTTGATTTCGAGATGTATATTGATTGATGTTACGGGGATAAAAGATAGACGATGAACTTTTAAATTCATACATAGAAGATAGTAGTTTGCATTCTCTACTTAACTCTTCTAATGAATTATTATTTCATTGCGAATATTGATTTAAAATTTGTTGTCTATTGTATTCTATTAGATTTTTCCTGTTGAAGACTAACGATAATTTGTTGTATATTATCTTAGTCATAATATTCTTTCTTTGGGCTAGTTGAGCTCACCCTTTTCCTTTTTGTTCCATTTTTCTTCTCGGGAGAGGCGAGAATATAATGCGAGTATTTGCAGTCGGGGTATGGAATGAAGGTTTTAGAAAGAATTGTTTAGTAGTCCTCACCATTTTGTAAAATAATGTATCAATAAATGTGATGAAGATTTATTTGAGTATAGATATTGTCTGAAGATAATATTTGTATTCAAACTCACGATTTCTGATTTGTAATAATAAAGTTGTAGTTGTTTACGTACCATGTATTTATGAACTCGTAATAGTGATGTATACCTATTTTGGGGCGTCACATCTTTGGCTGTAGTCAAAGATGAATATTTGATTAAAGATGTATATTGATTGTTGTTACGAGGATAAAATATTGATGATGGATTTTTAAATCTTAGAAGATAGTAGAAACTCATTCTCTACTTGACTCTTCTAATGGATTGTTGTTTCCATTGCGCAGTTGTTGATCTAAAACTTGTTGGCTATTATATTTTATCGATCTTTTTCTCATGAAGACTAACGATAATTTGTTGTATATTATCTTAGTCATAATATTCTTTACTCGGCTAGTTGAGCTCATCCTTTTCCTTTTATTCCATTTTTCTCGGGAGGTGAGAACATAAGCGAGGAACTAGTGAGTGCGGAGTGATGGTTCTAGAAAGATGTTTTAGCGATCCTCACTATTTTCAGCAAAATAGTGTTTGAATAATTATAACGAGGACTTATTTGAGTGTGAATATTGTCTGAAAGACAATATTTGTATTTAAACTCACGATTATGTGTTGTCGATTTTGCACGATAATTGTATTATTGAAGTTGTAGTTTGCTTTCACACTACGATGTATTTGACATTTCGAGAATGGGTGTTGTATACCTATTTTGGGGGCGTCGCACTAGGGGTTGGGCGGGGTGGGTCGTGGGTGTATACATAATAAGGAATTATCATTTTTGGGGCTTGGGGCTTGAGGGTGAGCGGGATGAAATTGTATACATAATCAGTAAATATCATTTTTTTGGGGTGAGAGTGAGGAGTGGGGGTGTGGTGGGTATATATAATCACTAAAAATTATTTTTGGGAGGGTGGGGTTGTATACATAATCATTAAATATATTATTTTTTTGGTGTGAAGTAGGGGTGGGGGTTGGTGGGGTGGGGTTGGGTGGGGTGGGGTGGGGGGGGGTGAGAGTGTATAGATAATTAGTAAAAATTATTTTTGGGTTTGGGGTTGAGGTTGGGGGTGGGCGTGGGTGGAGTGGAAGTGTATGTATAATCTGTAAATATTATTTTTGGGGGTGGGTGGAGTGGGAGTGTATACATAATCAGAAAAATATAATTTTTTTTGGGGTGGGGATGGGAGTGGAGTGTATATATAATCAAAAAATATTTTTTTTTGATATATAAATAAATTTAAAATATGTTATTATTGATAATAGTATAATAGTATAAACAATATTTTTTAATCTAATATTTTAATTAATTCTGAAAAAACAAACATAATATGATATTATTTTAAGTTATCTCATGAATAATTCTATAAAAAATAAATACGTAATTAAAATTATTTAATTCTAAAATTAATAATCTCGAGATTATAATCCATAAATTATAATTCTCGTAAGCTACCAAATAATCCATTTTCTTTACACTGTAATTTTGTTACACTGATTTAAAGAAGAAGACATAGGCCAAATCACGTCATGGATACAATGAATTTTTTTAATATTATGCTGTTGAATATATTTCAGTAGATTGTACATTTTAATAATGAATACTAATAAAAGAAAGTCGGCTTAAATATATACTTCAAAATTTTATGATTTTAGATTTTTACAACTTAAACCAAAATATTTCAATTTTAAAACAATGAGCTTAATGTATTTAAATTTCTATATATTAAATTATTTGGCCACCGTCACGTCGTGTAATAGTTGATCCAAATGAGAGGTTTCTTAGTTATTTCACTCTAAAAAATATCTTTGAAAGCATGTAATTAGTGTGTGATGGAAAAAAAAATTAAAATTTGGAGTCAATATAAACGATATATACCCTTACAAAGACTTAATTGCTCAGATTAATAGAAAATCTTAAATATTTTTGAAAGTACATAAAATTGTAGTCACGTGATTAATATGAAGAAAAAAAAATAAGAAAAAGAAAATATAGTCAATATAAACGATATACTCTCAAAAGACTTACTTGTTGTCTTTTATTTCGAGTCACGTTACTTATTTTGGTAAGAAATACTTAATTCGATAACATTTTTATTTATTTATTTAAAATCTAGAGATATTAAACTTTAACGTCTTAAATTTAAAATACAAAAGTTGAAGTTGTAAAAATCGAATTTTTAAAAAAAATTTAAAGTGTATTTAAACGGAGAAAGGTCTAAGAAGTAAGTTTCTCAAAAATGGATCTAAACACTACTCTGAACCAAGTCTTAAATTTAAACATGAACTTCAAAATTTACTCATTTTAAGTTTTCATTTCTTTCAATTATTATTTTGTATTTATATTTATTTTGTGTATCGTGACGAAGCTGGTTGAGCCTTTATTCTAAATGTAAAAAAGTATAAATTAATTTTAAAATTTAATTTTAATGTGCGTATCCATTTATGAATATTATTGTCAATTTAAATTATTTGTTTAACTAGTTTTGCGTTTTAAAGTCGAAACTATATTTCATAGGGTTAATCGTATATACAATTTTTTTACTGAAAAAAAACAACACACTTATTGGCATAATATCTACCGGAGAAAACGAAACTTGTTTTTATATTTATTACCTCCATGGCTCCATGACCATGACTTACTTGTTCACACGTGTTTAGACACATAACTAGTAAAATTACGTTATTTTTGACATTCTTTTAAAAAACACTAACACCCGCTTCCTAGCTTTTGAGCAGAAAAGAAAAGAATATAAAATTTAAATTAGAGATGAGAAAAGAAAAAAATAGAAAACTTAAAGTTTTTTTTCATTTTTTGCTTCTAGTTTTTAATGGAAAAAATAGAAAATTTAAAATTAAGCTTATACGAGTTGTAATTTAAAATTTATTATATTAAAAGTTGAGGATAATATAGAATTATAAAATATTACTTATTCTAATTTCTTTTTCCGTCCAAAATCATGCCAATTTTGAACGGAAAACTTTCGACGAGAAAAAGTAGCCAAGTTTTTTACTATCCATTTCTTTTCTTTTCCGTTTATTAAAAAACTCAGAAACATAAGAATTTAAAAGAAAACTTAAATTTTTCGTCCATTTCTTTTTTTTTTCTGTTCATTTTAAAACTCAGAAACAGAGCGTAAAAGTCGCATGTGATATTTTTACATATAAAAGGTATACTATTTAAAATATATGCTTCAGATCTGTCCTCTTCTATTTAATATCAAAAACATGTTTTGAAAAATATAATAATAAATGAACACAATATTGGAAAATTGGGTTTTACATGTAGTAATATGTATTCTTCTAGGCAAACAATTCTTGTGGAGTAATTTGAGATTTTGAGGGCGAGAAAAATAGGAGTAAGTAATTAGGTAGGATAACATAATAAAAAATGTTTTATTCCTTAGGAGGTAGGTGGACGGTGGACTTACTTTTCTATCCCAAACCAACGAGACAGGCCCACCAGTATATAACTAAAGCCCATTCCATTATTTTGTCTCGTTCTCTCTCTTATCACATTTCTTTTCCTTTGCGGCGCGTCGCGGCCTCGCGGCAGACGTCACAGAGAGAATTAGAGACACCATTGATAATATATAGATATATAGAGAGAGAGCCAGGAGGTGATGAGAAAATTTATATGAGCTGATACGAATTTTATGTTATTTTCCTTGATAATATGTAGACACACATATTCACATTACCCACATAAATAAATAAATAAAGAGGTTATATACATACATATATATCTATATCTATATCTATATCTATATATGTACATTTCTCTTCTTCCTGAAAACCCTTCCCAATTTTGCTAGTCCTATAATTCCTGAAAACTCATTTCTTCTTCTACTCTTCTCTCTCTTAATTCCGTTATGTTGTCGTTGATAACGCTCCCGGCGTCCTCCAAAAAATTGGTATGGACGATTACGATCTTCAATTGTGTGTAGAACGGCTAAACGGCGATGTAATGGAAGAAACCCTCCTATTTACCTCGTTCAATCGGCGTGCTCTGCCTGATCCGTTGTTGATCAGTGAGGAAATTTGGGGGACAGCAGAACAAACTACATCACAAGAGGTCTTGTCTTGTATTCATCCTACGTTGGACTCGGAGGAGAAGCGTAAGGATGTAATTGAGTATGTTCAAAGACTGATCAGGTGTTCTATTGGAGTTGAGGTGAATTTCCTTTCAATTACTACTTGTACAACTAAACTTGTGTATGGGTGTACCAACTACCAAGTAGTTTCAAGTTGTAAGTTAATGATGTTTTGTTTTCACCTAGTTCACTTAATCTTGCTCAAGTATACCCACTTCCATATTTCCACTGGGACTTGAACATGGTAGGTTCACATAATTATACCACTCAATATGTGGCACTAGTTATTTAAAGGGACGAAACATGTTAAGTATCACAAAGGCTCATAAAATATATATATTTTAGACATTTGAGGGCTCTAGTAATTGTGGCACAGACTGTGTGGTGTGTACACCAGTAATGTTAATTGATTGAATCTTTGTGGATATTCAGATATACTTAAGGTAGGTTGTCCTTGATGCTTTTGCGAAAATGCCTTTGGATGTTAGCAAAAAGCTAGGAACAGCTCAACTGTATGAAAAAATAACAAGATAAAAGAGGGACATTATCATCGGTTGTTATTCATACAACTATGATTTGTTATTTAATCCCGACTAGATACTTTTTGCATTACATTTCGGTCAATAGGGTAAAAATAAAGAAATTAATTTTGTTTTTTTTCTCTTGATTCTGTGCTTGTTTGGTTGGTCAATTGAGGGGTTATTAATTTTTTGATGTCTTGTTTCTTGATTCTCTACTGTGAATTTACGCTGGCTGCACAGTTGTATCTACTTCTTGTTGCTCTTTGGTAGAGATGAGTTGCTTTATATAGGAGATGGGTGAGGTTGATTGAGTTGATAGGTGTGTTTAGTTATTCCTATGCATTTCTTTTGTATAAAACTTGAGTGTACCTGCTCTGCCAGACAGATGATATTATTTTGTTGGGTTTCTTTCCATGCTTCACTTTGGGCCTCTGCTAGTGGCGTTGTATTGTGGATCTTCACCAGGATTTGTAGCAGTTCTTCATTGAAGTCTTTGTGATGCATTTCACTAGTTTTTTTACCTTTACGAAGTAGCTCTGGTCATTACTACCTCTGTTAAATTCTTTTACACTAGTTTTTTTTTACCTTTACCAAGAAAGAAGTATGTTTTTTTCAATTTGTAATTTATTTTAATTTTTTTTTATCATGGCTTTAAACATTCGTAGGTAAGTAAATTATCTGAATAAATTTCATCAGATACTGTTCAGAATCTTGTAAATTCTTCTACAAGTTGATCTCTCCTTTTTCCAGTTCTTGTTTCTCATTTATCTAAATTTTTTATTCGTTTGTTTTTATCTGAGTGGCTTCCCATTGGGTAAATTAGTAGTATGTTCTGTTTTTAAACTTTACTAACTCATTAGATCATACTTCAATTTGGTGGAGGAAGCCTTTCAGATGATTATCTTTTTCTTTGAAGTACTTACAAGTTTAAATTTTCATGTGCACATTATAGGTTTCCCCTTATGGTTCAGTACCTCTTAAGACTTACCTTCCGGATGGAGATATTGACTTGACTGTCCTTAGCAGTCCTATATTTGAGGATTCTTTGCCTCGTGATGTACTTGGGGTTATGCATGCAGAACAGTCAAATGAAAATGCTGAATATGAAGTGAGAGATACGCAGTTTATTGATGCTGAGGTTCTTTCCCCTATGATGATTCCTTTTTAATGTTTTTAAAAGTTATTTGAAAAATGTGTCACTTATTTACACGAATAAATAAAAAATAAAATGTGTATACAAGTATAACTGCAATAAAGAGTTGAGAGTAGTTGCAGCTATGTGTGTTGTTACTTCATTTTATGTATTCCTTATTTGTAATACTCATGATTTGTATTTCTGATTGTAAAACCTTTAGCATATATTAGCACCATCCTAGCTGTAAACTTGGATTACCTACTTTAGAGCTGAGTTACTTATTGCGTAACAAGTTGGAGATCTGAGTAAACTCTTCCAATGATGTACACAAGTTCATACCTGCCTTTGTCTATTGCATTTCAGAGTCTGAAGTTAGTATAATAATGTGAAGAATATTAGATACTAAAATTAAATAACAACTCAAAATAAAAATTGAAACTAAAATCATGTTTTGGGCTTTCTTCCTCCAGTGTTGAGCTGTCCTCGTTATGAGTGTAGCTTGCTTACATCTCTCAGTAGTTCCTATCACATATTTCTGAAGATCAACTGATGAAGTTGAATAGGAAGAATGATTTCATAACTTTTTTGTTATATTTAATTTTATATTACATGAATTCTATTTTGTAAAAGATGACGTTAACTCCTTTTTAGCAATTGTGCATTTGTGTTGAGAAAGGTTTATCTTTCTTTTCTTTGGCTTTACAAATAAAAATTAGTTTCGTCTCTGATGGCAGGTTAAACTTGTGAAATGCCTTGTACAGAATATTGTGATTGATATATCCTTCAATCAGTTGGGAGGACTTTCTACTCTGTGTTTTCTTGAACAGGTATTACTTTAGGCTAATCTAAAGATTTGAAATATTCATGGTCTCTTTCTGTATGCTGCTTGTATTCCAGTTATGCCGCAAATGACTCCACTTTTTGTTTCTGGTAGAATATTAAATGAGTTGATTTTGTACTTTCAAGGAATTTGAAATAATTGGATACTGCTGCACCTGATATATTCCCTAGAACATATCAGGTTGTCTTTTATATATTCTATATTTGACGCTGATCCCAACCCACATGTGTGGGGCTAGTGGTAATGGGGTCGAGCCGTAAGCTCGAGGTTGAGTGTTCAACTCTCACAGGGTGCAAAAACACTTGGCTTAAAACTGTGGGGTATAGCGTGTATCCTTTTTGTGGTTAGTACTGTATTCTCATTACAATCATGAATTGATAGTTGATCTTCATTGATAAAGCATTTACTAAAAAGTCTTTTATTTATTTGGTTCTTGTCTTCTTACAACATTTCATTACTCAGCATGCTGAGCAAAAAGTAGACTACGTTGCTATTTTCAGATATTGACAATCTAATGATGTTTTTTCTTTTCTTCTTCCCACCCTTCCTGTAATGCAGATTGATCGTCTTGTTGGCAAGGATCATCTTTTTAAACGTAGTATTATTTTGATTAAAGCTTGGTGCTATTATGAAAGCCGCATACTTGGCTCCCATCATGGTCTAATTTCTACGTATGCTTTGGAGTCATTGATTCTATACATATTCCATTTGTTCAATTCATCCTTAAATGGTCCTTTAGCGGTAATTACTTGTGGCCATGCTAAATGACGTTGCATTTTAATGTAATGCATGAATAGGTTTGGCTTTTGATATTTGCTTGCCTAATTGTAGGTTCTCTACCGATTTCTGGATTATTTTAGCAAATTTGATTGGGAGAACTATTGTATCAGTTTAAATGGCCCAGTTTGCAAATCGTCCCTGCCTGATATAGTAGGTAAGCAATATTATCTTGTGCCTATGTAGTTGTGACTTGTAAGTGATGCACCTACTTATAGTCCTTTCTCTTCCCTCTTGTTCATCTTTGTCCCTGTGCTTGAGCGTAGATAGGGGGCAGGGTATAATTGGTATGATGTTGTGCTTATACTTTATGTGTGTGTATGCAGTTGAGAATCTGGAGAATGGAGGAGAAGATTTGATGCTTAGTGAAGAATTTCTAAGAAACTGCGTGGACATGTTCTCAGTTTCATCTAGAGCCTTGGAGACAAATTTGCGAGTGTTTCCCATGAAGCATCTTAATATAATTGATCCGCTGAAAGAAAACAATAACCTTGGGCGCAGTGTGCACAGAGGTAGATAAATATTTTTCCTGATATACTATATATAATATGCGCTTCAATTCTGGCAATCCATGTCACGGACAAGTGGCCAGAAACAAGTTTTTGATTTGGTCTCTCAGATTAATATGATCATGGAAATTTGTTATCATGTTTTCTAGTTTTTAAGGTTTTAAAGAAAACGGATATCTTATATCAGTAACAAATGAGTTTTCCTTGTCGTCTAGTAACATTCTAGATAACCGTTTTCTCATGCTCTCTTCTTTTGATTAACGAGTCACTCTATAAGTAATCCGTTAGTTCCTGAAGCAAATGGGTGAAAGGCAGAATGGAAGCAAAATAAAATAGTATTCTAGAAGTATTATTTTCTACTTTGACCACATCATGCAGGCATTCATTTCTATTTTATCCTTCTTAGATTGCACCATGTTACGTTTAGGAAAGCAGAAAAAGTCTTATCATTTTGGTAAACCTGGAAAGGATAAAGCTAGATATTAATACTTGCTTGGGATGGTAAAAGTAGCACCAAAGGAGATAAATGGAGTGAAGATTGCTAGTTAACTTCAGACCACAAAGTCAGCAACTCCAGCAAATATTTTCTTTAACCTGCACGTCTATTTTATAAACATAACCATTATCAGCATAAGAAAATTGCAGTACCACCATATACAGCCACAGCATTGACGACTTAACAATATCTTGGCCATAATACTATTATCAACGAGCACTTCTACTGCATTCGTAGTTTTGGTGAAGTATTAGACACAGCTCTTCAGTTTTGAGATCTAAGGAAAGGGGAGCGTGAAAAATGAATTGCTTTTGCTGGAGTATTTGTTGAAACATCACAGTTGGACCTTTTTTTATTTTTATTTATTTACATTTACATTTATATATATATATATATATATATTAATGAAACTATACACCCGTGTCTCTTTCAGGAAACTTCTATCGAATACGCAGCGCTTTCAAATATGGGGCTCGCAAGCTTGGTCGTATCCTTCTGTTACCCAAGGAAAGAATTGATGATGAGATCAAGAAGTTCTTTGAAAGCACTCTGGAGAGGCATGGACACAAAGATGCTGCACAGATAATTGGTCGTGAGCTTGGAAGTCTATCCTCCTCGGCACTTTCAAATGATGACATGAATCTCAGTTCAATTAATGGCACTATTGATGAAGATATGCTAGGGGTGGAATATAAAATCAGTTCTGGATTCAGAAATGAATTAGACAGATACTTGAAGACAGCAGCTGCTTCGCAAATGGTGTTAGCTTGCTCTACTGAGAGAACTATTGTTTCAGGAGATCGCTTGGCAGGGGATGTGAATGACCCTGTGACATTCAGGCCTCTACGCTTGAGAAATACAAATGTAGCATCTGATTGTTCACCACTAAGGAGAGATTCTAATGATTCTCTATTGACATCTCACAATGCACCGGGCTTGTGTGTGAATAATTTTGACAGCTTGGGTTTCAGTGACTCAGTAATCTCAAGTCTGGATGATACTGTCTCAGATAATTTATCCATCGAGTTTAGAGAGAAGGCCTTAGAGAGCATTGCTGGAGATATTGAAACTTTAAATTTATCAGACCTCAGTGGGGATTATGATAATCACGTAAGAAGTCTGCTTTATGGTCAGTGTTGCCATGGATATGCTTTATCTCTACCTGCACTGTGCAGTCCTCCCTCATCATCTCTTTCTCAGTTCCAGAACGAGCCATGTGATACTGTCAGTCAATACATGCCACTGAAGAGGCTAACAAACACAAATGGTGCAGCCTTGGGAAAACCTCTGCACCCTGCTAAAAATCCTACACCTTCCGTTGATGCTTTTGGTTTGGATGAAAGAAACAAAGCACGCGGAACAGGCACATACATCCCCATTCTGGTATTTTGTTGTTAACATCTTTGCTTTTGGGCACACATTAATAAATTCTTTGCTTTTGTGCCTGTGTTTTATGTTTGAAAAACAACTTGGCCTGAAATTATCCTTGTCAAGATCCATTTTTACCGTACTATTGAAATTTGCAGGACTGTTATTCATTGAGGGAGAGACCATCGCAAGGGAGGAGGAATCAAGCGCAAGAAATTCGTTGCCAGTTGCAGAAACATGGTTGTAACAATGGGACAAACTCATTTGAAGGTGGTGGTCAGGAGCTTACTCAAGCACAGTCCATGGTTTTAGGCAATGGGGAGCCTGGTTTATACCATGAGCCTCTTCATGTTATTTCGGATAATTCCCCTGGCAATGGAATCTCGATTTCAAACCGGATTCTTGAGTTTGGATCTTTTGGGCCTTTGCCATCTACTTCAAGCCTTAAAGCAGTAGAAGAGCAGAATCCAAAACAAGTGAAGGGTAAAAGACAACGCAGGTAGGTTATTTTTGTTTAATGTGTTTCAGCATAAGATGGTTTTGGAGTTTTAAAGTGCATTCTTTGGGCTTGCTTTCAGGATTGCAGAGAAGTCGCTAAACCTTGAGAACGAAGCTGACTTCCCCCCTCTTTCCTAATGAAGGGCGAGGTGCATGTACAAGTTGAGAGATGGATAATTGTAGGATCTAACAAACAATACAGAAGTGATCTTTAGGCAAGGAGGTGGTAGATTTTATTTTATGTTTTAAACATTAGCTTAAACTCTTTCTTCCCCTTGTTCAAAGAATAGAGAGAGATTGGTTGTGGTATAATGTTGTAGTTAAAAAGAAAAGTAGAAGAAGAAGAAGAAAGGAGTTTGTAGAATGTCACCAGCTTAGCTTAGCTTAGCTTAGCTTTGCTCTGCTTTTGCATCTACACTCACTCACTCACTCACTCACTGGCTCTTTTAGTGAAGTGTGTGTGTAATACAATACTAATAAATAAATTATGGACCACCTAAAAATTGGTCATCGATCAATCCTCCTCCTCCTCCTCCTGTATTTGATTAAATGCAAGGCCTGGATTTAAATTGCGATATCCTTCATTCATGTGGATGTATGTCTGTGCGTTTTGCAGGAAGGAACTAGGAAGTGAATCCTTTTTGCTTGTACTGTACAATTTGTGTTTGAATGAATGAGTGCACATCAAGTATTAGTAGAATTGTTTATATATTTTTATTAAAAGATACAGTAATCATATTCTTATTCGTACACTACTTGGATACTTTCTCCATTTTATCTAAAGTATTTTTTTTAATTATAAAAAATTTATTGTTTTTAATGTTTCATATTAATTTCAAGTCTAAACTGGATTATAACAAATTTTAGTAGAAAAGAACACATGGTAATAATCAAATTATAAACAGATAGATTTTTCCAGAAGATGTGTCGAGGAATAACATAAAATAAATAAATCATGGATGTGGATTACATTTTACTCAATAATTGATAAAATTGATTAGGAGAGGGGTGGGTATGGGTTTAACATAACAGAAAGAAAAGAAAAAAAGGAGGATAGAAATACATACGCTGCGGCGTAAAGTTGGGTTGGGTTGGGTTGGGTTGGGTTGGGTAAAGAGAGAGAGAGAAAGTTGTTCTTCCGAATTAAACTCTCCGCATCGCATTATTTCTTCATTTGCCAATCAAATGGGAAGGAGCCGTTGACCGTGGAGCGACACCCTGAGATCTAGTACTACGCTACCTACTACTTTTCAATCAGCTCTCTCTCTCTCTCTCTCTCTTTCTCAATTTCATTCCATTGCCAAATACAAAAATAAATCCAATCTCTATCTATCTATCTATCTATCCTGCATCCAAAGTTGAAATCTTTTTTTTATCTAAGTTTCTCTTTATCTGCAAAATAAAATGGATAGCAATTATTCAGCTATTTCTAGGAATTCATTTGTAGAGTTACAAATACAAGATGATAATCCTAATTCTGGGGTTGAATCTCCACAACTCCCTCAATCTTTACTGCTATCTCCCGATGGGTACCTAGGGCATGTGAATTCCAAAACTTTCAATATTGATGACGATCTTGATCTTGATGATGATCTTGATTTTGATAATTTACCCTTTGTTGCGGGTGGAAGTAAAAATTCCGGTTCGCCCTTATATGGTGCCGTATTTAACCTTACCACCACAGTTGTTGGGGCTGGCATTATGGCCTTACCGGCCACTATGAAGGTTTTGGGTTTGTTTGTAGGAATCGTTCTGATCATTTTGATGGGTATTTTGTCGGAGATCAGTGTTGAATTGCTTGTTCGATTTACGGTTCAATGTAATGCGGCCTCCTATGGGGAGGTTGTTCAATATGCATTGGGTAAGAGGGCTAGGATTTTGTCTGACATTTGTATCATTGTCAACAATGCTGGTGTATTGGTAGTTTATTTGATTATTATGGGTGATGTCATGTCCGGTTCACTGCATCATGTTGGGGTTTTTGATCAATGGCTGGGGCATGGGGTGTGGGATCATAGGAAGCTGTTGATTTTGGTTGTGATGGTGATTTTTCTTGCACCACTTTGTGCTCTGGATAAGATCGATTCTTTAAGCTTGACTTCGGCTGCTTCGGTAGCTCTTGCAGTTATTTTTGTTCTTGTTGCTTTTGTTGTGGCTTTTATTAAACTCGTCGAAGGGAAAATTGAAGCTCCAAGGTTGACCCCGGACTTTGGCTCAACAAAGGCAATTCTGGATTTGTTGGTGGTAATTCCAATCATGTCGAATGCTTATGTTTGTCATTTTAATGTTCAGCCTATTTATAATGAGCTAGAAGGACGGTCACCTGATAAAATGAACCGAGTGGGAAGGATCACAACTGCTCTCTGTGTTTTTGTTTATGCTTCGACTGCCATGTCAGGTTATTTACTATTTGGAAAGGATACTGAATCTGACGTGCTGACTAACTTTGATAAGGACCTTGGGATTCGTTTCAGCACTGCTTTAAATTATATCGTTCGTGTTGGTTACATTTTTCATTTGGTTCTTGTTTTTCCTGTTATCCATTTCTCCCTGCGTCAAACAGTGGATGCCTTGGTGTTTGATGGATCACCTCCACTTACAGAGAGTAGGAAGAGGTGTCTGACCTTAACTGGGGTGCTGTTGGTAATTATATATTTTGGATCCACTATGATTCCAAACATTTGGACTGCTTTCAAATTTACTGGGGCAACCACAGCTGTTTCATTGGGTTTTACCTTCCCGTCTCTTATTGCTTTGAGGTTAAGTAAACAAGGGGCTGGTTTGAGCTCCAGTGAGAAGTTTTTGTCTTGGTTGATGTTGATATTAGCAATCTTAGTTAGCATTATCGGAGTTTTTGGAAACATATATAGCATGGAAAGCAAATCTGATTGACTCTAAGTGCTCTAGTTTGGGGTTTTTTCCTTTCTTTCTGATAAGTGTTTGGGGGTTTTCTTTTGACAAGTATAGTTTGTTAAAGTGATACAGAAGATTTTTTAGGTAAATCTGTTGCCTTCCTGCCTGGATAATTCACACTGTTGAAGATAACCGGATACTATGCAGATAGTTGATGGGGGTGAGGTTGCGGTGAGAAGTGCAAGATGAAGCCATGCCTAGTTTCTTCTGCATCTTCTGATTCATTGTCTTTCCAATGCCTACACTCTTGAGAGCAAGTTTGGTGGATCCCACCTCAGTTGAAGAATGTTTAAGGGAAAAGTCTACCAAGCACTAAAAATGTAAGTCGTTTACGAGTATCTAAATTAGTTGCGGAATTAGTTTCAATTTCTCATTTTGCTCAGCCCCATGATTCTAGTTTCTTTCTCCCCCCCTTCAAGATTGGGGACATTGTAAATGTACCATACAACAATTATATTGACTGCTTAAATAACTTTTTGTCCCCTTTCTTCCTGTTATGATATATTTACTTAATTTCTTGACGTGACATTCTTTTCTTCTTTGCAAGTATATTGCTTATTGGTTAGTTTTTGTTATGTATACCTTGTATTTTAGGTTTCTTACATTCCACTAATTTTTATTATATTGATTGACATTGTCTTCTAGAATGAGTTTTATAATCTAATGACCATCTTATACTTCCTTTTATTGGCTTTAAATGACTTGTGAAGAAAACTTTTGTACATTTGGAAGTTTATTTTATATGAACTACCTTTAAAATCTAATGTACCTAGGTATTGTTTAACTTGGCTGTTTATTAATTTCATTACAAAATGACATTACATGTCCTAATCAACAATAGTAGGGTAGAAACTTAGGAGGGGTTATTTTATTAATGTTTTAACCAAATACATGTTTTATATATGCAATCAAAAAATGTAAAATTATCTAAAAAAATTGGCTCAAGACCCCGCTAAATTATTAATAGATAATCCTAGTTTCGTCACTGGGCATAAGTATGATCGAGTGTGTCAACTTGAAGGTGATTTTCTTCCTATATTAGCTTTGAGTTTGACTCATTGTTACTATTAGTTCGTTAATAGAATTTGACACCTTATGTTTTTATGACGTAAATGTGCAATGCATGTGTTCGTTGTTCCACTTTTCCCTTCCCCTGCAGCCTTAAAAGTTGTTATTTAAGGCGTTTATGTTAACCTGCAACCAGATCTTAAAACTAGTTATTAGAAGAGTAAAGTTAAGCTCCATTACTGGCTTGAAGTTAAAAATATAGAAAATAGAAAGGAGTAAACATATTTTTAACGTGTCAATAGGAATGTACGTTAGATCATACACACTATCCTCCAATGGAATTATAAAGTAGTTTGGATGACAAAAGCTAGAAGGTTTTCCTATAAATTTCACAACCTCTTGGATATTGTTGTTTAACTCAACAATGCCTTTTTATTGTAAATGGGGTAGGTTGAAATGAATCCCATTAAGCTTAGGCTAGAGAAAAGGAAAAATATTACCCAAAAACCTAAGAGAAGGATGAAGTAAGACATCTAACTAAGATTAAGTAGGAGTGAAGGGATATAAATGTAATAAAAGCACAATCACGTGTACAAGATGCACACAGACATGCTGAAAAGAAAATAAATATGAAATGGAGGGAGACGAGAGAGGGGCAGAAAAAAAGAGAGAGTCTAAATGATCAATTGTGTCATTTAGACTTCAGGTGGATTTTCTGTTGCTATCTTTCCACTTAGCTTTCAGATTGAGAAAGAGAGTTTACTTGTTTAGTCCGCAGCGACTCCATTCAATGCCTTTGACTCAACTAACTAACTAGATGTGCAGAAATTGATTACCGTTTGAGGAGGCGGGCACGGACGCGCACGTATATATGAACTTATAGTCCGCAAGAGGAAAATGTAAGAGAGAGGAGAAAAGAATAGAAAATTCTTGACAATGTACGTGGTGGGTTTGAGCATTGTTGAGGGGGTTTGCGCTGCAGAATCTTAAGTATGATAGTCTCTTGTAAAATCGTTAAAAGAGGACCCTGTCTTTAACTTTGTTATACGTGTATTTGAAATGCCTTCGTTTGTTATGAAAATAATTTTATTTTCATGAACTCATCCACAGAATTTGGGTGCATTTGTTGGAGTGGATGTCAAAGTTAACTCTGGAGTATGTTCATTGATTGAAGTTGAGGCAAGGAATTACCTGGAGTAGTGTTAATCCTGCCCATTTGGTGGTATTGTCTTGTGATGGAATGCATGAATTTTTATTTTTGTTTGCAGTAAAGAGAACACAAATGATGAGAGTTTTTCATGTGAAGAAGCACAACTTCATATTATTATTATTCTTTACTCGAATGGCCTGAAATTTATACCCTTTGGAAGCTTAAGCTAAAAAACGGGGTAGGAAGTCTCTTCCCGGCCACAAGACAAGACTGACTGACTGTTCCACATTGTTTGTTTTTGTCCAAATACGGGCAGGGAAATTACATTACAGTATGAGGAGTATCATCCGGTTCAATCAAACACACGCTATAATTAGTATTAGTCTCATCAAGGAGGCTGGTGATGTGATGTGGAGTGGAGTGGAGTCACGTGCACCACTATATTTTTTTAATTAGTATTAAAAACTATTATTTTATTTTAAATTTTACAAATGGGAAACAAACAGTATCCACTCACTCCACTCCACTCTGTTGTGCTCGTGAGGTACTACCATTTATGTATGGGGGCCCTCCTCCCTATCCTCCTATGGACACTAAATGTAATACCAATAATAAAATTCATGTAAATCCTTTAGAAAATAAAAATGACTACTGGTGGATCCGATCCATCCATAATTAATCAAAGCAAATAAAGCACAAAGTGAGTAGTAATAATAAAAATAGAAATGAGAGAAAGCAAGAAATGAGTAGTGATGTGAATAATCATACTTTATACTAACCATTTCTTTTCTTTGGGGTTAGGCAGGCATGAAAGCAATATAAATTGTATGTTAGTTACTACTAGAACAGTATGATAAGATGATCAATCACTCAAATCAACACCACTTACTGGTGAGTGGTGACGGTACCCACAACCTAAGGACTCCAAGAAATACTACCAAAGTCAAACCCCATTTTCTCTATACATTCTTTTCCCATACTTTTATAATCATCTGAGACTCTAGCTACCCTACCCCCTTCCCAAAAATATTTATCCTCTCTCTCTCTTCTAATATTATACGTATAAAATATGTTTAAATGACATAATATTTCTAATTTCCCAATAAAAATATATGCCATTCACACGACCTCTAGCTAAAAAATCACACGAGGGGTTGGTTGGGTTGCTTCTGGAGTAATTAAAGAATAGTCATACTAATGCTACTCATCTTGGAAATTTGAGTCCATCGCTTTGCTCCACTTCTTTCCATGCCCATTGCCCACCTTCAACAATTAAAACAAGCCTGGCCTGGCCCACCCATATGACAATTACCTTGCCTTTTCCCGAGCCGTGATTGATGCCCAATATAGTATTTCCAAACCATTTCTTACTTGTCACTCCTCCTACAAGAGTTTTGATCAAAAAACATTGGCCTCCTTCTCTCTCTTTGATAGGGAACATCAAACATGGCCTTGAAGACCCCACCCCCACATAATAACCCATCCTTTTCCTTTAGTCTCTCTCAAGTTTCAACTACCCCCCCAACCCCCCCCCAAAAAAAAAAATAAAAATAAATAAATAAATTATTAAAGCAATTTTCACCACCTATATGTACCTATATAACTTTACCCTTTCCTTTTCCACTTTATATTTAGTTAACTAACTACATATATACCACAAGCACATCCACGCTTCATAGTCCAAATTAAATTAAGCAATGGACTGGTTCTCCTGGCTATCAAAAACTAGCCTTGAGCCTTCCCTTGTTTATGAATATGGCCTTTCTTTCTCTCACAACGAGCTCGAAGAAGACGATATAGCTTACTTCAATCATGAATTCCTCCAAAGCATGGGCATCTCCATAGCCAAACATAGGCTAGAGATTCTCAAGCTTGCCAGGAAAGAGAGAGGACCGGCCAGGCCCAGGCCGCGCCCCATGTCAAGGATTCTTGTCGCGATCAAGCAGACAAAGAGGTGTTTGGTTAAGTATATTCGGACGTGGGTTCATCGGGAGGATTCAGCTCTTGTTCTTGTTCCTAGGCGCAGTTACATGAGTTCTATGGTGAAGAGGAATAAGAAGTTAATGGTTGCCAAACAAGGAAGATTATTACTCACAAACGGTAGTCCTCGGCCTCGGGTTAATAGTTTTTCAAGCCCAATGGTTTATGATCTTGGTAGCGATGAGAAGATGGAAGACGATGATGATGATGAGGACGATGGGTACTATTGGAGAGGTGGTGTTGAAGAGATCAGATGGGATGCAATGTTTCAGAATTTGAAACCTACTTGAAGATCTCATCGATCTTGTGTGAATTTCAATGGTGAGAGATGGTTTTTTGGGTTCTTCCACCAGGGAGGGAGGGAGTTTATGGGTTGATCATTTAGAAGACTTGCATTATTTATTATGTGGTGGGCACCATTAGCCATTAGGGTCAGGGTGTGTATCAGTAATAATGAGATTGTCTCCCCTGGGCCTGGCTTTAATTTGTACGCTTACTCTCTTTTTCACCTTCAATGCTATCCCATTTTCATACGTTTCAATTTTTTTTGTTTTTTTAACTAGAATCTAAATGTGTGTGTGTATTTATTTATCACAGTTTCCTGTTATTTTTAGAGAGATTGTAAAGGAAAAGCTCAAGTTAAGTTACCAATGGAAAGGAAAGGTAACTTGAAACCATTTGACTCCTCCTTGAGTAAAAAGAAAATCTTGAAATCAAACAGTAGTGTTATAATACCCATTTTTGAGTTTGAAATCGAGTTTTAAACAGTATTAATTTAGAAGAAAAGAGAGAGTATAATATAATGAATTAGGTATGGAAAGGCGACGAGCATCATTATTATCATTAGTAAAGCTAGCTGTTTCTAACGACCATACATACTATTCACTATCCAAAACAATCACATTTATCTACCCATTTATCTACCCATAATCAAGGATAAAGACATAACTTAAATATCTCAAACAATAATCTTCCCCCATTAAAAGGTTACATATTAATACTAAACAATTGAATTGTCGATATGGATTATTAAAGTCAAATAGCAAGCATGTGAATACGATGAACTGATACTTGCTGCTCATCTAATAATATCTATTGGCGTTTTTGACACCTTTGAGCATCTTGCACGGTTCACATATCCCTAAATTATTATAACTACTACACAATTAGACTCCATACACACACACACACACACACACACACTATATATATATATATATATATATATATATATATATATATATATATATCACGTATACGTATACGTAATACGTGTACGTATACGTAATACGTGTATGGTAATCAACACATATGTATACATCCAATTAAGGATTCCTTTGGCCTCACCTCACACACACACAAAAACCGATGGTAATATGAATCCTTTTGATCTATTTGAATTCTAATGGTCAGAGGTAACCCATTCAAAAGTTGTTCCAATATAGTTTGACATACTCAATTTCACAAAATGAATCTCAAACTTTGAAAATGGAGCACGCTCAAAGCCCTTTTTATGATTGTAGGGTCTGTTATTTAGTCTACTTCTTTATCATGATAAGTAAACACCAACTAGTAACCCCAAGAATCTTGATTGTGGGACACACACACATATATATAAAGTATCAAATACCAAAGTGATGAAACAACTTAACTTCGTATATATCTCAATTAAATACTTTGGATCAACTTGCTCCCTCCCTTCCAAATATAGCTTTAGCTAGGAATTCAGTTGTGGAGGTTTGATATTGAAAATGATAGTAAACAAGTAATGATAAATTAAGAACATCATGTCACTTTATAGTCCTAAAATTGAAATATATCTCTAATTTTGGAATGGACGAAAAGAAATTGTAAATTAGACTAGAGGGAGTATTAACAAACTAGAACATCCAAGCGCCCATTCACATAAACATCAAAAACGGAGGAACAAGGAATGGGCTACATGCTATAATGCATCAATAACAAGCTAATAAATATTGAAGAGAGTACCTGTGTTCTGTAATAAAGAGCATCCGATGTCTGCTTCTGTTGATATTACAACAAAGATTAATGACAACCCTTCCAAGTCTCAATTTGATACATCAACAGCAAATCAAATAACTGGAATGGGGTAATAACTTCTGTAATCTTAGTTACAACATACATATATATGCTTCAACAGTTTCCCAAATATAATATGATCCCGTGTCAGATAAATCCTCCATTGATAGATGAATGGAGCTCAAATATTGGCAGCTCCACAGATGGCATAGAATGAGCTTAAACTGCATATTCTTGCCTAGATCTGAAATAACTATACTACATAAAGGACATGAATTACTCAATCACTGATCGTACGCAGCTTAAAATCTCCATTTATCAGAGACTAGAACTTTGCGGTAGACGAAAGGAACCCCCAGCATAAAGCATTTGGTAAACTGGTCTGATTCTGATTGTCAATATTATGCTCAAGATAGTACCCAAACCACAGGCTCCAGCCAGAAACAAGAATGTGAGCCTAAAGCAGCTGGGCCCCAAGCAAGAGGAACTTTGTTGCTTAGCCGCCTCTGTGTCATATACATGGCCAGCAAGCAGACCAGAAAAGAGAAGTGCACCAATAGGATTGCCTAGCTGCATGAAGTTGAATATTATACCAAAACTCTTCAAGCCAAAAAGCTCCGAGGAAGTTGGAATCATTATACCAAACTGAACACCATAGCAGATACCAAGTAATGCTGTTGCAGCATATAGGGTACCATTAAAAGCTGAAGCATATAGAAGATATGTTATGATCATTATAACTTGTGTGACTGTCATCCAAATTGTCCGAGGGATGGCTTTTGATCTGCAATGAACATAATCACCCGTGAATAGATTCATTAGTGAGGATCAGAAATGAAATTTATACATGTTTGGAATTTGAAAAATCAAGTAGCCAGCTAAAAAACGGGCTGAAAACAAATTCGAAATTTTTAGTTCTAAAGATATATTAAGAAACGGGATACTATCATTCTTGAAATCTCTAGGAAAGATTGAATTAAAAGTATAAATACAATCATATATTTTTTTTAAAAAAAATTGGAGTAAGATTTGGAATCTCATACAAGAGTTTTCAGATTCAACATGAATACAACTTAGTAACTTACTAAATTAGGTAAGCATAGTTTTGCTTTTTTTTCTTCATTCTTTTACTTATTTTTCTAAAAGGTAACTGGAGCCAGTATTATAATTACCTCACAAAATGTTCAGAAACAACACCTGCCCCAAGACGGCCCAGGAAATTGCAAAAGCTGAATAGACTCAATAATATTGTTGTATCATAAATCCCTACTGAAACTCCAATCTGTGCCAAATTATTGAGAACAGTTATTCCAGAACCAACACCAAGGAAGTATACTACCCACAGAAGCCAGAAATCAGCCTTGATAATAGCTTCACGAAATTTGAAATCCTCCCCTCTCCTGGGTTTTCTTTTCTTCTTTATTGCCCCCTCCCCCATAGCAAGGAGTATATCAACATCTGAGATATCTTCGCTCTCGTAGAAGCTTCCAAGATATGCTGCTGATGAAGATGGTGTTAACAATGGATCTGTCTGGTTTGATTCACCACCTCCTGTAACCAAATTGTCTGAAGAGCCAGCTTGTTGGCCAAGTTTCTTATCATTGGCAGGAAACAATGTCATTTTAATGGGAACTGCCAGAGGAGACATAAGAAGGATAACCATGATGCCAACAAATATGTAGGAGATGGAGTCACTTAAAGATAATATATCTTTCAGTATTGTGGTTGTGAGAAGATAGACGGCAAGTGAGAGACTTGCTGCTTGAGTGAAAAGAAAGTGAACATGCTCCGACGAGTCTTCTTCTGAAGCTGGAGTACATGCCCGGACAAAGTACATCATGGCCAGACATGTAATGGGAATACCTAGTGTCATGAACAGCAACAGTTTTGCAGCTGACTCATTAAGCAGCATACTGTACACCTCTGTAAATACTGCAGCACTAAGCCCAACGTAGCCTTTGAGAATTCCAGCAACTGTGCCCCTACTGAGAGGGAAATTCCTCATGTTGGTAACAAGTACGGCTGTGCCAAACCATGCACTGCTATGAGTGGCAATACAAAGTGCAAGCCATAACTGTCATAGAATCAAATATACCTACATTAGAAACATCTGTTTTTTCTAGAACTGAAATTAAGATCTCAAATGCAGTATGCCTATAAAGCTAAATCTAGCCAGAGAATGGAAATGAAACAGAGAAAAGAAGAAAAAAATTTACCTCTTCTCCAGAGGAAAGAAAAACTTTTTGGGGTTTCAATAGAAAGGAAATATAGTCTTTTTTCCCTCGCTACCCAGCACTAAAAGAAATTATATTAATAGATAAGGAAACACTAAGAAAATGGTTTCAAGGTTTACTCAGTTATCACTATGTTTATTCCAACGGATTTGGATCTAATCTTTTTAACTACAACGAACAATGAAATTCCACTAGTGATGCTGAGATTTATAAACTTTCCGTTGCATGAAGGAACTTGAACAACAGTACCATAGGTAATTTAAGTGTTTCCAAAGGAACTTGCACTAGAGATAAATCTCAAACTCAGCTGACACTTCAGTAATCACTTGTTTCTTGGGAATCAAAATGTATACATGGTTGTGGAGAAATTTATTTTTCATGAATAGAAGTATTGCTTCTAAATTGACCTTGGCTATCAAAATCTTGCATGCAGAGTAGACATCTGAATGGTACAAATAGTGGTGGAAGAGAAATGCTGGATCCCATGAGAGCTTAGCAATCAAGCACACTCAAACATATGTATGATTGGGATGGACTACTATGTTAGAGTGAGAGTGAGAGTGAAAGTGAAAGTGAAAGTGATATACGCCACCCATCTTGGGTCGCCACTTACATGGTACATATAAATTCAAATACAACTTACTTAATATAACTGTCAACCCAGTACAATACGACATAAACCCATGTGAGTTTGAATACAAATATTGTCTACTAGATATTATACAAACTCAAAAGGAGTCCTCATTACAACTATTATCACACTATTTCACGTATAAAGAGGACTACTAATGCTATCCTCCTGACCATTACTCCGCTCCCCGACTCGTCTCAAAATATGTTCTCATTTCCTCAAGAGAATAAAGGAAAGAAAGGGTGAGCTCAACTAGCCCAAGAAGAAATATTATGACTAAGATAATGCGTAATAAATTATCATTAGCCTTCAACAAAGTTAAAACCGATAAAATACAATAGACAACCAGCTTTAATCATAATGAATATGCAATCCATTAAAAGAGTCAAGTAGAAAATAAAGTCTACTATCTTTTAGGTTTTAAAAGGTTTTCATAAATTTTTATCACTAAGACTCAATTTATGAATAAACCACAATATCTAATCATCCCCGCACTACTACCAAGGATTTTCATCAAATTATCAATGGTCACGACTATACCGAATCACCCCCGGTCATAATCATACCAAAAACTATCCATCATCGCATTACAAAGCCAATCGAGGACTTTTATCACATCATTTATTTATAACAAAGCCATGATTATATACCGAATGATCCTCGGTCATAATCATACTAAGTTCATCTATGCACGTAAGCCAAAGATAACATATTATAACATGAGGATGATGATAATGACATAATAATTCAATAAAACAAGTTCAAGAATTATTTTATCCAGAATTAAGAACGCCCAAATTGTCAACAAGATACTCGCTTTTGTAGAGTAAAAATTCAAGAATGATCGTAAGAATATTTCCATGAAAAGATACACTCGATGAAACGCAAATATCAAGAATATTCTACTAATTTCATGGAGTATAAGTCAAAGTTTTAACCAACCGGTATAATAAAGAATGGAATAACAAAGGAAATCACCACGCATGCAGATTGCAGATGTATGTGTTATTCCAATGTAATAATAATAATCTAACCAGTGTCGTGAAATTCACACCGACAGTGATGATCCAAATGTAATAATAAATGCCAATAATAATAAACAATGGAACCAGTCCTAAAAACACACGCATGTGATATTCCAATGTAATAATAAATGCGAATAATAAACAATGGAACTGTGTCCTGTAAAAACACACATGCATGTGATATTCCAATGTAATAATAATAAGAATGGAATAATGTAAGAAGATCACCAAGTATAGGGGATTCACAGATACAAAAGTTATTCCAATGTAATAAATAAGAATGGAATAATATAAGGATTTCACCAAGATAGGTATGCCGCATATACAAAGTTATGTATAGGTATGCCACTTTTACAAAGTTATTCCAATGTAATAATAATGAATGGAATAATGTAAGTTCTCTCTTCATGAATAAGAAAGAATAACACCCCTTACGGTACAAACAAATAATATTCCCACCTTAAAGAACCTGATATCAAAGTAAAGTACCGTATCACTATTCTTTTTTTTCTCTCTTTTTTTCTCTCTATAGCTTCTCTCTATAATTTCTCTCTGTAGTTTCAAAGAATTCGTAAGAAAATAATGAAGGAATGAGCTTCTATTTATAGAAAATAGAATGCATAAGAATTAATCCATGAACTATCTGTATTGATTTACTTTTAATCTGACTATTCCATATTTAAAGCAAAATCTTTTAAATAAAATATAATATATTCTATTTATATAAAAACATTTTACTATGCAAACACTACGCAACACTATGCAAAAACACTACGCAAAACACTATGCAACACTACGCATAATAAAATATAATATATTCTATTTATGTAATAACTTTAATAAAGTATTCTGCTTTTATATAAAAGATGTTTCGCTTTTATTACGTAATAATAATAATAAAATAAAACGCCATTATCGCTATAATAATTCATATTATTAATCGACAATAATGGAATCAAACCGAGTGACTTCTCACATAAGCATCAATAATCAATACCGCAAAGCTACTACGCAACCACACGACATCGCATTTTTTTACTACCGAAAGTAGTTCAACAAGATTAACCAGAAAACTTCCGCCGTTATTTCAATAAAATATTTTTGTCGCTTTTCAATCCGACAATAATTTCGCTAGGGTCCACCAATGATTGAGCTGCTTGTATTTAATATTCCCCGCTAAACCGAATATTCCCCACCAATCGAATATAATATAACCACTGTGATACTTTGCAAAAATTTATAAATACTACCCACAACTATAATATTATCTCAAATTCACACCATAATATTAAAAATTATTTCGACAAAATTTAAATCTTTATCGATAAAATCTGGGGTCTCACAATCTCCCTCCTTATGGAATTTCGCCTCGAAATTAGGGTACGACTGTATGATAAAGAGAGAGAGGATACCTCAATACCTTTTATCGTTAAAAATATTAAATTCATCTTCGCAATCCGCCAAAGATATTCATTAACAATTCATCTTTGCACTACAAAGCCAAAGATATACAACTCAGAAACCAATAATGCCGAGACGCAATTAATAATAAGATCACGACCACGAATTATCCATGCACCATCGCCAAGGATATTCGTGTTTTCAATTACTACCATGATTATACGAATAATCTTCGGTCATAATCATACCAAGTCTATCAATGCACTACTACCAAAGACGACTTTTTACCACATCCATGAATTAATATTTCATCACGAGACTCACCAATAATTAATCCATATCATCGAATCATCCCCGCACTACGTGCCAAGGATATTCATTAAGATTACGACCACTAATTAATTATCCATGCACTACTACCAAAGATAATCGTGGTATTCATTAAGATCACGACCACAAATTATCCATGCACTACGTACCAAAGATAATCGTGTATTCATTAAGATCACGACCACAATCATCCATGCACTACGTACCAAAGATAATCGTTCATATTCATTAAGATCACGACCACAAATTATCCATGCACTACGTACCAAAGATAATCGTATTCATTTCATTAAGATCACGACCACAAATTATCCATGCACTACTACCAAAGATAATCGTACGACCACAAATTATCCATGCACTACTACCAAAGATAATCGTATTCATTAAGATCACGACCACAAATTATCCATGCACTACTACCAAAGATAATCGTATTCATTAAGATCACGACCACAAATTATCCATGACACTACTACCAAAGATAATCGTATATTCATTAAGATCACGACCACAAATTATCCATGCACTACTACCAAAGATAATCGTGGTATTCATTAAGATCACGACCACAAATTATCCATGCACTACTACCAAAGATAATCGTGTATTCATTAAGATTACACCACAAATTATCCATGCACTACTACCAAAGATAATCGTATATTCATTAAGATCACTGACCAAAAATTATCCATGCACTACTACTACCAAAAGATAATCGTCATTCATTAAGATCACGCACCACAAATTATCCATGCACTACTACCAAAGATAATCGTGGTATTCATTAAGATCACGCACCATCCATGCACTACTACCAAAGATAATCGTATTCATTAAGATCACGACCAATAAATTATCCATGCACTACTACCAAAGATAATCGTAGCCAATTACTACATGATTATACCGAACAATCCCCGGTCATAATCATCATACCAAGTCCATCTACGCACTACAAAGCCACGTATTTACTTTCAACATAATATAAACACGAGGATAATGATATAAAGAATCAATCAAATGAGATAAAGGATAAATATTAAACATTTATAATATAATTTATCCAGATTCAAGAATATCCCCATGTTATCAATCACTTAATAATCTCATAATCTAATATCATTAATATTATAACAATATTTTAATCACTTCTAAATTTATAAACAATTTATCTCAATTGTTTACGCTTTTACCATATAATGCATTTAATCATTCAAAAATGCCATACTCATAAGATATCATCACCAATTATCAAATCCTCATCAAAAAAAATATGCATATACTCTATATAGATTCTCTAGCCATAAAATCCTATTTTCAACTTTCATACTTCACATAACATATTTAACTCATATGTTCAGAATTAAACTATTTTCATGAAAAAATACCAAATTAGTCCCAAAAATATTTCTTTTCTGGGATTTAGCATAATATAGTCCCATAATGAAAATATATTTTTCTCTAAATTTTAAAATTCATTTACTATTTTTCAAAAATCAATTTCTAATTAATTCCTTAAGAAATTAGCTACCTCAAGTTTAACTCCAAAATTCCCAAATCTTGGCAGGACCTTACACATGTTAACGTGAGCTTCTAGTTTAAATTTCATGGTCATCGAGTTATAGAACTCCTGTTATAGCGTTTTTTCATTTAAAAACCTAAATATTGAAATAGTCATAACTTGCTCATTTTAAGTCGAATGAGCTCATTTTTGGACAGGAGGTACTTTTATACCATATACCTTCATGTCCCAAAAGGCCAGAATTTTTCTCATAATTTAAGTGGCCGAAACAGCCCCTCTAAAAATCATGGCAGCAGCCTTTTTTTCTTTTTTTTGCAGCTTTGCACCCTTTGCTAAAATCAGTCCACACAAAAAATCTACAACACCTTTTCCAGTAATTCCACTTGGATTAGTTAGGTAACTCATAGATCTAACTCTAGGACTTGACCACACTCAAAAATTCAAAATATAATAAGAGATATGGTCAATTGAATTTCATGTTACGCTTTTTCACCAAAATCGATTTTCAACTCTTTGTGATTTCTAAGAAACTTTCATGTTTTCACATACTAACCAACATAACTCATCATAACACTTACTAATACCACGATACCCATGATTTTCATTAGTCCAATGCTTTTATTATGACTTTCATCATAAACCACGAAACCTGCTCATTTTAGTCAAGAAATATTTGAGGGTTTAAGAAATGGGTTTTGTAGATCGGGTCAATACAAAATTCGATTTCACGCCTAGTAGGGCTAGGAAGTCTTCAAGAATACGCCAAGAAATTTATTAATGATAGAAATATCATTCAAAATCATATTTTCGTCCAAGACTTGATAAGACGTCACATTAATACCAACTGTGACTTCTATCCCTTAACCCGATAAAGACCTCACAATGATACCTATCAACTTGCCATCTTCATTCACGACGTCGCCACACAAAAGTCCGGCTTTGCATTCCACACAAGGAAGTCAACAACGAAAAGGATCGGGGCTCTTTACTTATGGCTTGATATGACAATGATTGACTTTTAGTAGTTTGGTTACTTTGAATTCGCATAACAAAGTCAAGTTAAGAATATAAAAGCTAACAACCTTACAAAAAGATGATGAGTAGTTAACCAATCGATTTCTAAAATCACATCAAAGGCAAATATTTTCAAAGAGATAAGATCGACAGTAACGTGAAAATGTTTATTTGAATCAAACAAGATTTAAAAAACAAGAGAGAGGTAACGGCGTCCTACTAACGGTTTCAACCAATAAGTCAAAGTTTAACTTCTTCTGAGTCAAATTTAAACGCTGAACACAACTAGTGAAATAAAAGAGTGGGTAGAACTGGTATCTAACACTGTGATAGACTTCGCAAGAGCTTATGATTAACTTACCCGTGATAATTTTATTCGTGTTCCTCGTCACGAGAAAAAAAAAACGCTCTTTAAACTACACGGCTTTTGGTTTGTCCGGGACAAATTTTTGGTGCCTCCATCCTAGTTGAATTTGTCTTCTGTGAAACGACAAAATCGAGCTAAGTGACCTTCTCTTCCACAATTATAACATGCTTTGACTCGCATGGCGCTTCGGACCGATGTGTCCTCTCCTCCGCATTTGAAGCATATGATAGTGGTCTTTCTCCTTCCTTAACAAAAAGCCGGTGCCGACGCGCCTTCCATCATCATTGAATCTCCTTTTCTTGAAATGTCCATTCTTATTGTTTTGGCCTCGATTACCACCAAGTGGTTACCATATCCGCCCGTTGATTCCTCCACGCTTGTTGTCACCGCTCACGATGACTACTCACCGGTATTATAATTTTGCCGCCGCTTCTTTTTAGTCATATTGACTCGTTATCGCGCCCACTAATCGAGCCCTATTTACAACATCCTAATAAAAAACACGCTTATGAGAAATAAGATGTCGACGATCTCCGGCTTCAAACCTCTTAAAAACATTCGCACCATTCTCTCTTCATTATCCACCAAGTGGGACGAAACCGTGATAACTCCGCAAATTTTGCCTCGTATCATGACACCTGGCCATATTGTTTTGTTCCAACTTGATAAACTCCACCTCCTTCATGTGGCTGAATACTTTCAGAAAAGTATTTGTCGTTGAATGTACCTCCCGAACTTCTCCCAAGATATCTTCAAGACAAAGAAGTCGAGTACGCTTTTACCGATTCCCACCAAGAATCGCGCCTCTCCACAAGAAATAAAGGCGCAAAAGAACCTTTTGCTTCTTGAGCATCCCAAGACATCAAATATCTTGTAATCTGCTTTATCCATGCTTCCGCCGTAAGTGGTTTTGGCTTCCCTTAAACTCCGGTGGTCCCAAATTGAATTGTTTAATGCAAGTGACCGCCCGAGAGTTTTCCGTGTTTCCACCCCACGCTTTTGGATGTGAGTCGCTACCGATGTCGCATGAATTCTAAAACTTCTTAAACGTATCGCCGTTCAATCAATCGATCGTTGTTGTTGTACAGAGGATTATCGCCATCCTGCTGCACATTGTCCCGATTATCGATCCGTGGAGAATCAACAGCCTCCTCGTGTCTCCATTGCTATTCTCAACATTCTCTGATGCCATTTTCAAACACCGCCACAAAATAAGGGTTAATTGACATGCAACATATTATCACTATACTCCGACCGACCAATCAAATACCAAATAAACTTAGGTAGGTCATACTAAATAAGGTATTCCCTGCCTCTCTCCTCCTAGTACTATTCTCACATCTTAGCCAGGATCATATCCCTAAGCTCGATACCAACCGCGACGCCTCCAAATTAGTATATACGCCACCCATCTTGGGTCGCCACTTACATGGTACATAAATTCAAATACAACTTACTAATATAACTGTCAGGTATAATACGACATAAACCGTGAGTTTGAATACAAATATTGTCTACTAGATATTATACAAACTCAAAAGGAGTCCTCATTACAACTATTATCACACTATTTCACGTAATAGTGAGGACTACTAATGCTATCCTCCGACCATTACTCCGCTCCCCGACTCGTCTCAAATGGCATTCTCTCATTTCCTCAGAGAAAACAAAAGAAAGAAAGGGTGAGCTCAACTAGCCCAAGAAGAAATATTATTATGACTAAGATAATGCGTAATAAATTATCATTAGCCTTCAACAAAGTTAAACCGATAAAATACAATAGACAACCAGCTTAATCAAGCAGCTTAATATGCAATCCATTAAAAGAGTCAAGAGAAAATAAAGTCTACTATCTTTTAGGTTTTAAAAGGTTTTCATAAATTTTTATCACTAAGACTCAGCTTTAATGAATAAACCACAATATCTAATCATCCCCGCATTCACTGGCCAAGGATTTTCATCAAATTATCAATGGTCACGACTATACCGAATCACCCTCGGTCATAATCATACCAAAAACTATCCATCAATGCATTACAAAGCACCGAGGACTTTTATCACATCATTTATAATAAGCCATGATTATACCGAATGATCCCCGTCATAATCATACTAAGTTCATCTATGCACGTAAGCCAAAGATAACATATTATAACATGAGGATGATGACAATGACATAATAATTCAATAAAACAAGTTCAAGAATTATTTTATCCAGAATTAAGAACGCCCAAATTGTCAACAAGATACTCGCTTTTAGAGAGTAAAATTCAAGAATGATCGTAAGAATATTTCCATGAAAAGATATCGATGAAACGCAAATATCAAGAATATTCTACTAATTTCATGGAGTATAAGTCAAAGTTTTAACCAACCGGTATAATAAAAAATGGAATAACAAAGGAAATCACCACGCACGCGGTATTGCAGATGTATAAAGTTATTCCAATGTAATAATAATAATAACGGACCAGTCGTGAAATTCACAATCGACAGATGATCCAATGTAATAATAAATGCTTAAATAATAATAAACAATGGAACCAGTCCTGTAAAACACACGCATGTGATATTCCAATGTAATAATAAATGCGAATAATAAACAATGGAACCAGTCCTGTAAAACACATGCATGTGATATTCCAATGTAATAATAAAGAATGGAATAATGTAAGAAGATCACCAAGTATAGGGATTCCACAGATATAAAAGTTATTCCAATGTAATAAATAAGAATGGAATAATATAAGGATTTCACCAAGTATAGGTATGACGCCACATACACAAGTTATGTATAGGTATGCCACTTTTACAAAGTTATTCCAATGTAATAATAATGAATGGAATAATGTAAGTTCTCTTCATGAATAAGAAAGAATAACACCCCTTACTACGGTACAACAAATAATATTCCCTACCTTAAAAACAACCGAATATCAAAGTAAAGTGAAGTAGCGTATATTTTTCTTCTTTCTCTCTATAGATTTTCTCTATAGCTTCTCTCTATAATTTCTCTCTGTAGTTTTCAAAATTTCGTAAGAAAATAATGAAGGAATGAGCTTCTATTTATAGGAAAATAGAATGCATAGTAATTAATCCATTTAACTATCCGTATTGATTTACTTTAATCTGACTATTCATATTTAAAGCAAAATCTTTTAAATAAAATATAATATATTCTATTTATATAAAAACATTTTACTATGCAAACACTATGCAACACTACGCAAAACACTACGCAAAAACACTACGCAACACTACGCATAATAAAATATAATATATTCTATTTATGTAATAACTTTAATAAAGTATTCTGCTTTTATATAAAAGATGTTTCGCTTTTATTACGCTAATAATAATAATAAAATAAAACGCCATTATCGCTATAATAATTCATATTATTAATCGACAATAATGGAATCAAACCGAGTTGACTTCTCACATAAGCATCAATAATCAATACCGTACTACGCGCTACTACTATGCAACCACACACGACATCGTATTTTTACTATTTTTAGTAGTTCAACAAAGATCAACCAGAAAACTTCCGCCGTTATTTCAATAAAATATTTTTTTGCCGCTTTTTCAATCCGACAATAATTTCTCAACTAGGGGTCCACCAATGATTGAGCTGCACAACTATAATATATTCCCCGCTAAACCGAATATTCCCCACCAATCGAATATAATATAACCACTGTGATCATACTTTGCAAAAAATTATAAATACTACCCACAACTATATAATTATTATCTTAATTCACACCATAATATTAAAAATTATTTCACAAAAATTTAAATCTTTATCGATAAAATCTGGGGTCTCTTTAATTTTATCAATTAGATGATTGAACTATTAATTTTATCCACTTTCATTTAATTGACTCTACCACATCAGAAATTGCCGACGTGATAATTGAAGTGTGGCCATCTGCAGCTGATGTGTCTTAAAAAAATAATTTCTTTACCGTTTTGTTAAATTAAAATATTAAAGTAGGGATAAATTTGGCAAATCATTTTTTATTCCGGATTAAAACAAAACAAAACAAAAATAAATCAAATCTTCTTCTTTCGATCAGATCTGCGTTGATGAAGAATCGTCTTCCTCCTCAGCTTTCTTGATCGAGTCCGACTCTGAGTTGCCGTTCGAATCGGCAGTTAGTTCCGGTGGCTCGGGAGCATCCGGCTCCAAATCCTCATGCTTGCGCTTGTGATCCGAAGGGGCGTGGCTCGGGGAAAACTCCATCGTATTCGTTGGAATCGAAACTCGGAGACTGTTATCGAGCTGCGTTGATTCGACGAGAGGCGGTGCAGAGGACTACGGAGAGGTCTTAGGTGGGATTGCCGTTGGAGGGGTTCGATTATGAATCTATATTGGGCCAGTGTTGTGAGATGCTGATTGGGTATGTGCAAATTTCAGTGGGGATTGCGGGTCCGTTGTTACTCAATGGGGTGCAAGTACTTGGTGCCAATGCCCACCACGGAGGGCTGTTTGGTTGCGAGTACTAACAGAGGCTGCAAGACAATTTATGCTTCAGGGGGTGCGACGGGGATTTTGTTGAAGGATGGGATGACCAGAGCGCCCGTGGTTAGGTTTGCTACGGCGAAGAGGGATTCGGATTTGAAGTTCTTCTTGGAAGATCTTCTTAATTTTGATACACTGGCCGTCGTTTTCAATAAGTATTTATCTTTCTCTCTATACGTATGCAATTACAGCTCTAGGAATAGTATGGCGACTGAGTTGTTTCTGTTTATGCTTAAATGGCCTTGCTTTTTCTTTTATCGTTGGCATTTCTAGAATTTCAAACCTGTTGAAACTTAGTCATTTGACGCATTTCTCTATTTCTGATTTTGGCGTTAAGCTCCCAATAACATTTAATCTTTTCTTTGTTTGGGTTCGTTCTAATGAAAAACGAAGGAATGAATTGATGATTGTTTAATTGTTTTTTTCTCTTATGTTATACTAATTTTTATCTTTATGGAATAGTTTTTGTTTATTTTGATTGAATATAATATGAATGTTAAATTATTATTTTGCCCCTTCATTTTAATAAAATGATTTACAATAATTTAAATTTTATATTTCTTTTGACACATAAGTATGGTATGTCACATGTTCAAGTTCACATCAGCAATTTCTGACGTGGTAGGGCCAATTGAATGAAAGTGAAAAAAATTAATAGTTTAATAATCTAATTGACAAAATTAAAAGGTGGATCATCGAAGTTGAATCTGGCCTATAGTTTAGGGTAATAAATTATATTTAAGCCATAAAAAAACACTGTACTATTATTTTTAATTTATGAAGAGTCTAATTAAAAGTTGAATATGTGATCAAATATTTATTTCTCATTATACTAACAAATTCTCCAACTTAAATACTTACTATACATGATTTATGTTTATTTTTTCTTAAAATAAGAGTAAAAGTTATAACTTATACTACTCCATAAAATAGGAGCAACACATACTTGCAGCCAACAACCAATTTCTTTTAGCATTTGTTCATTTGTTTAGGTAGCTAGTTAGCATAAAATTAATTTTGATCAATTGACCAATATATTGTCGACACGCAAGTGAGAGGTGATCTCTCTTTGCGTGTCAGCACTGTATTGATCAATTGAATAACTTACTAATCTGTTTGTTTATATTCAGTAGATGCGGAAAACACCAAAAAAAAGACTAGTGATTTAAATATTACTCCATTATGAGTAATACGGTGATCATCTCTCTCCCCACTCCCACTTAAGGCTGTAAACGAGCCAACACAATTCGAGCTTGACTCGAAAAAATACGAGCGAGACTCGGATTTGTTAATAATATGATCAAAATCTGAGCATTAAAAATAGTTTGAATAAAAATATGAGTAGAATCTGAGCAAGGTTATACTCGACTCGTTTAAGATTCAAACTACTTGAATTATTGATTGTGATTCGATATATACTCGGTTAATACATATTCGATTAAATGTTCGATACATTCTCTTATAATATATACAAATTTAAATCAAATTAGGATAATTAGTTATTATTTTGTTTTGTTTTTAATTTTAATTGTGATTTTATATCCAGAAAGTGTAATAATAAATATATTTTCTCATTTTTAAGTAAAATAACAAATTTAATGTGACGCCTTCCAAAATAGGTAGGTATACATCACCTATTACGAGTTGTCAATACATACTATGCATGAAACAACTACAACTTTATTATTACAACCGTAAAAGCTGTGAGTTTGAATACAAATATTATCTTACAGATAATATCTATACTCAAATAAATTCTCATCACATTTATTGATACATTATTTTATAAAATGGTGAGGACTACTAAACAATTCTTTCTAAAACCTTCATTCCATACCCGACTTCGTCTTCATTATATTCTCGCCTCCTCGCGAGAAGAAAAATTGAACAAAAAGAAAAAGGGTGAGCTCAACTAGCCCGATAAAGAATAATATTACGACTAAGATAATATACAACAATTACCGTTAGTCTTCAACACGGGAAAATCTAATAGAATACAATAGACAACAAATTTTAAATCAATATTCGCAGTGGAAATAATAATTCATTAGAAGAGTTAAGTAGAGAATGCAAACTACTATCTTACATGTATGAATTTAAAAGTTCATCGTCTATCTTTTATCCTGTAACATCAATCAATATACATCCTGAATCAAATATTCATCTTTGATTATTCTGCCAAAAGATATTCATCGATTGGTCATGTTAAATATCTAAACACTGCTCATCTTTGTCTTTACTACTACCAAAGATATTCTTCGAAATCATTCATCTTTGCACTACGGGCCAAAGATATTCAATAATATCATCATTTAAGACTCGAGGATGATGAAAAATATTTTTAAAGAAACGAATCCAAAGGAAACAAAATGACAAGGATTAAGGATTCGTACTTTGTTTTATCCATGTTCAAAAATACCTCAAAAATAATCATAGTGGTGTAAAAATTCAAGAATGATCAAAACATGGATACAATCAAAGCTAGTATCCGAGAATAGATATTTTGACAAAAAGAAGAAATTTTATTTTTTAAATGAATAGTGTCAATAGTATATCGTGAATAGTCAGATATCGTGAATAAGAACTCAAACACCAAAAGATAGAAATTTTCTAAAAAACATCTTCACGCTTTATGAATAGTACTTTCGTGAATAATAACTCGTGAATAGTAACTCATTGAATAGAAACTTCGTGAATAGTAACTCATGAATAGTATCCCCGACGTGAAAAAGTTCCAAATTTGATAAAAAGTTTCAACTAATATTTCAATTATAATGATATTGAAGAAATAATATCATTTGAGAAGAAAATAACATCCCTTACCTCGAAAGATTAATCTTAAATTGAATCTGGGATATAGTCTTGAAGGAACTTGCGTCTAACAATACTCAAAGTATACTCAAAATACTCACAAGAATACGCTCGATAATATAGAGAGAAAACTTCAGATTTACGGTGTGATTTTCAATTCTAACCTAAGACACCTATTTATAGAAATTGCTTTTAGAACACCAAAGCGAAAATTTAATAAATTAATAATATAATTATATAAATTTCCTACGCATGCCTAGAATCTGATTTCAGCCATCAAACACATGCCACATTCTAGAAAAAGTAAGAAAAAACGTTTTTCTAATTTTAAATATTTTAAACTTCCAAAATCAATTATTTGAACTTGAACTTCAATAATTCATAATAAATAGCCCTTTCATCAGAAAATTTGAATCTCGCGAGTTTTATAGGAAATTCAATTCTCTACAACTTTACAGAAGAAAGTTTTTCCAAATTCCAAATAGAAATTGACCAAAAATCCACAAACAAGCGATTTTACATTTATAATCAAATTTCGATCGATAAATGGGGTCCATGACATGTTTAACATGTTTTAAACATGTATTGCAACAAAAATACTCTTCCTCCTCGTATACTCATATATCCCATATTCACATGTAAAAATATCACCATTATTATATTATTAAAATATAATAATATATTTAAATGAATTATTTTATCGAGAAAAGATAAAATTTCAATTTTCAACAATTGTCACATTAAAATTTTCTCCATCTATATCCACATAAAATCAATATTTTCCTCATCATATGAATCAATAATTAATTATTCACAAATAATATTACGAGAATCACAATATTGTTAAACCAGCGGCGCACCAGGAAGAGGGGCTTTCCAATAAGAATTTCTCCTTAGTGGCGCCTGATTAGGTGACCAAACCTCTCCTTGATGAACTTTCTAGACATTGCCAATAATGTTATCTAATAATATTATTCAGATAATATGAATTATTGCTTCGATAATGAAAAATCTTTGTGTAATGTGATTGATTATTGAACAAACAACAATATAAAATATCAACGCAACAATTATTAAATCGATAAAATCTTTGAATAGTAATTAACGTAACCATTATTGAGTAGTGCCTTCTTACGTAAGAATCAATAATTGGTGCAATACTGGTAAAGCTTCTTGTGTTTTAACCACCGAGTATTTTAACTTTATTAATTGAATAACAACTCTGTTTTATTTTTAAACAACTTATATTTGTCGTTTTCTTCATCCAATCGCTTTCAGTTATGGGGCCTACACATGGTTTGGCAGATAAATACGAATATTCCCGATGCGAATATTCCACGACCACCAAACGAATATTCCCAAACAACAATGAATATTTTATAATCATGACGCCCCCAAAATAGGTATACATCACCTATTACGAGTTATCAAATACATGGTACGTAAAAGCAACTACAACTTTATTATTACAACAAGAAAAGCTGTGAGTTTGAATACAAATATTATCTTACAGACAATATCTATACTCAAATAAATCCTCATCACATTTATTGATACATTATTTTACAAAAATGGTGATGACTACTAAACAATCCTTTCTAAAACCTTCATTCCATACCCAGACTACTTTCGCTATATTCTCGCCTCACGAGAAAAATGGAACAAAAAGGAAAAGGGTGAGCTCAACTAGCTCGATAAAGAATATTATGACTAAGATAATATACAACAAATTATCGTTAGTCTTGAACAGGGAAAAAATATAATGGAATACAATAGACAACAAATTTTAAATCAATATTACATGGCGAAATAATAATTCATTAGAAGAGTTAAGTAGAGAATGCAAACTACTATCTTACATGTATGAATTTAAAAGTTCATCGTCTATCTTTTATCCTCAGTAACATCAATCAATATACATCTGGAATCAAATATTCATCTTTTCTACTGGGCGAAGATATTCATCACTTATTCATGTTCATTTAAACACTGCTCATCTTTGCACTACGGCCAAAGATATTCTTCAGAAAATCATTCATCTTTGCACTATATAGCCGAAGATATTCTTAAGAAATCATTCATCTCTTTTACTTTCTGGTAAGATATTCCATAATATCATCATTTAAAGATCGAGGATGATGAAAATATATTTTTTTTTAAAGAAACGAATCCAATGAAACAAAATGACAAGGATTAAGGATTAAGGATTAGTACTTGGTTTTATCCACGTCCAAAAATACCTCAAAAATAATCATAGTGGTGTAAAATTCAAGAATGATCAAAACATGGATACAATCGAGTTAGTATCCGAATAGATGTTTTAGACGAAAAGAAGAAATTTTATTTTTAAATGAATAATCATTGATATCGTAAATAGTCTTAGTATCGTGAATAGTCAGATAATGAATGAATAGTAACTCAGAGCACCAAAAGATAGAAATTCCACAAAAACATCTTCACGCTTAAATGAATAGTACTAAATGAATAATAACTCGTGAATTGTAACTCATGAATAGTAACTCGTGAATAGTAACTCATGAATAGAACCCATGAATAATAACCCGACATGAAAAAATTCCAAATTTGATAAAAACTTGAGATCAACATTTCAAAGATAATGATATTGAAGAAATAATATCATTAAAAAAAATAATTCCCTTAAAAAGAATTTCCTTTATTATATTATTTTTTTAAATAAAAAGGAATTTCCTTGATTTATTATTTTGAAATAGTAAGGGTTGATTTGATTAATAAGGATAGTTAAATATGCAAATATTTCAAAATAAGCAAGTGGTTATAAAATATTCATTGTTGTGGGGAATATTAGTTTGGTCGTGGAATATTAAATGCGGTCGGGAATATTAAATGCGACCATAGCGCACGACCATGTGTGGGCCCCATAACGGAAAGTGATTGGATGAAGAAAGCGACAAATATAAGTTGTTTTTTAAATAACAGGCGTAGTTATTCACAGATTATCTTGTTGGAATACCCGTGGTTAAAACACACTGTCTGGCGTTGTTGAGCGATAGCTTTGCGGTATTGCACCAATTATTGATTCTTACGTGAAAGGCATTACTTTCGATAATGGTTCACGATAATTCTTATTCGATTATTTTATTGAGTTAATAATTCTTTGCGTTGATATTTTATATTCTTTGTTGTTTCAATAATTGTCATTACTGCGTTATCTTTCATTATCGAAGCAATAATTCATATTATCTGAATAATATTATTAGATAACATTATTGGCAATGTCTAGAAAGTTACATCTACAGGAGAGGTTTGGTCACCTAATTGCTTGCGCGCTTGATGAAGAAGAAATTCTTATTGGAAAGCCCCTCTTTCTGAGGAAGCTGCACGGTTGTCGATATTGTGATTACATAATATTATTTGTGAATAATTAATTATTGATTTATATGATGAGGAAAATATTAATTTTATGTGGATATAGATGGAGAAAATTTTTAAAATGACAATTGTTGAAAATTAATATTTTATCTTTTTCGATAAAATAATTCATTTAAATATATTATTTTAATAATATATTAGCGGTGATATTTTTACAACGAATGTGGGATATATGAGTATCTGAGGAGGAAGAGTATTTTTGTTGCAATAAATGTTTAAAACATGTTAAACATGTCGGTGGACCCCATTTATTAGTGAAAATTTGATTATAGCTTTTGTAAAATTGCCCGTTTGTGGATTTCGGTCAATTTCTGATTGGAATTTGGAAAAACTTTCTTCTGCAAAGTTGTAGAGAATTGAATTTCCTATAAAAACTCATGAGATTCGAATTTTCTGATGAAAGAGCTATTTATTATGAATTATTGAAGTTAGAAAGCTCAAAATAATTGATTTTGGAAGTTTAAAATATTTAAAATTAGAAAAACGTTTTTTCTTATTTTTTTCTAGAAGGTGGCATGTGTTTGATGGCTGAAATCAGATTCTAGACATGTGTAAAAATAATATAATTATATTATTAATTTATTAAATTTTACTGCTTTGGTGTTCTAGCGATTTCTATAAATAGGGTCTTGGGTTAGAATTGAAAATCACACGAGAAAATGAAGTTTTCTCTATATATTATCGGCGTATTCTTGTGAGTATTTTGAGTATACTTTGAGTATTGCTATATCTGGTGCAAAGTCAGTCATAGCTTTATATCCAGGTGTTTAAATTTAAAATCTTGATCTTTCGAGGTAAGGGATATTATTTTTTTTCGTAATGATATTATTTCTTCAATATCATTATCTTTGAAATGTTGATCTGAAGTTTTTATCAAATTTGGAACTTTTTCATATATTGGTTACTATTCATGGGTTCTTATTCATGAGTTCTTATTCACGAGTTCTTATTAAGCGAGTTCTTATTCACGATTCTTATTCACGAGTACTATTCATGAAGCGTGAAGATGTTTTTGTGGAATTTCTATCTTTTGGTGTCGAGTTACTATTCACGTATCTGACCTTTATTCACGTATCTGACACTTATTCACGATATCTGACTTATTCAATAGAAAAATAAAATTTCTTCTTTTCGTCTAAAAACATCTATTGCGGATACTAACTTTCGATTGTATCCATGTTTTGATCATTCTTGAATTTTACACCACTATGATTATTTTTGAGGTATTTTTGGGCGTGGATAAAACCAAAGTCTGAATCCTTAATCCTTAATCCTTGTCATTTTGTTTCAATTGGATTCGTTTCTTAAAAATATTTTCATCGTCCTCGATCTTAAATGATGATATTATTGAATATCTTTGGCTTTGTAGTGCAAGATGAATGATTTCTGAAGAATATCTTTGGCTGTAGTGCAAAGATGAGCAGTGTTGAGATGAACATATTGATTGATTAATATCTTTGGCACATAGTGCAAAGATGAGCAGTGTTTAAATGAACATGACGTGATGAATATCTTTGGCTATTTTAGTGCAAAAGATGAATATTTGATTCGAGATGCGTATTGATTGATGTTCTGAGGATAAAATATTGATGATGGTACATTAAATTCATAGATTATAGTAGATTTCATTCTCTACGTAACTCTTACATGAATTATTATTTCATTCGCGAATATTGATCTGAAACTTGTTGTCTACATTGTGATTCTATCGATTTTTCCTGTTGAAGACTAACGATAATTTGTTGTATATTATCTTAGTCGTAATATTCTTTATTGGGCTAGTTGAGCTCACCCTTTTCCTTGTTGTTCCATTTTTCTTCTCGGGGAGGCGAGAATGTAGCGAGTCTTAGTTCGGGTATGGAATGAAGGTTACAGAGAGTTGTTTAGTAGTCCTCACCATTTTGTAAAATAATGAATCAATAATTATGATGGGGATTTATTTGCGTGTGGATATTGTCTAGAAGACAATATTATATTTAAACTTCACGATATATATTGTTGTATTTCTTCCGACATTTGTATTATTGAAGTTGTAGTTTGCTTTTTGTACCATGTATTTTGGCGACTCGAGAATGGGTGTTGTGTATACCTATTTTGGGGGCGTCACGGTTAATATCGAGCTTAGGGATATGATCTCTGGCGGAGATCGGGGAATAAAACTAGGAGGAGGCAGAGTAAATCCTTGCTAGTGTGTCTACTACTAAGCTTATTTGTTAGTTGAGTCGATATATAGGGATATTATGTGATATATTGATTTCCTTAATTAACCCTTATTTTATGGCGATGTTTGAGAATGTCGTTGAGAATATTAACGATGGAGCAAATGAGGCCGTGGAGATGCTGTCTTCTTCACCAAGCGAGGAGAGCGTCTGACAGTGGTAATGTTCCTCCTGTGAACAACACCTTGAAAGCGGATGATGAGCGAGGGATGTTTAGAAGCTTTTTGCGATTCATGCAAAATCGAGGCGAGGAGACTTCGTGTTCAAAATCTGAGGAGGAAATGATAGCAATTCACGGGTGGTCACGACCCAGCGATTCGAAGTTGGGACCACGAGTGCAGGAAAGCGGGATCCGATTAAAGAGGCGGAGCGTGGGTCAAACAAATTACCAAGATATTCGATGTCTTGGGATGCGGAGAACGAAAAGTTCCATTCGCGCCTTTATGTTAAAGTGGCGAAGCGATTCTTGGTGGGAATCATGTGAAGCGTACCATCCATTTGCCTTTCGGCGTATCATGGGAGAGCGTTTGAAGCAGTTCAATGATGAGTACTTCCACGAAAGTATTAAATCGTATGAAGGAAGTGGAGTTTATTAGACTAGAAGCGAGAATAACATGGCGGTGTCCCGATCTGGCGAAGTTCGCGGAGTTATCGAGTTCAGCACCTCATTTGGTGGAGAATGAGGAGCGATATGGCGGGATGTTTACGAGAGGTTTGAAACACGACGTACGTCGATATCTCATTTCTCATAAATTTTCTCTATTCAGATGTTGTCAGCGAGGCTCGATTGTTAGAGGCGAGATAACGAAATACGTTCAACCGAGGGACCATAACGAGGATCATCTCAAGATAGCGATCATCGAATAACGATAACCATGGAGGAAAGAAGAATCTGAAAAGGCGGTAACCACTCTGGTGGTAATCGTGGCCATGAAAATAGAAGAAGCGAGTAGGGAGGAGATTTTAAAAGAGAGGAGATTCAACAACCGTATGTGAAGGCGTCGGCGCCGATGTGACTAGTTTTAAGGGAGGAGAAACGACCACCGGTCAGTGTTACAAATGGGAAAGAGGGGGACATATCATTGGCGCCCACAAGTTTAAGGTATCTTATAATTGTGGAAAAGAAGGACATATCGCTCGAGATTATGCGATATCGAAACCCATCCGGTGAGGAATGGTGACTCGAAAAGGATGTCCCGGAGAAAAGTCAAAGTCAGCGGTTCTTGGAAGAAGCGTTTGTCGTGGCCGGTCAAAATCAAGGAACGACGAAGTTAGCAGGGTTAGTTAATTATAAATTCTTGCGAAGTATATACCTTACTAGATATTGGTTCTACCCATTCTTTTATCTCTCTTACTTGCGCTCAACGTTTGAACTTGACTCGGGAGAAATTAAACTTTGACTTATCTGTGGAGACTCTCATTAGGAGAAACTTTCATTACATCCAGTTGTTTAAAAATCTTGCTTGATTCGAGTTGGCACTATCACATTACACTGTTAACCTTATTTACTATAGAGATATTTGTTTTTGATGTGATTTTAAGGTTAACTACTCATCATTTGCAAAATTGATTATTTTTCGTAAGGTTGTTAGTTTTCATATTCTAAGCAACTTTGTTTCCGAATTCAAGCAATCAAACCATTGTAGTCAAACATTTTCATATCAAGCCATGAAGTCATTCGTTTATTACGGATGTCAATTTTCTTAGTCCGTGTTATGGATTTGAATAAAGACACGTCGATTTGAATAATATTCTGTTGTTATTGATTTTTCTGACGTATTTCTGAAGAATTTCTTGGCTTACTCCCAAGCGATATTAAATTTTGTATCGACTTTGAACCGATTACAAAACTCATTTCTAAAATCTCATGTCGAATGGCTCTATTGAACTTGAGGAGTTAAAAATTCAACTATAAATTTGGTACACGAGCCTTTATCTTGTGACTTCCTTTGTGGAATTCACCTAAGCGAACTCTCTGTAGGGGCGTCATATTAGATGCGATAGTAAAGCGATAGGTGTCATTGTGACGTCTTTATCGAAGATTGGGATATGAGTCACGATTGAGAAGCAACCTAAGTCGATGTCGAAATCGTAGCTTTACTGAAGCTTAGTTGGTTATTATCGGAGATTCGTTGAAGGATATTCTCGAATCGCTATTCCATTAACGCAATTGACTCGTAGAGATACAAAATTCGAATGGAAGCGAGGAATGTGGGAAGAGCTTGAAGAACTCGAGAGAGACTCATTTCAAATACGTGTTACGATCATGCCATCTGGAAAAGCGAGCGTGGTAGTGACGCGATGAGTAGAAAGATCATATCTTGAGGAGCGAGTGCGATGATGTCAAGTATCGCGTAGAGCCAACTTTAATAGAAAAAGTTAAGATTGCTCGAGCCATGAGCTGGGGTGATGCGTATGAAGAAGAAAGAAATCTGAAGGAGCTATTAGGGCGAGAATTGATGAAGAAGGAATACTTGAGTCCACTCTGAACTTTGTGTTCTAACGACTACGATTTGAAGTACAAGATTATGATGGAGGCACAAATGTCGCCATTTGCAATCCATCTGGGAAGTACTAAAATGTATCGTGATCTTGACATACATTTTGGTGGAACAATATGAAGAGAGAGATTGCAAAGTTTATCTCGATGTGTTTAACTTGCCAACGTGTAAAGGCGGAGCATCTTGTACCTAAGGGTCCGTTGCAACCACTTGAGATTCGGAATGGAAGTGGGAACACATTACTATGGATTTAAATTCTGGGTCTTCCTGCGGTTTCTCAAGCATCAATCTTATTTGGGTTATTGTTGATAGATTAACCAAGTCTGCTCATTTCTTGCCGATCTGGAGACTTATTCCCTGAGCGTCTTTACTTTAGTATATACGTGAATGAGATTGTGAGGTTGCATGGCATGCACATATCCATAGTTTTAGATCGTGACCCAAGATTCACTTCATGATTTTGGGTTAGCTTGCAAAAAGCTATGGGCGCGATTTCTGATTCGATTTGGCATACCATCCTCAAAGCGGATGGGCAATCGAAGAGACTACTCAAACTCTTGAAGATATATTAAAACTACGTGTCCTAGATTTCAAAGGAAGTTGGGATAAGTACTTGCCATTGGTGGAATTCTCATACAACAATAGTTATTAAACAAATATAGGCATGGTTCCATTCGAAGCATTATATGGACAAAAATGTGGTTCTCCAATATGTTGGGATGAGGTGGGTGAAGCAACATTGTTGGGACCCGAGTTGAAATAAGTACGATATGACTAATGATTAAACAAGCGTATCTGAAGCGGCACAAGATCGACAAAAGAGTTATCACGGATCTTCATTGAAAGGGCGTGGAATTTAATGTAGGGATCATGTATTGTTGCGAGTTGCTCCATGGAAGGGTGTTACAAGATTTGGGAAGAGAGGAAAGCTCGATCCATGATTTATTGGTCCATTTCAAATTCTTGGCCAGAGAGTAGGAAATGTAGCCTATAGACTTGCGTTACCTCCGAGTATGTCTACGTGTTCATAATGTGTTTCACGTATCATACTTAAATAAATATGTGAAAGACCGAACCACGTTATTGAGTTAGAACCGGACGAGATAGCGAAGACTTAACGTATGAGGAGGTACACAAGATTTTGGATAGGAAGGAGCATGTCCTACGCAACATGAAAGGTCATACCACAAGTTAAAGTTTTGTGGAGGAATCATCTTATAGAGGAAATGACAGGGAATTGGAAAGCGGAAATGAAAGCGAGTATCCTCACCTTTTGAAAACACACCAGTCGTCGTCAATTTAGAGGCGAAAATTTCATAAGGAGGGAGGTTGTAAGACCAAAATTTTTTAAATAAAAGGAATTTCCTTTATTTATTATTTTGAAATAGTAAGGGTTGATTTGATTAATGTGGATAGTTAAGGGTTAAATATGCAAATATTTCAAAATAAGCGCAGTGGTTATAAAATATTCATTGTTGTTAGGGAATATTAGTTTGGTGGTGGAATATTAAATGCGGTGTCGGGAATATTAAATGCGACAGCAGCGACCATGTGTGGGCCCCATGTGGAAAGTGATTGGATGAAGAAAACGACAAATATAAGTTGTTTTTAAATAACGGCGTAGTTATTCACAGATTATCTTGTTGGAATACCGGTGGTTAAAACACACTAATCTGGCGTTGTTGAGCGATAGCACTGCGGTATTGCACCAATTATTGATTCTTACGTGAAGGCCTTTACTCGATAATGGTTACGATAATTCTTGTTCGATATTTTATTGAGTTAATAATTGCTTTGCGTTGATATTTTATATTCTTGTTGTTTTTGATAATTGTCATTACGATTATCTTTCATTATCGAAGCAATAATTCATATTATCTGAATAATATTATTAGATAACATTATTGGCAATGTCTAGAAAGTTACATCTAAGGAGAGGTTTGGTCACTAAATTGCTTGGCGCAAGATGAGAAAGAAATTCTTATTGGAAAGCCCCTACTCTGGGAGCTGCACGGTTGTCGATATTGTGATTACATAATATTATTTGTGAATAATTAATTATTGATTTATATGATGAGGAAAATATTGATTTTATGTGGATATAGATGGAGAAAAAGTTTAAAATGACAATTGTTGAAAATTAATATTTTATCTTTTTACGATAAAATAATTCGTTTAAATATATTATTTTTTAATAATATAATAATGGTGATATTTTACAACGAATGTGGGATATATGAGTATCTGAGGAGGAAGAGTATTTTTGTTTGCAATAAATGTTTAAAACATGTTAAACATGTCGGTTGGACCCCATTTATTGGTTGAAATTTGATTATAACTTTATAAAATTGCTTGGTTTGTGGATTTGGTCAATTTCTGATTGGAATTTGGAAAAACTTTCTTCTGCAAAGTTGTAGAAATTGAATTTCCTATAAAAACTCGCGAGATTCGAATTTTCTGATGAAAGGGCTATTTATTATGAATTATTGAAGTTAGAAGCTCAAAAATAATTGATTTTGGAAGTTTAAAATATTTAAAATTAGAAAACGTTTTTCTTATTTTTTCTAGAGAAGGTGGCATGTGTTTGATGGCTGAAATCAGATTCTAGACATGTGTAGAAAATAATATAATTATATTATTAATTTATTAAATTTTACTGCTTTTGGTGTTCTAGCGATTTCTATAAATAGGGTCTTGGGTTAGAATTGAAAATCACACCGGCTGAAGTTTTCTCTCTCTATATTATCGGCGTATTCTTGTGAGTATTTTGAGTATACTTTGAGTATTGCTATATCTGGTGCAAGTCAAGTCATGCTTTATATCAGGTGTTTCAATTTAAAATCTTGATCTTTCGAGGTAAGGGATATTATTTTTTTTGTAATGATATTATTTCTTCAATATCATTATACTGAAATGTTGATCTGAAGTTTTTATCAAATTTGGAACTTTTTCATGTCGGGGTTACTATTCATGGAGTTCTTATTCATGAGTTACTTATTCACGAGTTCTTATTAATGAGTTCTTATTCACGAATTCTTATTCACGAGTCTTATTAAATGAAGCGTGAAGATGTTTTTGTGGAATTTCTATCTTTTGGTGTCGAGTTATTATTCACGTATCTGGCACTATTCACGTATCTGACACTATTCACGTATCTGATACTATTCATAGAAAAATAAAATTTCTTCTTTTAATTCCAAAACATCTATGATACGGATCTTAACTTCGATTGTATCCATGTTTTGATCATTCTTGAATTTTACACCACTATGATTATTTTGAGGTATTTTTGGGCGTGGATAAAACCAAATCTGAATCCTTAATCCTTAATCCTTGTCATTTTGTTTCCTTTGGATTCGTTTCTTAAAAAATATTTTTCATCATCCTCGGTCTTAAATGATGATATTATTGAATATCTTTGGCACATGTAGTGCAAAGATGAATGATTTCTGAAGAATATCTTTGGCACATGTAGTGCAAAGATGAGCAGTGTTGAGATGAACATGGTAGATTGATTAATATCTTTGGCACATGGTGCAAAGATGAGCAGTGTTTAAATGAACATGACCCGTGATGAATATCTTTGGCACATAGTGCAAAGATGAATATTTGATTCGGATGCATATTGATTGATGTTACGAGGATAAAATATTGATGATGGGTTATTAAATTCATAGATTATAGTAGATTTCATTCTCTACGTAACTCTTACATGAATTATTATTTCATTGCGAATATTGATCTGAAACTTGTTGTATTGTTGTATACATCAGTTTTTCCTCTGTTGAAGACTAACGATAATTTGTTGTATATTATCTTAGTCATAATATTCTTTCTTGGGCTAGTTGAGCTCACCCTTTTCCTTGTTGTTCCATTTTTCTTCTCGGGGAGGCGAGAATGTAGCGAGTCTTAGTCGGGGTATGGAATGAAGGTTACAGAGAGTTGTTTAGTAGTCCTCACCATTTTGTAAAATAATGAATCAATAATTATGATGGGGATTTATTTGCGTGTGGATATTATCTAGAAGACAATATTATATTTAAACTCGACAGTATATTATTGTCGTATTTCACGACATTTGTATTATTGAAATCTTGTAAATGACAATTATTGAACAACAACGATATATAAAATATCAACGCAACAATTATTAACTTCGATAAAATCTTTGAGCAATAATTCTGTAACCATTATTGAGTAGTGCCTTCTTCGTAAAGAATCAATAATTGGTGCAATACTGGTGTCTTCTTGTTGACAATGCGTATTAGTGTGTTTTAACCAATCGGGTATTCCAACGATGATTAATTGTAACAACTACTAATAGTTATTTAAAAACAACTTATATTTGTCGTTTTCTTCATTCGATCGCTTTTTCAGTTATGGGGCCCACACATGGTTTACGTGCGTAAATACGAATATTCCCAAAGCGATCTGAATATTCCACGACCAAACGAATATTCCCAAGCGATAATGAATATTTTATAACCACTTTGCTTATTTTGAAATATTTATATTTAACCCTTAACTATCCACATTAATCAAATCAACCCTTCTTATTTCAAAATAATAAATAAAGGAAATTCCTTTTTATTTAAAAATTTGAGGTCTTCTGATAACCCTCCTTATGAAATTTAGGTCCTCGAAATTGGCGTCACGTTACTGGTGTTTCAAAAAGGTGAGGATACCTCGCTTTCATTTCCGTTTCCATTCCCGGTCATTTCCTCTCTATAGCATGATTCCTCCACAAAACTTTAACTTGTGGTATGACCTTTCTTAGCGTGGGACGTATCCTTTCTATCCAAGATCTTGGCAGTACCTCTACTCATACGTTAAGTCTTGGCTATCTCGTCCTGGTTCTAACTTCGATAATGTGGTTGGGGTCTTTCACATATTTACTGAAATGCAGATATGTGAAACACATTATGAACACGAGACATACTTTCGAGGTAATGCTTGTGATTCATAGGCTACATTTCCTACTCGGTCAAGAATTTGAAATGGACCAATAAATCGTGGATTGAGCTTTCCTCTTTCCCAAATCTTGTAACTCCCTTCCATGGAAGCAACTTCATGACAATCATGATCCCTACATTAAATTCCACGTCCTTTCGATGAAGATCCGTAACTCTTTTTTGTCGATCTTGTGCCGGTTTGTATCGTTGTCGAATCATTTGGAACTTTTCGGTGTCATACGTACTAACTTTCGGGTCCCAACAATGTTGTTTCACCCACCTCATCCCAACATATTGGAGAACGACATTTTCGTCCATATAATGCTTGAAATGGAGCCACACCTATACTTGCTCGATAAGCTGTTGTTGTAGGAGAATTCCACCAATGGTAAATACTTATCCCAACTACCCTTGAAGTCTAGGACCACGAGTCTTAATAGATCTTCAAGAGTTTGAATAGTCCTCTCTCGATTGTCCGTCCAGGTTTGGGGATGGTATGCTTAGAACTAAATCGCAAATCCCGTGCCCATAGCTTTTTTGCAAGCTAACCCAAAAATCTTGAAGTGAATCTTGGGTCACGATCCGAAACTATGGATCTGGGCATGCCATACAACCTCACAATCTCATTCACGTACATACTAGCAAGGCGTTCAAGGAATAAGTCTCCGTATCGGCAAGAAATGAAGCGAGACTTGGTTAATCTATCAACAATAACCCAAATAGCATTGATGCCTTGAAAGCCGTAGGAAGACCCGTATTGAAATCCATAGTAATGTGTTCTCACTTCCATTCCGGAATCTCAAGTGGTTCTAGCGGACCCTTAGGTACAAGATGCTCCGCCTTTACCGTTAACAAGTTAAACACATCGAGATAAACTTTGCAATCTCTCTTCTTATTGTTCCACCAAAATGTATAGAAGATCACGATACATTTTAGTACTTCGAGGATGGATTGCAAATGGCGTATTGTGTGCCTCCATCATAATCTTGTACTTCAAATCGAGTCGTTAGAACCTGAAATGTCTAGAGTGGACTCGAAGTATTCCTTCTTCATCAATTCTCGCTTAGGAATAGCTCCTTCTTGTACTTTCTTCTTCATACGCGCCGATTTCCCGATTGGTTGGCTTGAAAGCAACCTTAACTTTTTCTATTAAAGTTGGCTCTGTCGTATACTTGACATCATCGCACTCGTTCCGCATATGATCTTCTCTTCTTTCGATGCGTCATTTACCACGTTAAACTTTTACCGGGATGGTATTGAATAGTGTGGTCGTAGTCTTTCAATAGCTCGAGCCAACGTCGACTGCTTTGCATGTTGAGTTCTTTTTGAGTGAAGAAATATTTAAGGCTTTTATGGTGCGAATATATCTCCACTTTCTCCCCATATAGATAGTGCCTCCATATTTTTAGTGCGAAAGCTTGGCTGACTACTCTAGATCATGAGTAGGATAATTCCTCTCATACTCTTTTAAGTTATCGTCATGAGGCATAGGCTATGACTTTCCACGTTGCGTGAGAACACATCCCAACCCTTTGCACGAAGCATCATTTGTAGATAACAAATCCATCCAGAACCGGATGGTATTGTTAGAAACAGTCTTAAAATAAGTCTCTCTTAAGCTCTTGGAAACTTTTCTCGCGAAATTTTTTAAATAAAAAGGAATTTCCTTTATTTATTATTTTGAAATAGTAAGGGTTGATTTGATTAATGTGGATAGTTAAGGGTTAAATATGCAAATATTTCAAAATAAGCAGTGGTTATAAAATATTCATTGTTGTCGGGAATATTAGTTTTGGTAAATGGAATATTAAATGCGGTCGGGAATATTAAATGCTGACGGTAGCGACCATGTGTGGGCCCATGTGAGGGAAAGCGATTGGATGAAAAGCGACAAATATAAGTTGTTTTTAAATAAATAGCGTAAATATTATTATTATAAAATTATCTATCTTTTTGGAATACCGGTGGTTAAAACACTTGTCTACGTTGTTGTTGAGCGATAGCACTTTAAAAATAACGGTATTGCACCAATTATTGATTCTTACGTGAAGGCCTTTTCTCGATAATGGTTCTGATAATTCTTTTCGATATTTTATTGAGTTAATAATTCTTTGCGTTGATATTTTATATTCTTTGTTGTTTGATAATTGTCATTACTGCGTATCTTTCATTATCGAAGCAATAATTCATATTATCTGAATAATATTATTAGATAACATTATTGGCAATGTCTAGAAAGTTACATCTAAGGAGAGGTTTGGTCACTTTAATTGCGGCGCCCGATGAAGAAATTCTTATTGGAAAGCCCCTCTTTCTGAGGAGCTGCACGGTTGTCGATATTGTGATTACGTAATATTATTTGTGAATAATTAATTATTGATTTATATGATGAGGAAAATATTGATTTTATGTGGATATAGATGGAAAAAATTTTAAAATGACAATTGTTGAAAATTAATATTTTATCTTTTACGATAAAATAATTCGTTTAAATATATTATTTTAATAATATATTAACGGTGATATTTTTTACAACGAATGTGGGATATATGAGTATCTGAGGAGGAAGAGTATTTTTGTTGCAATAAATGTTTAAAACATGTTAAACATGTCGGTTGGACCCCATTTATTGGTTGAAATTTGATTATAGCACAATAAAATTGCCCGTTTGTGGATTTGGTCAATTTCTGATTGGAATTTGGAAAAACTTTCTTCTGCAAAGTTGTAGAAATTGAATTTCCTATAAAAACTCATGAGATTCGAATTTTCTGATGAAAGGGCTATTTATTATGAATTATTGAAGTTAGAAACTCAAAATAATTGATTTTTGGAAGTTTAAAATATTTAAAATTAAAAAACGTTTTTCTTATTTTTTTTTCTAGAAGGTGGCATGTGTTTGATGGCTGAAATCAGATTCTAGACATGTGTGAAAATAATATAATTATATTATTAATTTATTAAATTTTACCTTTTGGTGTTCTAGCGATTTCTATAAATAGGGTCTTGGGTTAGAATTGAAAATCACACGAAGCTGAAGTTTTCTCTCTCTATATTATCGGCGTATTCTTGTGAGTATTTTGAGTATACTTTGAGTATTGCTATCTGGTGCAAGTCAATCATAGCTTTATATCAGGTGTTTAAATTTAGAAATCTTGATCTTTCGAGGTAAGGGATATTATTTTTTTTTTAATGATATTATTTCTTGATATCATTATCTTTGAAATGTTGATCTGAAGTTTTATCAAATTTGGAACTTTTTCATGTCGGGGTTACTATTCATGGGTTCTTATTCATGAGTTCTTATTCACGAGTTCTTATTAAGCGAGTTCTTATTCACGATTCTTATTCACGAGTACTATTAATGAAGCGTGAAGATGTTTTTGTGGAATTTCTATCTTTCTTTTGTGTCGAGTTACTTATTCATTCACGGCCTTTATTCACGTATCTGACCTTATTCACGTATCTGATCTTATTCATAGAAAAATAAAATTTCTTCTTTTAGTCCAAACATCTATTACGGATACTAACTTTCTGATTGTATCCGTGTTTTGATCATTCTTGAATTTTACACCACTATGATTATTTTTGAGGTATTTTTTGGGCGTGGATAAAACCAAATCTGAATCCTTAATCCTTAATCCTTGTCATTTTGTTTCCTTTGGATTCGTTTCTTAAAAAATATTTTCATCATCCTCGGTCTTAAATGATGATATTATTGAATATCTTTGGCACATGTGGTGCAAAGATGAATGATTTCTGAAGAATATCTTTGGCACATGGTGCAAAGATGAGCAGTGTTGAGATGAACATGGCCAGATTGATTAATATCTTTGGCACATAGTGCAAAGATGAGCAGTGTTTAAATGAACATGACCCAGTGATGAATATCTTTGGCACATGGTGCAAAGATGAATATTTGATTCGGATGCATATTGATTGATGTTCTGAGGGATAAAATATTGATGATGGTATTTAAATTCATAGATTATAGTAGATTTCATTCTCTACGTAACTCTTACATGAATTATTATTTCATTGCGAATATTGATCTGAAACTTGTTGTCTATTGTATTACATCAGTTTTTCCTGTTGAAGACTAACGATAATTTGTTGTATATTATCTTAGTCGTAATATTCTTCTTTGGGCTAGTTGAGCTCACCCTTTTCCTTGTTGTTCCATTTTTCTTCTCGGGGAGGCGAGAATGTAGCGAGTCTTAGTCGGGGTATGGAATGAAGGTTAGAGAGAGTTGTTTAGTAGTCCTCACCATTTTTGTAAAATAATGAATCGATAATTATGATGGGGATTTATTTGCGTGTGGATATTGTCTAGAAGACAATATTATATTTAAACTCACGATATATATTGTGCGTATTTCACACGACATTTGTATTATTGAAGTTGTAGTTTGCTTTTTGTACCATGTATTTGGCGACTTCGAAATGGGTGTTGTGTATACTATTTTGGGGCGTCACGGTTAATATCGAGCTTAGGGATATGATCTCTGGCGGAGATCGGGGAATAAAACTAGGAGGAGAGGCAGTAAATCCTTATTTAGTGTGTCTACTAAGCTTATTTGTTAGTTGGTCGATATATAGGGATATTATGTGATATATTGATTTCCTTAATTAACCCTTATTTTATGGCGGTATTTGAGAATGTCGTTGAGAATATTATGATGGAGTAAATGAGGCCAGTGGAGATGCTGTCTCTTCACCAGCGAGGAGAGCGTCTGTGGTGGTAATGTTCCTCTGTGAAACAACACCCTTGGCGAGATGATGAGCGAGGGGATGTTTAGAAGCTTTTTGCGATTCATGCAAAATCGGGAGAGAGACTTCGTGTTCAAAATCTGAGGAGGAAATGATAGCAATTCACGGGTGGTCCACGACCAGCGATTCGAAGTTGGGACCACGAGTGCAGGGAAGCGGATCCGATTAAAGGCGGAGGCGTGGGTCAAACAAATTACGAGATATTCGATGTCTTGGGATGCGGAGAAACGAAAGTTCCATTCGCCGCCTTTATGTTAAAGTGGCGAAGCGATTCTTGGTGGGAATCGTGAAGCGTACCCATCCATTACCTTTCGGCGTATCGTGGGAGGCGTTTGAAGCAGTTCAATGACAAGTACTTCCACGAAAGTATTAAATCGTATGAAGGAAGTGGAGTTTATTAGACTAGAAGCGAGAATAACATGGCGGTGTCCCGATGCGAGGCGAAGTTAGCGGAGTTATCGAGTTTGCACCTCATTTGGTGGAGAATGAGGAGCGTATGGCGGATGTTTACGAGAGGTTTGAAACTTACGTCGTCGATATCTCATTTCTCATAAATTTTCTCTCTATTCGGATGTTGTCAGCGAGGGGCTCGGTTGTTAGGCGAGATAACGAAATACGTTCAATGAGGACCCATAACGAGGATCATCTAGAAGATAGCGATCATCGAATAACGATAACCGGCGGAGAAAGAAGAATCTGAGACAAAGCGGTAACCACTCTGGTGGTAATCGTGGCCATGAAAATAGAAGAAGCGAGTCGGGAGGAGATTTTAAAAGGAGATTCAACAGCGACCATGTGAAGGCGTCGGCGCCCGATGTGACTAGTTTTAAGGGAGAGAAACGACCACCGGTCGTATATTACAAATCTTGGGAAAGAGGACATATCATTGGCGCCCTAGCAGTTTAAGGTATCTTTATAATTGTGGAAAAGAAGGACATATAAACAAGATTATGCGATATCGAAACCAGATCCGGTGAGAATGGTGACTCGAAAAGGATGTCGAGAAAAGTCAAAGTCAGCGGTTCTTGGAAGGCGTTTGTCGTGGCCGGTCAAAAAATCACGAGAACGACGAAGTTAGCACGGGTTAGTTAATTATAAATTCTTGCGAAGTATATACCTTCTTAGATATTGGTTCTACCCATTCTTTTATCTCTCTTTTACTTGCGCTCAGCGTTTGAACTTGACTACGGAGAAATTAAACTTTGACTGTCTCTGTGGAAACTCCATTAGGAGAAACTTTCATTACATCAGAGTTGTTTAAAAATCTTGCTTGATTCGAGTTGGCACTATCACATTACACAGTTAACCTTATTTACATAGAGATATTTGTTTTTGATGTGATTTTAAGGTTAACTACTCATCGTACAAAATTGATTATTTTAAATAAGGTTGTTAGTTTTCATATTCTAAAGCAACTTTGTTATTGAATTCAAGCAATCAAACCATTGTAGTCAAACATTTTCATATCAAGCCATGAAGTCGTTCGTTTATTACGGATGTCAAATTTTCTTAGTCCATGTTATGGATTTGAATAAAGACACGTCGATTTGAATAATATTCTGTTGTTATTGATTTTCTGGCGTATTTCTGAAGAATTTCTTGGCTTACTCCCAAAGCGATATTAAATTTTGTATCGACTTTGAACCCGGTACAAAACTCATTTCTAAAATCTCATGTCGAATGGCTCTATTGAACTTGAGGAGTTAAAAATTCAACTATAAATTTGGTACTGAGCCTTTATCTTGTGACTTCCTTTGTGGAATTCACTAAGCGAGACTCTCTGTGGGGGCGTCGTATTAGATGCGATAGTAAAGCGATAGGTGTCATTGTGACGTCTTTATCGAAGATTGGGATATGAGTCGCGATTGAGAAACAACCTAAATCGATGTCGAAATCGTAGCTTTCTGAAGCTTAGTTGGTTATTATCGGAGATTAGTTGAAGGATATTCTCGAATCGCTATTCCATTAACTTGGTGACTTCGTAGAGATACAAAATTCGAATGGAAGCGAGGAATGTGGGAAGAGCTTGAAGAACTCGAGGAGACTCATTTAAACACGTATTACGATCGTACCATCTGGAAAAGCGAGCGTGGTAGTGCGTAGCGATGAGTAGAAGATCATATCTTGAGGAGCGAGTGCGATGATGTCAAGTATCTGCGTAGAGCCACTTTAATAGAAAAAGTTAAGATTGCTCGAGCCAGCAGGCTTCGGAGTGATCGTATGAAGAAGAAAGTCTGAAGGAGCTATTAGGAGCGAGAATTGATGAAGAAGGAATACTTGAGTCCACTCTAGACTTTGTGTTCTAACGACTACGATTTGAAGTACAAGATTATGATGGAGGCACCTGAATCGCCATTTGCAATCCATCACGGAAGTACTAAAATGTATCGTGATCTTGACATACATTTTGGTGGAACAATATGAAGAGAGAGATTGCAAAGTTTATCTCGATGTGTTTAACTTGCCCGGCGTGTAAAGGCGGAGCATCTTGTACCTAAGGGTCCGTTTGCAACCACTTGAGATTAGGAATGGAAGTGGGAACACATTACTATGGATTTAGTTCTGGGTCTTCCCTACGGTTTCTCAAGGCATCAATCTTATTTGGGTTATTGTTGATAGATTAACCAAGTCTGCTCATTTCTTGCCGTCTCTGAGACTTATTCCCTGAGCGTCTTTCTCGTATGTGCGTGAATGAGATTGTGAGATTGCATGGCATGCTGTATCCATAGTTTTAGATCGTGACCCAAGATTCACTTCAAGATTTTGGGTTAGCTTGCAAAAAGCTATGGAGCGCAATTCTGATTGAGTTTGGCATACCATCCTCAAAGCGGATGGGCAATCGAAAGGACTACTCGAACTCTTGAAGATATATTAAAACTACTGTGTCCTAGATTTCAAAGGAAGTTGGGATAAGTACTTGCCATTGGTGGAATTCTCATACAACAATAGTTATTAAACAAATATAGGCATGGTTCCATTGAAGCATTATATGGACAAAATGTGTCGTTCTCGATATGTTGGGATGAGGTGGGTGAAGCAACATTGTTGGGACCCAGAGTTAAATACGTATATGACTAATGATTAATGATTAAACAAGCGTATCTGAAGCGCGGCAAAGATCGACAAAAGAGTTATCACGGATCTTCATTGAAAGGGCGTGGAATTTAATGTAGGGGATCATGTATTGTTGTTGAGTTGCTCCATGGAAGGGTGTTACAAGATTTGGGAAGAGAGAAAGCTCGATCCACGATTTATTGGTCCATTTCAAATTCTTGGCCAGAGTAGGAAATGTAGCTATAGACTTGCGTTACCTCAAGTATGTCTAGTGTTCATAATGTGTTTCACATATCATGTACTTAAATAAATATGTGAAAGACCCGAACCACGTTATTGAGTTAGAAGCAGGACGAGATAGCCAGAAGACTTAACGTGTGAGGAGGTACTGTCAAAGATTTTGGATAGGAAGGAGCATGTCCTACAGCATGAAAGGTCATACCACAAGTTAAAGTTTTGTGGAGGAATCATGCTATAGAGGAAATGACACAGGAATTGGAAGCGGAAATGAAAGCGAGGTATCCTCACCTTTTGAAACACACAGTCGTCGTCGATTTAGGGCGAAATTTCATAAGGAGGGAGGTTGTAAGACCAAAAATTTTTTTTAATAAAAGGAATTTCCTTTATTTATTATTTTGAAATAGTAAGGGTTGATTTGATTAATGTGGATAGTTAAGGGTTAAATATGCAAATATTTCAAAATAAGCAGTGGTTATAAAATATTCATTATTGTCGGGGAATATTAGTTTGGTGGTGGAATATTAAATGCTTTGTCGGGAATATTAAATGCTGACGGTAGCGATGACCATGTGTGGGCCCATGTGAGCGCGATTGGATGAAGAAAGCGACAAATATAAGTTGTTTTTAAATAGCGGCGTAGTTATTCTGAGATTATCTTTGTTGGAATACCGGTGGTTAAAACACACTAATCTGGCGTTTGTTGAGCGATAGCACCACGGTATTGCACCAATTATTGATTCTTACGTGAAGAAGGCTACTCGATAATGGTTACGATAATTCTTTATTCGATATTTTATTGAGTTAATAATTCTTTGCGTTGATATTTTATATTCTTTGTTGTTTGATAATTGTCATTACTGATATCTTTCATTATCGAAGCAATAATTCATATTATCTGAATAATATTATTAGATAACATTATTGGCAATGTCTAGAAAGTTACATCTAAGGAGAGGTTTGGTCACTAATTGCTTGCGCCCGATGAAGAAATTCTTATTGGAAAGCCCCTCTTTCTGAGGAGCTGCACAGTTGTCGATATTGTGATTACGTAATATTATTTGTGAATAATTAATTATTGATTTATATGATGAGGAAAATATTGATTTTATGTGGATATAGATGGAGAAAATTTTTAAAATGACAATTGTTGAAAATTAATATTTTATCTTTTACGATAAAATAATTCGTTTAAATATATTATTTTAATAATAATATAATAGCGGTGATATTTTACAAATGTGGGATATATGAGTATCTGAGGAGGAAGAGTATTTTTGTTGCAATAAATGTTTAAAACATGTTAAACATGTCGGTGGACCCCATTTATTGGTTGAAATTTGATTATAGCTTTGTAAAATTGCCCGTTTGTGGATTTGGTCAATTTCTGATTGGAATTTGGAAAAACTTTCTTCTGCAAAGTTGTAGAAATTGAATTTCCTATAAAAACTCATGAGATTCGAATTTTCTGATGAAAGGGCTATTTATTATGAATTATTGAAGTTAGAAACTCAAAAATAATTGATTTTGGAAGTTTAAAATATTTAAAATTAGAAAAACGTTTTTCTTATTTTTTTTCTAGAAGGTGGCATGTGTTTGATGGCTGAAATCAGATTCTAGACATGTGTAGAAAATAATATAATTATATTATTAATTTATTAAATTTTACTGCTTTGGTGTTCTAGCGATTTCTATAAATAGGGTCTTGGGTTAGAATTGAAAATCACACGAAGCTGAAGTTTTCTCTCTCTATATTATCGGCGTATTCTTGTGAGTATTTTGAGTATACTTTGAGTATTGCTATACTGGTGCAAGTCAAGTCAAGTCATGCTTTATGTCAGGTGTTTAAATTTAGAAATCTTGATCTTTTCGAGTAAGGGATATTATTTTTTTAAATAATGATATTATTTCTTGATATCATTATCTTTGAAATATTGATCTGAAGTTTTATCAAATTTGGAACTTTTTCATGTCGGGTTACTTATTCATGGGTTCTTATTCATGAGTTCTTATTCACGAGTTCTTATTAAGCGAGTTCTTATTCACGAGTTCTTATTCACGAGTACTTATTAAGTGAAGCGTGAAGATGTTTTTGTGGAATTTCTATCTTTTGGTGTCGGAGTTACTATTCACGTATCTGCCTTTATTCACGTATCTGACACTTATTCACGTATCTGATCTTATTCATAAAAAATAAAATTTCTTCTTTTAAGTCAAAACATCTATTACGGATCTTAACTCGATTGTATCCATGTTTTGATCATTCTTGAATTTTACACCACTATGATTATTTTTGAGGTATTTTTGGGCGTGGATAAAACCAAATCTGAATCCTTAATCCTTAATCCTTGTCATTTTGTTTCCTTTGGATTCGTTTCTTAAAAATATTTTTCATCATCCTCGGTCTTAAATGATGATATTATTGAATATCTTTGGCACATGTAGTCTGAAGATGAATGATTTCTGAAGAATATCTTTGGCACATGTAGTGCAAAGATGAGCAGAGCAGTGTTGAGATGAACATGATGGATTGATTAATATCTTTGGCACATGGTGCAAAGATGAGCAGTGTTTAAATGAACATGACCAGTGATGAATATCTTTGGCACATGGTGCAAAGATGAATATTTGATTCGGATGCATATTGATTGATGTTACGAGGGATAAAATATTGATGATGGTTTATTAAATTCATAGATTATAGTAGATTTCATTCTCTACGTAACTCTTACATGAATTATTATTTCATTGCGAATATTGATCGAAACTTGTTGTCTATTGTATTCATCAGTTTTTCCTGTTGAAGACTAACGATAATTTGTTGTATATTATCTTAGTCATAATATTCTTTCTTGGGCTAGTTGAGCTCACCCTTTTCCTTGTTGTTCCATTTTTCTTCTCGGGAGGCGAGAATGTAGCGAGTCTTAGTCGGGTATGGAATGAAGGTTCTAGAGAGAGAGTTGTTTAGTAGTCCTCACCATTTTGTAAAATAATGAATCAATAATTATGATGGGGATTTATTTGCGTGTGGATATTATCTAGAAGACAATATTATATTTAAACTCACGATATATATTGTGCAAGTATTTCACCGACATTTGTATTATTGAAGTTGTAGTTGCTTTTTTGTACCATGTATTTAGCGACCTTCACGTTACGGGGTAGGCCAGGAAGTTCTTGAAATATCGTCGGGAAAATCGATAACAACAGGAATATTATTCAAATTTGGCGTGTCTTTATTCAAATCCATAACATGGGCTAAGAAAGCTTGACATCCGTTTTTAATAAGCGAATAGCTTTATGATTAGATATAACGATTGATTGATTTTAATGGTTTAGTTGCTTGAATTCTTACAACAGGGTTGGTTAGGAATATGAAAACTAACACACTTACGAAAACAATCAATTTTGGCATGATGAGTAGTTAACCAATCAATCCCTAAAATCACATCAAAAGCAAGTATCTTTAAAGAGATAAGGTCAACGGGTAAGGTAATGGTGCCAACTTGAATCAAACAAGATTTATAAGCGATGGATGTGATGAAAGTTTCTCTAACGGAGTTTCCACAGATAGGTCAAAGTCTAATTTCTCCTGTCAAGTTTAAGCGTTGAGCACATGCGGGAGAGATAAATGAATGGGTAGCACCGGTATCAAGTAAGGTATAAACTTCGCGAAGAATTTATAAATAGCTTACCCGTGATCACCTCGTTTGGGTTCTCGCATTATGACCGATCCACAACAAACGCTTCTTCCGGAATCGTTGACTTTGACTTTTACTGGACGATCTTTTGAGTCACCGTCCCCATTGAACTAGGTTTCGCTCTCGTCTGATCTCGGCGATATGTCCTTCCTTTCCACAATTATAGCATACCTTGAATTGTGTGGGCGGTTTGGTGATATATGTCCTCTTTTCCGCATTTGTAGCATATATGATGGGTGGTCGTTCTCCTCCTTAGAACCGATTCTTCTTAAACCTTTGTCATCTTTACATAGTGTCGTTGTTAAATCTCCTCTTTTTAAATCTCCTCCCGACTCGCTTCTTCTATTTTCATGGCCATGATTACCACCGGAGTGGTTACCATTTTTGTCCGTCTGTTTCTTTCTCCGCAGTTATCATTATTACATTGGCTCTTATCTACGATACGATCCTGGTTGTGGTCCTCGGTTGGTAGTACTCGTTATCTCGCTCTAATAATTGAACCTGTTTACAACATCCGAATAAAGAGAAATTTATGAGAAATGAGATCTTGGCGTATCTGGGTTTCAAACCTCTAAGAAACATCCGCGTCATCGTTCCTCATTCTCCACCAAATGAGGTCTGAAACACGGATAACTCTGCAAACTTTGCCTCGTCTTGAGACACCGTCGTATTGTTTTGTTCCAATCGATGAACTCCACTTCCTTCATATAGCGAACACTTTCGGAAAAAGTATTTGTCATTAAATAGCTTCTGAAACGTCTCCCAAGACATCTTTGAGTCTTGCGTTTGGATGGATGCACGCTTCACGAGACTCCCACCGATGAATCTGCCTTTCACCACGGAACATAAAGGTGGCGAATGGAACCTTCGTTCCTCCGTGCATCCCAAGACATCGAATATCTTGGTAATTTGTTTGACCCATGTTTCCGCGCGTGATCGGATCGGCTTTCCTTTAAATTCAGTGGTCCCACTCTTTGAAGCTGCTTGGGTTGTGACAACCCGTGAATTGCTATCATTTCTCCTGTATTTTGAACACGAGTCTCCTCAAATGCGATTTTGCATGAGCTGCAAAAACTTTCTAAACATCCCTCGTTCATCATCTGCTTTCGATGGTGTTGTTCACGGGAGGAACATTGCCACTTGTTGCACGTTCTCCTCGTTGGTGAGTCTGAGGCATCTCCACGGTCTCATTTCCATTGTTAATATTCTCGATCGACATTCTCAAATCTTTGTCGTATAAAACAAGGGTTAATTAAGAAAATCAATATATCACATAATATCCTATATCTTGACCAACTAACAAATAAGTTTAGGTAGGACACACTAGCGAAGGATTTACTCGTCTCTCCCTCTAGTTCTATTCCCCGATCTCACGCTGGAGATCATATCCTAAGCTACGATACCAAGCGCGGCGCCCCAAAATAGGTATACATCACCTATTACGAGTTGTCAATACGTGATACGAAACAACTACAACTTTATTATTACAACGGTAAAAGCGTGAGTTTGAATACAAATATTATCTTACAGACAATATCTATACTCAAATAAATCCTCATCACATTTATTGATACATTATTTTACAAAATGGGTGAGGACTACTAAACAATCCTTTCTAAAACCTTCATTCCATACCCCAGGCTAAATTTCGCTTATATTCTCGCCTCCAGAAAAAAATGGAACAAAAAGGAAAAGGGTGAGCTCAACTAGCTTTCGATAAAGAATATTATGACTAAGATAATATACAACAAATTATCGTTAGTCTTGACGAGGAAAAATATAATGGAATACTGATAGACAACAAATTTTAAATCAATATTCATATGGTGAAATAATAATTCATTAGAAGAGTTAAGTAGAGAATGCAAACTACTATCTTACATGTATGAATTTAAAAGTTCATCGTCTATCTTTTATCCTGTAACATCAATCAATATACATCTGGAATCAAATATTCATCTTTGCACTTCTGGGCGAAGATATTCATCGATTAATCATATTCATTTAAACACTGTTCATCTTTTTTACACGGGCCAAAGATATTCTTCAAAAATCATTCATCTTTGCACTATAGGCCAAAGATATTCTTAAGAAATCATTCATCTTTTGCACTACTGGGCCAAAGATATTCCATAATATCATCATTTAAGGCGAGAGGATGATGAAAAATATTTTTTTTTTTTTAAAAGCGAATCCAATGAAACAAAATGACAAGGATTAAAGATTAAGGATTAGTACTTGGTTTTATCCACGTCCAAAAATACCTCAAAAATAATCATAGTGGTGTAAAATTCAAGAATGATCAAAACATGGATACAATCGAGTTAGTATCCGAGAATAGATGTTTTAGACGAAAAGAAGAAATTTTATTTTTAATTGAATAATGCAGTATATCGTGAATAGTCTTGTATCGTGAATAAAGTCGTATCGTGAATAAGTAACTCAGACACCAAAAGATAGAAATTCCACAAAAACATCTTCACGCTTAATGAATAGTACTAAATGAATAGTAACTCGTGAATAAGAACTCATGAATAATAACTTCGTGAATAGTAACTCATGAATAGTAACCCATGAATAGTAACCCCAGAGCATGAAAAAGTTCCAAATTTGATAAAAACTTCAGATCAACATTTGAAATAATGATATTGAAGAAATAATATCATTACAAAAAAAAATAATATCCACTTACCTCGAAAGATCGAGACTTCTAGCTAGAATCTAGGGTATAGTCTTTGAAGGAAACACACACCGTCTAGCAATACTCAAAGTATACTCAAAATACTCACAAGAATACGCCGATAATAATATAGAGAAAACTTGATTTACGGTGTGATTTTCAATTCTAACCTAAGCACCTATTTATAGGAAAATCTTTAGAACCAAAAGCGAGAAAATTTAATAAAATAATAATATTTCTTAAAAATATTCAAGCCCACCTTAGAAATCTGATTTCAGATCATTTATAACACATGTGAGCCACTCAATTACAATAAAAAACGTTTTTCTTACAAAAAAATATTTTAAACTCCCAAAAATCAATTATTTCGGAGCTTTGAAACTTCAATAATTCATAATAAATATCCCTTTCATCAGAAAATTCGAATCTCGCGAGTTTTTATAGGAATTTCAATTCTCTACAACTTTGCAGAAGAAAGTTTTTCCAAATTCCAAATAAAAATTGACCAAATCCACAAACCAGGCGATTTTACAAAGTATAATCAAATTTCAGTCAATAAATGGGGTCCACCGTCATGTTTAACATGTTTTAAACATTTATTGCAACAAAAATACTCTTCCTCCTCGTATACTCATATATCCCACATTCGTTGTAAAAATATCACCGTTAATATATTATTAAAATAATATATTTAAATGAATTATTTTATCAGAAAAAGATAAAATATTAATTTTCAACAATTGTCATTTTAAAAATTTTCTCCATCTATATCCACATAAAATCAATATTTTCCTCATCATATAAATCAATAATTAATTATTCACAAATAATATTACGAATCACAATATTGATGACCGAGGCGATTCTCCGGAAAGAGGGGCTTTCAATAAGAATTTCTTCTTCTTGGCGGCATTGATTAGGTGACCAAACCTCTCCTTAGACGAACTTTCTAGACATTGCCAATAATGTTATCTAATAATATTATTCGGATAATATGAATTATTGCTTCGATAATGAAAAATATTGTGTAATGACAATTATTGAAACAACAATATATAAAATATCAACGCAACAATTATTAACTCGATAAAATCTTTGAGCAATAATTACGTAACCATTATTGAGTAGTGTCTTCTTACGTAAGAATCAATAATTGGTGCAATACTGGTATCTTCTTGTTGAACAACAACGTATTAGTGTGTTTTAACCAAGGGTATTCAAACAATATAATAGTGAGTAACAACTACGCTACGCTATTTTAAAAACAACTTATATTTGTCGTTTTCTTCATCCAATCGCTTTCCAGTTATGGGGCCCACATTACATTTACTGGCTACTGGTATCGTACGAATATTCCCACAAAGATGCGAATATTCCACGACCAAACGACTATACCTCAAGCGATAATGAATATTTTATAACCACTTTCTTAATTTGAAATATTTGCGTATTTAACCCTTAACTATCCACATTAGTCAAATCAACCCCTACTATTTCAAAATAATAAATAAAGGAAATTCCTTTTTATTTAAAAATTTCGGGGTCTTACAATAACCACTTGCTTATTTTGAAGTATTTGCGTATTTTACCCTTAACTATCCACATTAATCAAATCAACCCTTACTATTTCAAAATAATAAATTGAGAAAATTAAATTTCATTAATAATAAGTTGGGGTCTTACAACCTCCCCTCCTTATGAAATTTCGTCCTCGAAATTGACGTGACGTACTGGTGTGTTTCAAAAGGTGAGGATACCTCGCTTTCATTTCCGTTTCCAATTCCCAGGTCATTTCCTCTATAGCATGATTCCTCCACAAAACTTTAACTTGTGGTATGACCTTTGCGCGTAGGACATGCTCCTTCCTATCTAAGATCTTGACAGGTACCTCCTCATACGTTAAGTCTTCGGATATCTCGTCCGATTCTAATTCAATAACGTGGTTTGGGTCTTTCACATATTTACGAAGTACAGATATGTGAAACACATTATGAACACGAGACATACTCGGAGGTAACGCGAGTCTATAGGCAACATTTCCTACTCGGTCAAGAATTTGAAATGGACCAATAAATCGTGGATTGAGCTTTCCTCTCTTCCCAAATCTTGTAACTCCCTTCCATGGAGCAACTCGCAACAATACATGATCCCCTACACTAAATTCCACGTCCTTTCGATGAAGATCCGCATAACTCTTTTGTCGATCTTGTGCCGGTTTGTATACGTTGTCGAATCATTTGGATCTTTTCCGTAGTCATACGTCTTAACTCGGGTCCTAACAATGTTGCTTCACCCACCTCGTCCCCAACATAATTTGAGAGCGACACTTTCGTCCATATAATGCTTCAAATGGAGCCACACCTATACTTGCTTTCGATAATCGTTGTTGTAGGAGAATTACGCCAATGGTAAATACTTATCCCAACCGCCTTGAAGTCTAGGATCTGAGTCTTAATAAATCTTCAAGAGTTTGAATAGTCCTTTACGATTGTCCGTCCGCTTGAGGATGGTATGCCGAACTGAATCGTAAATCCGTGCCCATAGCTTTTTGCAAGCTAACCCAAAATCTTAAAGTGAATCTTGGGTCACGTTCAAGTGAATAAGTCTCCCGTATCGGCAAAGAAATGAGCGGACTTGGTTAATCTATCAACAATAACCCAAATAACATTGATGCCACGAGAAACCGTAGGAAGACCCGTAACGAAATCCATGGTAATGTGTTCCACTTCCATTTCGGAATCTCAAGTGGTTGCAACGGACCCTTAGGTACTAGATGCTCTCACTTTACACGTTGACAAGTTAAACACATTGAGATAAACTTTGCAATCTCTCTCTTCATATTGTTCCACCAAAATGTATGTCAAGATCACGATACATTTTAGTACTTCCAGGATGGATTGCAAATGGTGTATTGTGTGCCTCCATCATAATCTTGTACTTCAAATCGAGTCGTTAGAACACAAAGTCTAGAGTGGACTCAAGTATTCCTTCTTCATCAATTCTCGCTTAGGAATAGCTCCTTCTTGTACTTTCTTCTTCATACGCATCGGCTCAAGATTGGGTGGCTTGAGCGACCTTAACTTTTCTATTAAAGTTGGCTCTGTCGTATACTTGACATCATCGCACTTTTCGTTCACGCGATATGATCTTCTACTCAACGCGTCGGCTACCACGTTCGCTTTTCGGGATGGTATTGAATAGTGTGGTCGTAGTCTTTCAATAGCTCGAGCCAGCGTCATTGCCGCATGTTGAGTTCTTTTGAGAAAGAAATATTTAAGGCTTTTATGGTGCGAATATATCTCCACTTTCTCCCCATATAGATAGTGCCTCCATATCTTTAAGCGAAAACGATCATTGCCGCCAACTCTAGATCATGAGTAGGATAATTCTTCTCATACTCTTTAAGTTGTCATGAGGCATAAAGGCTATGACTTTCCCAATGTTACGAGAACACATCCTAACCCTTTACGAAGCATCATTGTAGATAACAAATCCATCCGAACCAGATGGTATTGTTAGAACAGTCTTAGAAATAAGTCTCTCTTAGCTCTTGGAAACTTTTCTCGCATTCTTCGCTCCAAACGAATTTTGTATCCTTCCGAGTTAATTTGAGTTAATGGAGTAGCGATTCGAGAAAACCCTTCCACGAATCTCCGATAATAACCACATTAAGCCCAAAAAGCTACGTACTTGATCCACCACCACTTTTGGTTGCTCCCAACTTTGTATTGCTTCAATCTTCACGGGATCAATGGATACTCCATGTTTGACACCACGTGCCCAAGGAATGCTACTTCTCGAGCCGAACTCGCATTTCTTTAATTTGGCATATAGTTTGTTTTCACGAAGCCTTTGGAGTACCAAATTTCAAATGGTGCTCATGATCTTCACGACTTTTGGAATATATAAGGATGTCATCAATAAAGACAACAACATACCGATCCAAATATTCCTTGAATACTTTCGGTTCATCATATCCATGAAAGTCATGAGGAGCATTAGTCGATCCGAAAGACATGACTAAGAATTCATAATGCCCGTCTTCGGGAGTTCTAAAGGCGGTCTTTGGAATATCCTCGGTTCTAATCTTCACCGATGATATCCGAATCGAAGATCGATTTTTGAAAAGAATTGTGCCCTTGCAAATGGTCAAACAAGTCATCAATACGAGGTGAGAGGATACCTATTCTTGATGGTGACATGGTTCAATTCCCGATAGTCGTACAAAGTCGCATACTCCGTCTTTCTTCTTTACAAATAAAACAGGGAGCACCCCAAGGAGATGTACTAGGGCCATTTAATGAAACCGATGTCCAACAATTCTCAGTAGTTGGACCTTTAACTCCCGAAGTTCAATAGGAGCCATTCGATATGGGGTTTTAGAAATGGGCTTTGTACCAGGTTCAAGATCAATAAAGAATTCAACTTCACGTTCTAGAAATGGGGTTTTAGAAATGGGCTTTGTACCAGGAAATCAATATATCACATACTATCCTTATATACTGACCAACTAAAAAAATAAGCTTAGGTAGGACACACTAGCGTAGGATTTACTCGTCTCTCCCCTCCTAGTTCTATTCCGCGATCTCCGCCAGAGATCATATCCCTAAGCTTTGATACCAACCGTGACGCCCCCAAAATAGGTATACATCACCTATTCGAGTTGTCAATACATGGCACGTAAAACAACTACAACTTTATTATTACAATCAGTAAATCGTGAGTTTGAATACAAATATTATCTTCTGATAATATCTATACTCAAATAAATCCTCATCACATTTATTGATATATTAATTTACAAAATGGTGAGGACTACTAAACAATTCTTTCTAAAACCATCATTCCATACCCCACTAAATACTCGCTATATTCTCGCCTCCGAGAAGAAAAATGGAACAAAAAGAAAAAGGGTGAGCTCAACTAGCCCGAAGAAAGAATATTATGACTAAGATAATATACAACAAATTACCGTTAGTCTTCAACAGGAAAAATCTAATAGAATACAATAGACAACAAATTTTAAATCAATATTCGCAATGAAATAATAATTCATTAGAAGAGTTAAGTAGAGAATGCAAACTACTATCTTCTATGTATGAATTTAAAAGTTCATCGTCTATCTTTTATCCTGTAACATCAATCAATATACATACGGAATCAAATATTCATCTTTGCACTACTGCCAAAGATATTCATCGATTAGTCGTGTTCATCTAAACACTGCTCATCTTTGCACTACTGACCAAAGATATTCTTGAAATCATTCATCTTTTCACTACAGCCAAAAGATATTCAATAATATCATCATTTAAGACCGAGGATGATGAAAAATATTTTTAAAGAAATGAATCCAAAGGAAACAAAATGACAAGGATTAAGGATTAAGGATTAAGGATTCGTACTTTGTTTTATCCATGTTCAAAAATACCTCAAAAATAATCACAAAGTGGTGTAAAATTCAAGAATGATCAAAACATGGATACAATCAAAGCTAGTATCCGAATAGATATTTTGGACAAAAAGAAGAAATTTTATTTTTCGATTGAATAGTCAGATAATCGTGAATAGTCTTCAGATATCGTGAATAAGTAACTCAAACACCAAAAGATAGAAATTTCCCAAAAACATCTTCACGCTTCATGAATAGTACTGTGAATAGTAACTTCGTGAATAAGAACTCATGAATAGTAACTCGTGAATAGTAACTCATGAATAGTAACTCATGAATAAGAACCCCAAACATGAAAAAGTTCCAAATTTGATAAAAGTTTCAACCAATATTTCAAAGATAATGATATTGAAGAAATAATATCATTTGAGAAGAAAATAACATCCTTACCTCGAAAGATTAGTACTTCTAATTTGGAATACCGGATATAGTCTTTGAAGGGAACTTGCAGACCGCTCTAACAATACTCAAAGTATACTCAAAATACTCACAAGAATACGCTCGATAATATAGAGAGAAAACTTGAGCCTTGTGTGATTTTCAATTCTAACCCAAGCACCTATTTATAGAAATTGCTTAGAACACCAAAGCGAAAAATTTAATAAATTAATAATATAATTATATAAATTTCCTACGCATGCTTAGTGGTTATTAATGAAATTTAATTAATAACTATCTGTAAGACCCCAACTTATTATTAATGAAATTTAATTTTCTCTATTTATTATTTTGAAATAGTAAGGGTTGATTTGATTAATGTGGATAGTTAAGGGTAAAATACGCAAATACTTCAAAATAAGCAAGTGGTTATAAAATATTCATTGTTATCGGGGAATATTCGTTTGGTCGTGAAATATTAAATGATTGTCGGGGAATATTAAATGCATGACAATGGCCTTGACCGTGTGGGCCCCATAACTGAAAGCGATTGGATGAAGAAAACGACAAATATAAGTTGTTTAAAAATAACAAATAGTGGTTATTCTGCAATTAATCTTTGTTAAAATACTCGGTGGTTAAAAACACACGAAGATTACCAGTATTGCACCAATTATTGATTCTTACGTAAAAGGCCTTTACTCAATAATGGTTACGATAATTCTTATTCGATATTTTATTGATTTAATAATTGTCATATTGATATTTTATATTGTTGTTGTTTTTCAATAATTGTCATTACACGAGATTTTTCATTATCGAAGCAATAATTCATATTATCTGAATAATATTATTAGATAACATTATTGGCAATGTCTAGAAAGTTCTGCATCTAGGAGAGGTTTGGTCACCTAATCATAGCGCTGAAGAAGGAGAAATTCTTATTGAAAGCCCCTCTTCCTTGGAACCCGCCGTTTGTCAATATTGTGATTCTAATATATTATTTGTGAATAATTAATTATTGATTCATATGATGAGGAAAATATTGATTTTATGTGGATATAGATGGAGAAAATTTTAAATGTGACAATTGTTGAAAATTGAAATTTTATCTTTTTCCGATAAAATAATTCATTTAAATATATTATTATATTTTAATAATATAATAATGGTGATATTTTTACAACGAATGTGGGATATATGAGTATAGGGAGGAAGAGTATTTTGTTGCAATAAATATTTAAAACATGTTAAACATGTCGGTGGACCCCATTTATTAGGTTGAAATTTGATTATAAATTGTAAAATCGCTTGGTTTGTGGATCTCGGTCAATTTTATTTTGAATTTGGAAAACTTTCTTCGCAAAGTTGTAGAGAATTGAATTTCCTATAAAACTCGTGAGATTCAATTTTCTGATGAAAGGGCTATTTATTATGAACTATTGAAGTTCAAGCTCAAAATAATTGATTTTGGAAGTTTAAAATATTTAAAATTAGAAAAACATTTTTTCTTACTTTTTCTAGAATGTGGCATGTGTTTGATGGCTGAAATCAGATTCTAGGCATGCGTAGAAATTTATATAATTATATTATTAATTTATTAAATTTTCTGCTTTGGTGTTAAGCAATTTCCTATAAATAGGGTCTTAGGTTAGAATTGAAAATCACACCGAAATGAAGTTTTCTCTCTATATATTATCGGTTTATTCTTGTGAGTATTTTGAGTATACTTTGAGTATTGTTAGACGGTGCAAGTTCCTTCAAAGACTATATCCTAGATTCCAAATTAAAGTCTTAATCTTCGAGGTAAGGGATATTATTTTTTTCGTAATGATATTAATTCTTCAATATCATTATCTTTGAAATATTGATCTGAAGTTTTATCAAATTTGGAACTTTTGGTGTTCTGAGTTCTTATTCACGATACTCTGACTTTATTCACGATAATGCACTATTCATTCACTATTCACGAATACTTTCTTCATCGAAAAATAAAAATTTTTCTTTTAGTCCCAAAATATCTATTCGGATACTAGCTTTGATTGTATCCATGTTTTGATCATTCTTGAATTTTACACCACTATGATTATTTTTGAGGTATTTTGAACATGGATAAAACAAAGTACGAATCCTTAATCCTTAATCCTTGTCATTTTGTTTCACCGGATTCGCTTTTTAAAAATATTTTCATCATCCTCGCCTTAAATGATGATATTATTGAATATCTTTGGCTTCAGAGTGCGCAAGATGAATGATTTCAAGAATATCTTTGGCAGTAGTGCAAAAGATGAATGTGTGTTTAGATGAACATGACCAACCGATGAATATCTTTGGCACGTAGTGTGGCCCCCAAAATAGGTATACATCACCCATTCCGAGTTGTCAATACATAGTACGTAAACAACTACAACTTTATTATTACAACAAGAAAAGCTGTGAGTTTAAATACAAATATTATCTTCTGTATAATATCTATACTCAAATAAATCCTCATCACATTTATTGATACATTATTTTACAAAAATGGTGAGGACTACTAAACAATCCTTTCTAAAACCTTCATTCCATACCCCACTGCATACTTTCTTATATTCTCGCCTCCCGAGAAGAATGGAACAAAAAGGAAAAGGGTGAGCTCAACTAGCTCAAGAAAGAATATTATGACTAAGATAATATACAACAAATTATCGTTAGTCTTCAACAGAAAAAATTTAATAGAATCTGACAATAGACAACAAATTTTAAATCAATATTCACAGCTTGAAATAATAATTCATTAGAAGAGTTAAGTAGAGAATGCAAACTACTATCTTCTATGTATGAATTTAAAAGTTCATCGCTCATCTTTTATCCCCGTAACAACAATCCATAAACATCTCGAAATCAAATATTCATCTTTTTACTACAGCCAAAGATATTCATCGATTAGTCATGTTCATTTAAACACTGCTCATCTTTGCACTACGGGCAAAGATATTAATCGATCATCGTATTTCATCTCAACACTTGTTCATCTTTGCACTACAGGCCAAAGATATTCTTCAGAAATCATTCATCTTTGCACTACAGGCCAAAGATATTCAATAATATCATCATTTAAGACTGAGGATGATGAAAAATATTTTTAAAGAAACGAATCCAAAGGAAACAAAATGACAAGGATTAAGGATTAAGGATTCGTACTTTGTTTTATCCATGTTCAAAAATACCTCAAAATAATCATAGTGGTGTAAAATTCAAGAATGATCAAAACATGGATACAATCAAAGTTAGTATCCAGAATAGATATTTTGGACGAAAAGAAGAAATTTTATTTTTCGATGAATAAAGGCCAGATACGTGAATAGTCTTGTCAGACACGTGAATGAATAGTCAGATATCGTGAATAAGAACTCAGACACCAAAAGATAGAAATTCCACAAAAAACATTTTCACGCTTCATGAATAGTACTTTGAATAAGAACTCGTGAATAAGTAACTCATGAATAGTAACTCGTGAATAAGAACTCATGAATAAGAACCCCACATGAAAAAGTTCCAAATTTGATAAAAAGTTCCAACCAATATTTCAAAGATAATGATATTGAAGAAATAATATCATTTGAGAAGAAAAATAACATCCCTTACCTCAAAGAATCAAGATTTCTTAAGGAAAGGTCGGAAGTGATCTTGAATGAAACTTGTCTTGACAAAGAACTCTCAAAGTATCTAAATACTCACAAAATACGCTCAATAATATAGAGAGAAAGAGAGAAAACTTTGTTTCGGTGTGATTTTCAATTCTAACTTAGCCCTCTATTTATAGGAAAATGTTAGCCCCAAGCAGCGGACTTGACTTCAAGCACTGATGGCTTTACCTCGCTACTATTGCCACCCACCACATTTGAAATAAAATTCAGCACATTTTTTCACCAACCACAAGTGGGGCCCACTCAATTCTAGAATTTTCCACCAAAATCAATTATAACCCTACTTTCCTAATCAAACACCTCTTAAAATTTATAACAAATCATTCGCTCATTTTTAACGGTTCAAAATTTGTAGACATATACTCAACTTATATATGTATAACATATCCAAAAATCGCAACGATCCAACTACGATTTAAAATTATAACTCACGCAATATATCGTAAAAATAATTTATTTGATTTTTAATACCTCCATTCCGACAAAAATACCGATAAAACACCTCAACATTAAATCCTTCAATTATAACCACATATAATAAATAAATCCATCATTTATATCCATATCAAATAAATATTTTCTTATCATATAAATCAATAATTAATTATTCCCAAATAATATTACGTAATCACAATTATAATGACCAGCGTTCCTGGAAAGAGGGGCTTTCCAATAAGGATCTCTCCTTCTTCGGCGCCGCAATTAGGTGACCAAACCTCTCCTTAGATGTAACTTTCTAGACATTGCCAATAATGTTATCTAATAATATTATTCAAATAATATGAATTATTGATCCGATAATGGGAATTACTCTGCGGTGACAATTATTGAAACAAAGAATAATATAAAATACCAACGCATCAATTATTGAATCAATAAAATAAAATATCGAATAAGTAATTACAGAACAATTATTGAGTAAAGGCCTTCTTACGTAAGGATCAATAATTGATGCAATACCGTGTGCTTCTTCGCTCAACAACGCAGATTAGTGTGTTTTAACCACCGGTATTCCAACAAAGATTAATGGTAACAATTACGCCGTTATTTTTAAACAACTTATATTTGTCGCCTTCCTCATCCAATCGCTTTACATTATGGGGCCACACATGGTCTGCTACCATCGTCAATGCATTTAATATTCCCCGACAGAGATTTAATATTCCACGACCAAACGAATATTCCCAATACAAAAATGAATATTTTATAACCACTTGCTTATTTTGAAATATTTACGTATTTTACCCCTAAATATCCACATTAATCAAATCAACCCTTACTATTTCAAATAATAAATAAAGGAAATTCCTTTTATTTAAAAAAATTTCGTGGTCTTACATGTAGTGCAAAGATGAATATTTGATTCCGGATGTATATTGATTGATGTTACAGGATAAAAGATAGACGATGAACTTTTAAATTCATACATGAAGATTGTAGTTTGCATTCTCTACTTAACTCTTCTAATGAATTATTATTTCATGCGAATATTGATTTAAAATTTGTTGTCTATTGTATTCTATTAGATTTTTCCTGTTGAAGACTAACGGTAATTTGTTGTATATTATCTTAGTCATAATATTCTTTCTTTGGGCTAGTTGAGCTCACCCTTTTCCTTTTTGTTCCATTTTTCTTCTCGTGAGGCGAGAATATAATGCGAGTGCGAAGTTCTGGGTATGGAATGAAGGTTTTAGAAAGAATTGTTTAGTAGTCCTCACCATTTTGTAAAATAATGTATCAATAAATGTGATGAGGATTTATTTGAGTATAGATATTGTCAGAAGATAATATTTGTATTCAAACTCACGCTTTTTCTGATTGTAATAATAAAGTTGTAGTTGTTTTACGTACCATGTATTGACAACTCGTAATAGGTGATGTATACCTATTTTGGGGCGCCACAGTTGGTATCGAGCTTAGGGATATGATCTCCGGCGGAGATCGGGAATAGAACTAGAGTGGAGAGACGAGTAAATCCTTCGCTAGTGTGTCCTACCTAAGCTTATTTTTTTAGTTGGTCAAGATATAAGGATATTTTGTGATATATTGATTTCCTTAATTAACCCTTGTTTTATGATGATTTTGAGAATGCCGAATCGAGAATATTAACAATGGAAATGAGACCGTGGAGACGCTCAGACTCACCAACGAGGAGAACGTGCAACGGGTTGGCAATGTTCCTCCCGTGAAACAACACCACGAAAGCGGATGATGAATGAGGGATGTTTAGAAGCTTTTTGCAGCTCATGCAAAATCGATAAGGGGAGACTCGTGTTCAAAATACGTGAGGAAATGATAGCAATTCACGGGTTGTCACAGCCCAAGCGAGCTTCAAAGAGTTGGGACCACTGTAATTTAAGGGAAAAGCCGATCCGATCATGGCGGAAACATGGGTCAAGCAAATTACCAAGATATTCGATGTCTTGGGATGCACTGAAGAACAGAAGGTTCCATTCGCCACCTTTATGTTCCGCATGGCGAAGCGCGATTCTTGGTGGAGAGTCTCAGAAGCGTACCCATCCAAATTGACACTCAAAGATGTCTTGGGAGACATTTCAGAAATATTTAATGACAAATACTTTCCCGAAAGTGTTCGTCATATGAAGGAAGTGGAGTTCATCGATTAGAACAAAACAACACGACGGTGTCTCAAAGATTAGGGAAAGTTTGCGAGTTATCCGTGTTCAGCACCTCATTTGGTGGAGAATGAGGAACGATATCGCGGATGTTTTGAGAGGTTTGAAACCCCAAGATACGACAATATCTCATTTCTCATAAATTTTCTCTCTATTCGGATGTTGTAAATGTGGCTCAATTATTAGAAGCGAGATAACGAAAGTACTGTCCAACCGAGGGACTATAACCGTGGATCGCACAGAGATAGCGATCAATGATAAATGATAACCAATGGAGAAAGAAACAGAGACGACAAAATGGTAACCACTCGGTCGTAATCATGGCCATGAAAATAGAAGAAGCGAGTCGAGGAGATTTTAAAAAGAGGAGATTTAACAACGACCATGTGAAGACGATGCAGTCTTAAAAGAATCGGGTTCTAAGGGAGGAGAACGACCACCGGTCATATGCTACAAAATGCGGAAAAGAGGGACATATCACCAAACCGCCCACAACAGCTTCAAGGTATGCTATAATTGTGGAAAAGAAGGACATATCGCCGAGATCAGACAATGAATGAAACCTAGTTCAATGAGACGGTGACTCAAAAGATCGTCCCGTAAAAGTCAAAGTCAACGATTCCGGAAGAAGCGTTTGTTGTGATCGGTCATAATGCGAGGAACCCAAACGAGGTGATCACGGGTAAGCTATTTATAAATTCTTGCGAAGTTTATACCTTACTTGATACCGGTGCTACCCATTCATTTATCTCTCCCGCATGTGCTCAACGCTTAAACTTGACTCGGAGAAATTAGACTTTGACCTATCTCTGTGGAAACTCCGTTAGGAGAAACTTTCATCACATCCACCGCTTATAAATCTTGTTTGATTCAAGTTGGCACCATCACCTTACCTCGTTGACCTTATCTCTTTAAAGATACTTGCTTTTGATGTGATTTTAGGGATTGATTGGTTAACTACTCATCATGCCAAAATTGATTGTTTTCGTAAGGTTGTTAGTTTTCATATTCCTAACCAACCTGTTATGCGAATTCAAGCAACTAAACCATTAAAATCAATCACCGCTCATATCTAATCATAAAGCTATTCGCTTATTGAAAAACGGATGTCAAGCTTTCTTAGCCCATGTTATGGATTTGAATAAAGACACGCCAAATTTGAATAATATTCCCGTTGTTATTGACTTTCCCGACGATTTCAAGAACTTCTTTGGCCTACCCCGAACGTGAAGTTGAATTCTTTATTGATCTTGAACTCAGTACAAAGCCCATTTCTAAAACCCCATATCGAATGGCTCCTATTGAACTTCAGAGTTAAAGGTCCAACTACAGAAATTGTTGGACATCGGTTTCATTCGTCCCAAGACATCTCCTCGGGGTGCTCTGCTTTATTTGTAAAGAAGAAAGACGGGAGTATGCGACTTTATATTGACTATCGGAATTGAACCATGTCACCATCAAGAATTGGTATCCTCTACCTCGTATTGATGACTTGTTTGATCAATTAGCAAGGCACAATTCTTTTCAAAAATCGATCTTCGCTCGGATATCATCAATCAAGATTAGAATCGAGGATATTCCAAAGATCGCCTTTAGAACTCGAGACGGGCATTATGAATTCTTAGTCATGTCTTTCGGATGACTAATGCTCCTGCGCGGCTTTCATGGATATGATGAACCGAAGTATTCAAGGAATATTTGGATCGGTTTGTTGTTGTCTTTATTGATGACATCCTTATATATTCCAAAAGTCGTGAAGATCATGAGCACCATTTGAAGCTAGTACTCCAAAGGCTTCGTGAAAACAAACTATATGCCAAATTAAAGAAATGCGAGTTCGCTTGAGGAAGTAGCATTCCTTGGGCACGTGGTGTCGAAACATGGAGTATCTGTTGATCCGTGAAGATTGAAGCAATACAAAGTTGAGAGCAACCAAGTCGGTGGATCAAGTCACGTAGCTTTTTGGGCTTAAATGGTTATTATCGGAGATTCGTGGAAGGGTTTTCTCGAATCGCTACTCCATTAACTCAAATAACTCCGGAAGGATACAAAATTCGTTTGGAGCGAAGAATGCGAGAAAAGTTTCCAAGAGCTTAAGAGAGACTTATTTCTAAGACTGTTCTAACAATACCATCCGGTTTGGATGGATTTGTTATCTCATGTGATGCTTCGAGCAAAGGGTTAGGATGTGTTCTCATGCAACGTGGGAAAGTCATAGCCTTTATGCCTCGCGACAACTTAAAGAGTATGAGAGGAATTATCCTACTCATGATCTAGAGTTAGCGGCAATCGTTTTTGCTTAAAGATATGGAGGCACTATCTATATGGGGAGAAAGTGGAGATATATTCGCACCATAAAAGCCTTAAATATTTCTTCACTCAAAAGAACTCAACATGCGGCAAATGACGTTGGCTCGAGCTATTGAAAGACTACGACCACACTATTCAATACCATCCTGAAAAGCGAGCGTGGTAGTTGACGCGTTGAGTGAAGATCATATGCGAGGAACGAGTGCGATGATGTCAAGTATACGACAGAGCCAACTTTAATAGAAAAAGTTAAGGTTGCTCAAGCCACCGAATCCGGAGTGATGTGTATGAAGAAGAAAGTACAAGAAAGAGCTATTCCTAAGCGAGAATTGATGAAGAAGGAATACTTGAGTCCACTCTAGACTTTGTGTTCCTAACGACTACGATTTGAAGTACAAGATTATGATGGAGGCACACAATACACCATTTGCAATCCATCCTGGAAGTACTAAAATGTATCGTGATCTTGACATACATTTTGGTGGAACAATATGAAGAGAGATTATTGCAAAGTTTATCTCAATGTGTTTAACTTGTCAACGTGTAAAGTGAAGATCTAGTACCTAAGGGTCCGTTGCAACCACTTGAGATTCCGAAATGGAAGTGGGAACACATTACCATGGATTTCGTTCTTGGGTCTTCCTACGGTTTCTCGGGCATCAATGCTATTTGGGTTATTGTTGATAGATTAACCAAGTCCGCTCATTTCTTGCCGACACGGAGACTTATTCACTTGAACGCCTTGCTAGTATGTGACGTGAATGAGATTGTGAGGTTGCATGACATGCACAGATCCATAGTTTTGGATCGTGACCCAAGATTCACTTCAAGATTTTGGGTTAGCTTGCAAAAAGCTATGGGCGCGGATTTATTTATTTAGTTAAGCATACCATCCTCAAACAGACGGACAATCGAAAGGACTATTCAAACTCTTGAAGATTTATTAAGACTCGTGTCCTAGACTTCAAGGGCGGTTGGGATAAGTATTTACCATTGGTAGAGTTCTCCTACAACAACAATTGCTTATCGTGCAAGTATAGGTGTGGCTCCATTTGAAGCATTATATGGACGAAAGTGTCGCTTCCAAATGTTGGGATGAGGTGGGTGAAGCAACATTGTTAGGACCTGAGTTATAATACGTATGACTACTTTAAAAGATCCAAATGATTCGACAACGCGTATACAAACGGCACAAGATCGACAAAAGAGTTATGCGGATCTTCATCGAAAGGACGTGGAATTTAGTGTAGGGATCATGTATTGTTGCGAGTTGCTCCATGGAAGGGAGTTACAAGATTTGGGAAGAGAGGAAGCTCAATCCACGATTTATTGGTCCATTTCAAATTCTTGACCGAGTAGAAATGTAGCCTATAGACTCGCGTTACCTCCGAGTATGTCTCGTGTTCATAATGTGTTTCACATATCCATATTTCAGAATATGTGAAAGACCCAAACCACGTTATTGAGTTAAAGCCTGACGAGATAGCCAAGACTTAACGTATGAGGAGGTACTGTCCAAGATTTTAGATAGGAAGGAGCATGTCCCCGCATGAAAGGTCATACCACAAGTTAAAGTTTTGTGGAGGAATCATGCTATAGAGGAAATGACACGAAATTGAAACGGAAATGAAAGCGAGGTATCCTCACCTTTTGAAACACCGTGTACGTGACGTCAATTTCGAGGAAGAAATTTCATAAGGAGGGAGGTTGAAGACCCCAACTTATTATTAATGAAATTTAATTTTCTATTTATTATTTTGAAATAGTAAGGGTTGATTTGATTAATGTGGATGCTAAGGGTAAAATAGCAAATACTTCAAAATAAGCAAGTGGTTATAAAATATTCATTGTCGTTTGGGAATATTCGTTTGGTCGTGGAATATTCAGACTTTGTCGTCGGGAATATTCGTATTTACTACGCAGCAATGACCATGTGGGCCCCATAACGAAAAAGCGATTGGATGAAGAAAACGACAAATATAAGTTGTTTAAAAATAACAACAGAAGTAGTTATTACAGATAATCTTGTTAAAATACTCGGTTGGTTAAAAGCACAAGAAGATACCTCAGTATTGCACCAATTATTGATTCTTTTGTAAGAAGGCACTTTACTCAATAATGGTTACGATAATTACTGCTCAATATTTTATTGATTTAATAATTCACTTGCGTTGATATTTTATATTGTTGTTGTTTCAATAATTGTCATTACAAAGATTTTTCATTATCGAAGCAATAATTCATATTATCTAATAATATTATTAGATAACATTATTGGCAATGTCTAGAAAGTTCTCATCTAATGAGAGGTTTGGTCACCTAATTGCGCCAAAGAAGAGAGAAATTCTTATTGGAAAGCCCCTTCTTCCTGAACCGCCTCGTTGTCGATATTGTGATTCTCGTAATATTATTTGTGAATAATTAATTATTGATTCATATGATGAGGAAAATATTGATTTTATGTGGATATAGATGGAGAAAATTTTTAATGTGACAATTGTTGAAAATTGAAATTTTATCTTTTTCTCGATAAAATAATTCATTTAAATATATTATTATATTTTAATAATATAATAATGGTGATATTTTTACAACGAATGTGGGATATATGAGTATCTGAGGAGGAAGAGTATTTTGTTGCAATAAATGTTTAAAACATGTTAAACATGCTCGGTGGACCCCATTTATTGATCGAAATTTGATTATAAACAGAAAATCGCTTGGTTTGTGGATTTCATCAATTTCTATTTGGAATTTGGAAAAACTTTCTTCTCAAAAGTTTTAGAGAATTGAATTTCCTATAAAATTGGCAAGATTCAAATTTTCCGATGAAAGGGCTATTTATTATGAATTATTGAAGTTCAAGTTCAAATAATTGATTTTTGGAAGTTTAAAATATTTAAAATTAGAAAAACGTTTTTCTTTACTTTTTCTAGAATGTGGCATGTGTTTGATGGTGAAATCAGATTCTAGGCATGCGTAGGAAATTTATATAATTATATTATTAATTTATTAAATTTTCTTTCGTTTGAATGTTCTAAGCAATTTCCTATAAATAGGGTCTTAGGTTAGAATTGAAAATCACACCGTAAACCTGAAGTTTTCTCTCTATATTATTGGCGTATTCTTGTGAGTATTTTGAGTATACTTTGAGTATTGTTAGGCGGTCTGAAGTTCCTTCAAAGACTATATCCCAGATTCCAAATAAGTCTTAATCTTTCGAGGTAAGGGATATTATTTTTTTCGTAATGATATTAATTCTTCAATATCATTATCTTTGAAATATTGATCCGAAATTTTTATCAAATTTGGAACTTTTGGTGTCTGAGTTACTATTCACGATACTAAGACTATTCACGATACTTACACTATTCACGAATCTTGACTATTCATCGAAAAATAAAAATTTTCCTTTTCGTCCCAAAATATCTATTCGGATACTAGCTTTGATTGTATCCATGTTTTGATCATTCTTGAATTTTACACCACTATGATTATTTTTGAGGTATTTTGAACATGGATAAAACAAAGTACTGAATCCTTAATCCTTAATCCTTGTCATTTTGTTTCACCGGATTCGCTTTCTTTAAAAATATTTTTCATCATCCTCATTCTTAAATGATGATATTATTGAATATCTTTGGCACGTAGTGCAAGATGAATGATTTCTGAAGAATATCTTTGGTAGTAGTGCAAAGATGAGCAGTGTTTAGATGAACATGACTTAATCGATGAATATCTTTGGCACCTGTAGTGCAAAGATGAATATTTGATTCCGTATGTATATTGATTGATGTTACGAGGATAAAAGATAGAGCGATGAACTTTTAAATTCATACATAGAAGATTGTAGTTTGCATTCTCTACTTAACTCTTCTAATGAATTATTATTTCATTGCGAATATTGATTTAAAATTTGTTGTCTATTGTATTCTATTAGATTTTTCCTCAAAGACTAACGGTAATTTGTTGTATATTATCTTAGTCATAATATTCTTTACCGGCTAGTTGAGCTCACCCTTTTCCTTTTGTTCCATTTTTCTTCTCGGGAGGCGAGAATATAATGCGAGTACTGAGTCGGGTATGGAATGAAGGTTTTAGAAAGAATTGTTTAGTAGTCCTCACCATTTTGTAAAATAATGTATCAATAAATGTGATGAGGATTTATTTGAGTATAGATATTGTCTAGAAGATAATATTTGTATTCAAACTTACAGTTTTACGGTTGTAATATAAAGTTGTAGTTGTTTCTGTACCATGTATTGACAACTCAGAATAGGTGATGTATACCTATTTTGGGGGAGTCACACTATCCACATTAATCAAATCAACCCTTACTATTTCAAAATAATAAATAGAGAAAATTAAATTTCAATAATAATAAGTTGGGGTCTTACATTTAATTTATAATTATATTTATTATAAAACTAGTTATTATGTGGAGACTCGAATTCGAGTTTGAATTTGAAACTCGCGAGTAGTTTGAATAAATATTCGAGTCAAGTCGGATTGAATTCGAGTAATAAATATTCGAGTCGAGTCGAATCTGAGTAGGATTTTTCAAATATAATTAGAATTCGAGTCGAATTCGAGTAGCTCTCTGTTCGCTCCGGTTCGACTCGTTTACACCCTTATTCCCACTCCCACTAATAAATTAAAAACTATAAGGGCATAAATTAGTCAATTGATCAATACAGTGCTGAAACGCAGAGAGAGTTCATATCCTGACATGCTTGTCGACACTGTATTGATAAATTGACCAAAATTAACTTCATATTAACCGCTTCCAAAATAAATGATCGTACTCTCCTTCCACCACAATTATTCATTTTGTTTTACTATTATTTGGACCTTGGAAATTTGAAACCACTAATTGATTTATTGCTCCAACAATTTAAAATTTTATAAAGTAAGTAAGCATATATTTTGGACAATCTGGATCTTAAGCTCACTCCTTATCTAAAATACATTGTATACCCTCCTTTAGCGACGACAGATTCCACTTTAGCGACGAGATCCAAGCATTTATCTCGGCCCATCGCTATATATAAAATTGTTGTCTTAGCTTTTAGCGACGGACATATATATGACGGATTTTAGATCGAATCGTCTTCGATTCATCGCTAAAAAGGAGGGATGCAAGGTATGTTAGATAAATGGTGAACTTAAGATCCGGACCTATATTTTGGGTATATAAGTATGTGGAGAATTGTATGTGGACAAGAATTGTACGAAGTAAGTCTAGTTGATAAAAATGATAATTTTATTTTAGCGATCCTTTACTGTTCCTTTTATATTAATTGTCAAACATATATTTACAATCGTTCCTGAGCACGGGGGGGAGGATCGATCATCCTGGACCCTCGATCAGAGGGCCCCTAATATATATATATATATATATATATATATATATATGATTTTGAACATTTGATTGAAAATTTTGGCTCTAGGAATTTTAGAAGAAGTATCTTTCAATGAGTGTATTTTCATATATTTTGTTGGAGTCAGACTATTATGTTTTAAGCTCCGAAAATACACTTTTTTGGATACAACTTGCACTTTTTATTTATTTATTTTTTTCTTTTATTTTTTATTGAAGACAATGTTTCAAAAATTGTCTCGTTTTCATTTTTTGTCGTGGACCATCAAAATCTCAGTAACGACCCTGCAGATATGTATAGTAATTAACTTAAATATTTTGTTATAATTATGTATATAGTATAAACATACTGTAAACATAGTAGAATATTCTTACTTTGTAGAAAAGGGTTGGGTGTTACTTGTTAGTACTTTCTCCGGAATCTCATTTTCTCAGTGATAAAACTTAATATGGTGATATTATGGGTATAAATGAATCGAGTCGAGTTGTTCATATTTGGTTTATAGAATTTATGGAGTCTGAAATAAGGTTTGATTGAAGCTCGTTTAGCTATCGAGTCGAGTACGATCTAGAATTGAACTCGAGTAGTTTGAACTTTTCGAGCGAATATGATCCGAGTATAACACAAAATAATAATTTAAAAAAACTCGAGTAATTTATCGAACTTTAAAATTTATAATCGGAGCCGAATTGTTTGATTCATTTTATAGTCTTCCCCGGTGTGGTGTATGGTGTTGCTGCCGGGTTAAATGCTTTTTCAGTCATCGTACTATAGGTCAACTTACAGATGGATAACTAAACTTTTTTTTCTTACAGTCAACTCACTGTACTCGATTTTACTAACAAAAATTAAAAAAACCGTTAAGTCAAAGGTTGACTTAACGGAAATGTGACGTGGCAGCTGACTTGTCTTAAAAAAAAAGTATATGTGACAGTTAGTATGCGACGTGACAGTGATAATGTGGATTTGGAGGAAATTTTTTATGAAAAAATGAAAAAAAATATTTTAAAGTATAATATAAATTATAAAAATTAGCCAAAAAAACAAGAAAATAAATAAAAAAAATAAATAAATATTTTTAATAAAAATTTTAAAAAGTAGTTTTTTTTATTAAAAAAAAATTAAAACGCATTTTTTTAAATAAAAATAATTGTTTTTTATTTTTATTTTATTAAAAAATTAAAACTTAGATTTTTTAATAAAATAATTATTTTAAATAAAAATAAAAAATGCAGTTTTTTAATAAAATAAAAAAATGTAATTTTTTAATAAAATAATTAAAAGTCAGTTTTTTTATTAAAAAAAATGCAATTTTTTAATAAATTTTTTTCTGAACGGAGTATTCCTGGACCGGCTTTCACGCTGGCGGTTTTCAATAGTATATTAGTATTAATTTAATACGTACATTATCCTTGTTAAAAACACTTAAGTTATCATTATTACTCTCTGGGGGCCGGGGGGCCGGGAAATGATGGGGATCCTAGCCACACAACTTAATTTCATGTAATAATTGTAAATTATTTATAAAAAAAAATTACTACCTACTATTAATTAATTACTACTTCCTCTGTTTCTAAAAAATTATCGTTTAAAATTAATGCACACAGATTAATAAATATAATTAATACTTATGAAAAATACTACACTACTCCCTCCATTCCTATATGTAGGTCGTTTTAGATTTTTTTTTTATTCCTAATTATTTGTTGTTTGTGGTTATCTAGGAGAATTGATTACTATTTTTTTTAAATTGCCCCTTATTACTCCACCTAATTTTTTGATCCATATTTATAAGATACGTGAGGTGAAGGGTATTATAGACAATTGATAACATAATTAATGCTTTTCAATCATTTCCTTAATCCTTGTGCACATGTCTAAAACGACATATATTAAGGAATGGAGGGAGTACCATTATTTAATTGTTTGAATCAATTATTACTAAACACGCAAAAAGGCCCAAGCTCAGGTTTACTCTTGCGCCACTTGCCCGTTGATTGCGTGCGCTTTTTAGCCCAGTAAAATCCGGTTCGTTTGGACCAAACCCAAAAAAGTAACAAACAATAGGCACAAAAGTGATCTCTACCGTGGTGGTAAAGCTTTAGTGAAGATTTTGACCAGAAAAATCGGCCTTTTCTACCCTACCATTTTTGGTCTTACCACCACTCGCCTACCTGGTTTGCACAGACTAATTATTACACCTTCGTAGATTTCAAAAAAGAACTAGACAAACTAAAAGGGTGTTTGTTTAGAGTTGAATGGAGCTAAATCTGAATAGCTGGATCGGTCAGTACATTTGTTTTGGTCTGAATAGCTGAATCGATAAGATGAACGAGCTGAATGGTAAGTCAGATTTTTTTGGCTGAATGAGCAGCTGAATAAAGTAAAAAAAAATTAAAAAATTAAAAAAAATATTAACTATTATATTAAGTAATATTAAATGAATTTACAACAATTTTAAATTTTTTCAGAGGGGTAAAATAATAAAATTTTGTCATTCAGATGTTTCAAACATGTCAATTATCAAACATCTTTTTTTCATTCAGATTCAGATTAAACTCATTCAGATTCAGATTCAGATTCAGATTCATTCAGTTTTTATCAAACATCCCTTAAGTTCTATTCCCTTATTCAATTAATGCCAAAACTTTTTTCCCGCCTAAAACTTATACTTCATGGGCCAAAAAAAAGTCTGTACAATAGACATACTGTTTTTTTTTTACCAAGAACGATTTTTCAGCATTGGGAAATGAAGGAATTTTGAAGGTTGTTTGTCTAATCAAGAAGGGTTTTTTATTTTTTAAGTAAAATGATTAAGAAAGAGAAAGTTTTAAATAAGGGTAAAGTAGAAAAAAATAAAGGTTAATTTGTATTGATAAACTCAAAACGACAATCTTTTAGGAATACAAATTATTTTCTAAAACTTTAATCTTTTAAAAACGGAGGGAGTATCATATTTGTTATTTTGAAAAGTTTAACAAAATTATAATCAAATTTAAACTTCAAGATTTTACAAATGAAGTTTGAAAAAATCAAAATTTGAAATAGCCACATGTTCTACTCCTATATATTAGAATTGATATATACTCAAAATCCAAATAAATGGCCCATGAGGAAAAGTAGACTTAATGGAATTGGTTGATACCAGCTAAAAGCAATTTCCAAGTTTTAGCCAAAAAAAAAGCCTAAAGTCTTGGAGTTTTGTAGGCGGGTTGAAGGCCTTTTTTGGATTTAGCCCAAACGGGTCGGACAAAAAAGGCCTGGGTTTTTGTGGACTTAAAAAATGCAACCCCAAAGCTCGGGTTTTGACGGCCGACCCGACCCGGGGGCTTTGGGCCCTTTTGCCAGGTCTGGGGAAAAGAAAGAGAAGTGAACTTATTATGATGATAGTACATTACTTGGGTGTATCAAGAACACCAACAAGCAAATCAAGCATGAAGAATTATCATATATATATATATATATATATGTGTACGAGTATTAATGAATTACATCGAACTTTATGATGAAAGCCAAACAAATTGAATTTAATTACACCGATCTCAAACTAAAGCATGAACTCGTCAACTAAACAAGAGGCTGATAATTAATTATCATATATACGTATGTATATAATATTTGTAAGTACAAATTAAAAGGAGTTAGTTCATCATTATCATGCTAAAAGAATTAGAATGATGATCTAATTCTTCTCTACACAATGGGTTTGGGATGTACATATGTGGATTTAGGATAAATAAACTAACTACTAAATCATTTCCTAAGGCCGTTCTTTCTCTTCCACAGAATTTGGAGCAGATGTAGCTTTGATGAGCCTGGTATATTTCCGGTGACGCCTCTCTCTTGCATAGACTACCCAGAATATTAAAGAAAGCATTACTGCAGATGTGGCTAAAGCCAATCCGATGTAGATCCATCTGCTGTAATGCCTCAAATCAGGACAATAATCATTATGTATCCCACTGAAGGTGTCTCGAACAAAAGTACAATCTAGTAACCCTGCAAGGAACGGACCATAAAGATTTAATCCGTAGCTCACATTAACAGCACCAACCATCTGGTCATACATAGTAGGAGTCAATCGTCCCACTGTGGTGCAATTACCTTCTGAAACTTGGCATACATATTTCTTCCAAACCTGGCATTATACGCAAAAGGATTACAAATGTTCTGTGCTTAAGAATCTCTTTATTTTTCAATACTGACTGGCTAAATAAGAATCCTAAATTTAACATACAGCCATTTACTTCTCAACAACCATGTTTGACAACTACAAGGTTACCTGTGTTGCATTACTCAAGTGTACTTCACCAGCCGCACATTTTCGATCCGTTTTGTCAGGATTGAATGGATTACAGAGGACAGGTACCAACGGGCCAGATTGATTATAAGAGAAAGATCCAACACCGGGTGGTATATTAATGTTGGACACGTTGATGATGATCTGGTTTACCACTCCAACCAATTGGAACGTGACATCCTTGCTTTGAGACAATACTTCTTTAGCAGTTGCAGTGTCGACACATGGGAGTATGTCATCTAAAGCTGTATGAGCCGTAGGGTTCTGAACCCACTGATCCATTGCAACACAGCTATCTCCCATCACACTTAAATATGAAGAATATATGTTAGAATTTGTTTTGGACATTTGTTTGTGATATCATGAGATTTTTTTAGTCATGTCTGTTCAGCATCCTCCTCTTGTTGTAAGTGTCAATTTAATTATTTCTGAACAAGCACTTCTGGATGGCATATATCTTGCCATCCAGCACACCCCTATTGCATACTTGACAATGTTCAATTTCTTGGTAGAATTATTATTTACCATATGTAAAGGACTCCAACATCCCGTCTAAAATATTGAAGATAGAAAAATACTCTAAAATACAGTATGCTTAAGTGCAGTAAATGAAATAATTTAATCCAGGACATACTTGTGGAGAGCGATGAATATGCCACACAAAATAAATGTGACAGTCACGAGGATCCACCCTATAATCATCAAGCTGAAAAGTTCATGCACCAACGAATATTAGTATAGTGTGAGACATATAACACAATAGAGAATGTGAAATAAAACAGTGAGCTCCTGTTACTTACATGTAAACAAGAAACTGCATACCAAGTAAAGAAAATACTGCACCCCAGCAATGAAGAAGTGAGATAGTATCATCAAAAGTTAAATGTGAAATTTGGATAAACAGAGAGGAATGAATATGCTTACAGAAACCAAGAAAAGCTAAGAGAAGCATTATAGCCGCAATTATGATAAGAGCCAGGCCCCTGCAGAGTACATCAAGGCAACTAATAAAACACATAAAAGCCCACTAGCTTTAACTTATATGGAGGAATTATCAATATATACATACACAGCATCCAAAACATCTCGTATATGATTTGAGTTCTTTCTCGTCTCCCGTTCAAGAGTTATAGCAGAGGAGTTGATCTTTATTTTAACATTGTCAATGTTGGTTTGGACATCTGATGGTAGAAAAACTTGATCTACACCAATCCTCTTAGCTGCATCAAGATAATTTGATACATTCCTAAGATTATCAACTGTGGTTTCTACTTGCTTAACAACATAATTTATAGTATCTGTTGTGGTACTGTGAAATTTTCCCTGTCCAGTGTACAGAACAACAGATCCAGCACTGAAACACAAAATTGGATATGGACTGAGTCCCAAATTATAGTTTGAAGCGTAGATATGTGTTTTCCTATGTGTGTGCTAGAGAGAATTATAAAAAGAGTGGAAGGGAGGGAGAGTTACATGGCCGCAATGGTGAATAGTGAGAGAAAGATAAGAGAAAGTGCATAAGCAGTTCGCGAATAGCCATAAGGACGTCTTCGGCAGCAGCAAAAGCAGAGACAGAGGAGTAATAAGCACAGACCAAATCCCAAAAACCAGACTGCAGCAATGAGGAACAGGGGAGCAGCAGTAAAAGCCACAGACTGTAAACCACAAAGATATTGATATCAAACAATGCCATCTTTGCAAACTTTAAAATTAGCACTAATTTGTTTGTCTTTAAAAGAATCAGATTATTTTCTCGGGGCCTCTATAACGACCAGAGTAAAATCTCAAGTCCGGAACAAATCTCGGGTCCAAGTCCGGAACGAAACCGCTAACTCAATAGTATCTTGGGTCATCCACAATGTTAAGGTCATGACTGAATGTACTATTGTTATTAATTTAATTCACATGTTTCAATGTGGGACTGGAGTGTTACAACCTCTGCCAAGGAATTATAATGTGCATATGTTACATTGCACAAAATAGGAGAGTACTTGTATGAAAAGATAACCATCCTGGAAATGAGGAAACAATTCAAGTAGGAAAAATTGGCACATATGCAGAAACTGAGAGAAACTAGTATGAAGCAAAATATACCTAGGGGAGAATTAAATCAACTTAAAGGGGACATAAATTTATATTGACATCAAACAAAACCCAAATGAAATAAATAATAACATAGGGTGCAATTCATACCCATACCCATTAGAGAGAATAAACTCCAGACTTAAAAGAGTTTATAACAGATGATAGACCAACACCAGATTAGGAGGTGAAGATAGGGTTTGAAAGTAGAAATACATACATAAACGTAATGCTTTTCACTGATATTCCAGCCACCCTTGTAGTATCTGAAATCGTCAAGTGGGTCTTTCCTATGTGTTCTCTCTTCGGCCAATATCATAGATGAGTTGTTGAATTCCTCAGCCACGGACCTTCTAATTCTCCACGAAACCAATTCATACTTATCCTCATCAATCACCCCTACCATTAAAACCAAAAAAACATAACAGTAAGGAAAGAAAAATCCTCCTTTTGTAAAACCAAACCAACAATGTACTGACAAAAACAAATTTCTTAAAATAAGGGAAGTATCAAGTATGTAAATACCTGAAGTGGGAGTAGAAGCTCCATGGGAGAATGAATAGAAGGCTGAGAATACAAGTAACAAGGTTTGTAGTAGTAGTAGAAGAAAAGTGAGAGACTTTGTGGACAACATTACGATCGATCGATGATTTTGTTGTGGGTTTTAATTATGTAAGAAAACGTTAGAGCTTCTTGATCATATAAATGAAAGAATTTCCCAATTCTTTTTACTAGTAAAGAAGAGGGAGAATCGTTTACACGGTCATGGGCCGGCGATTTTTGTATTATTTATATGACTTGTAAGTATTACTAGTTTACTACTACTACTACGCGTGGCCGCGTGGGGAGGGGAGTTGAATGCCATGTTTTGCCTCTATGTGAATGTGAACCTGTCCATCAATCTTTTACTAAATTGCCCTTGGGGTTTAAGTAACGGCTAGCTAGCATTGCATGGAGGGTGACAGACAGACAGACGCCTAGTTTAATTTTTTCGAAAGAGTCGGAGGTTATGGGCAATTCAAGGAATTAATTAAGTATGCCAGGCCAGCTGACCGCATTTCTTCCTTTCTCATATTACTACTACTACTGTTCCTTCCTCCTATATATTCCTATATTTTGCATATATGTGAGACCGAGCGAGCCAGCGAGCGAGCATATAGTAACCTTGAAATATTAATAATATTATCATCTCAAAGTCACACTTATAATCTCCAGTCTGAACATAAGGAAGGAATTGATATTCCTCTAGTAAATGTGTGAATAAAGTTAAATTTTCAATTTGAAAATAACAATTCTCTTTATTAATACTAATGCTAATGCTAATACCACCGGATAAGAAAATAAATTTATATTGCAACTTTGTTAAGTCGAAAGAAATAATTTAGGTAGATAGGTTCAACTGGGGAAAAATATTATTATTATTATTAGTGCTTGGTAAACTGAATTGGGATCAAATTAGGTCTGCGCATAGATCAGAAATAGTACTCTCCATATGCTAACTAACAAATTTTGTTAGTTATATATTGTCATTAACTCTAACCTTAATTCTAGTATTTGGCTAACCCCGACCTTCACTTTAATACGGTCGTACACCGAATTAATATGCTCAATTCAAACCTTCATTTTATTTAATTAATTGGGCGCTTCGCTTTGTTCCAAGAGTGGAACCCAGGCACACATTCCTTTTCCGGCTGAGAAGTGAGACCCACCCCAAAACAAGTTGGATTGATGTTCGATGTTGGTCTTGGCTATAATAATTAGATATGAGTGTTTCACTTATTCATATTTTTATTTATTATTGGGGTTAAAATACAATTAAATAAAATTTAAATATATTTATGTTCAATTTTTATATCCAAATCAAGTTTTTGCTGTTGATATGGATGGGATCTAACCAAATAAAACCTATTTCCCGTTGAAGGGAAGGGATGGAGTACCCCTATAAGAAGATTATTAAATTCACGATTCAAGTTTAGTGTCACGAGCTGAACTAATTAATAGTCATTAGTCAGCAATACATAAATTGTTTAACAGTTCTAAACAATTATTACTACGGGAAGTGGTTAATATGCAGTTTATTTTGGGATAAGTTGGTCAATTAATCAATAAATACTAACACACAAGACAAAGTTGTATGTGTGTCAGTATTTTATTGACCAATTAATCAACCTACCAAAAAAATAAGTTCATCCTAACCGGATCCTCTTACTAGACGGGTGTACTTGAGATTTTTAAAAGGGAAATGATATTTCCACTCTGAGCTTTTGATATTTTCATTGAAAAAGTTATTCATTTATAAATCCTATAAATGACAATTTTATATCTATAACTTATGACTTTACGTGTGAAAATATCATAAATTATTGTGGAAATATCGCTTGCATTTTTAAAATTATCGTTTTTCGTAAGAAGAGAACAATTACTACATTTTATAAACAACTGTCGACCTGATTCATAAAATATTTTTGGTGTCTCCTTCTCGAAAGTCCAACTACCTCTACCTGCCGCGGCGGAGAAACTACAAACCGATTCTCTCCCTCTTCTAATACAAATTACACAATAGCGGCTTCAATGCAAGTCAATTTCAGTCCCTTCAAATTACAACCAAACTCAAAGGAAAGGCTGGGTACAATCAGATGCTCCGCCGCCTCACCCTCTAAACGCTACACCATCATGGTATTGGTCCCGAAGTCATATCCGTCGCCAAAAACGTCCTTAACCTCGCCGGCCCCTTAGAAGGTACCACTACTAAAACCCTTTTGTAAAAAAACCCTCATTTAGTCAGTCACACCAGATTAATCAACTTTTCTTCTTCTTCTTTCTTTTTCGAATTAATCACATCTGAAGAATTTTGTATCGTGTTGTTAAATTGAGGTCATTTTTAGTAATATTATTAAGCTTGAAAAGTTTATGCCTCCTTTTTCTTTTTTAATACTACATTTTTTTTGGCGACTAAACAGGGTTGTTATGTAATATCTTGTTAATGAATTTAAGCCATTTGTAATCATTTTTAATATTCAAATTTGATTCTTTCTCATCTTTAAGTACGTTATTCCAGACAACAAACCTGTGTTGTTAATTTTATTGGTTTAGCGTAATAAGTAATTGCCATTTTAATAGGGATTGATTTTGGGTTCAAGGAGATGCCTGTGGGAGGTGCAGCTTTGGACTTGACTGGTGTTCCCTTACCGGAGGAGACCCTTTCTGAGGCAAAGAATTCAGACGCAGTTCTTCTTGGAGCAATTGGAGGGTAATTATATACTTGTATTTCAGGAGAAGGTTCAAAAATGTCCCGACTTAAATTAGAACAGAAAAGAAAAGAATAGAAAACTTAAAGTTTTCCTTTGTGTTGTTTCTGAGTTTTTAATGGAAAAGGATAGAAAATTTAAAATTGAGGATATGAGTTGTAATTTAAAATTTATTATATTAAAAGTTGAGGATAATATAGAATTATAAAAATATTACTTATTCTAATTTTTTTTTCGTCCAAATCATGCCAATTTTGACTTTAAAACTTTAGTAGGAAAAAGTGGCAAGTTTTCTATCTATTTCTTTTCTTTCCGCTTATTAAAAAACTTCGAAAACATAAGAATTGGAAAGAAAACTTAAATTTTCCGTTCCATTTTTTTTTTTTTTTCTCATCCATTTTAAAATTCGTAAACAGAGGCGTTATGCGATGTCTCACCGAAAGCATCTTATACTTTTTTTTTGTCCAAAAGTACCCTTAACGTTACATTTTTTGGTGCTGCCCTCCTTAGTTAACGAGAAGATAAACTTAAAATTTACGTGGCGTGGTACTACATGGAGAGCTTAAAGGAGAAAGGTTCAAAAATGCCCTTGACAAATAGAAATATGTCATTTAATCAAAACAAAAAAGGAAGAAGGTACTAATTAAATACTATTTACATCAAATACTAATTAAAAAAATACTAAAATACTAATTAAAAAATACTAAAATACTAAAAAAACAATTTAAAAAATACTAAAATACTAAAACAAAATTATTTTGTTAATTAATCATAAACAAAAATTCAAATTACATCATTAAAACACTAAAATCATAATACTAAATACTAATTGATATAAAATTTTTAAATTACTAAAATCATAATACTAAATACTAATTAATACTTTAGTTGAATTAGTATTTAGTATTATGATTTTAGTAATTACTAAATACTAATACTTTAGTTAAATCGTAATTAGTATTTAAATTACTAAAATCAAAATATTATTAGTTTCATTAAAATATTATTTTTTTGATGATTTTAGTTGAATTAACCAAGGTTTTCAAACCCGGACCGGACCGCCGGTCGAACCGAAAAAAATTGGACCCGGTTCACTCAACGGTCCGGTTTGGACCATTAAACCATTTTTGCTCAAAAACCGTTCAGAACCGGTGAATCGGCGGTTGAACCGGTTGACCCAGTGAACCGATGGCCTGCCTTCACTTGGGTTTGCCTTTTTCTCTCCTTAAAGATTAAAAAAAATAAATTACGCTATTATGCTTTTATTTTAGTAATTTAGTTGAGACTTTGTTTGGTATTTTACATATCTTTGCATTCATTTAATCAAACACTTGAACTTGTGGTTGAATTTCGGAATTTGAATGTATCTTAGAGATGTTTAGTTTTTTTTTTGTAGATAAATTGATTAATTTTACATATTTACTAAATATTATATACAATATATAATAATAATTAATATAATTTATTATTTATTATTTATTACATATTAATGACGTCACTGGGTCAATAACGGTCCGACCACTGGTTGGACCAGTGACCCATCCACCCAGTAACTTTTCCGGTTCGATGATCGATCCGGGTTTAAAACCTTGGAATTAACGTTAATTATTTTGAATTAGTTTCATCAAAAAATAATTAACGTTATTTTTGAATTATTATTTGAATTAGTTGAATTATTTTTGACGTTATTAGTTGAATTATTTGAATTAACGTTATTAGTTGAATTATTTGAATTAACGTTATTAGTTGAATTATTAACGTTATTAGTTGAATTATTAGTTATTAGTTTAATTATTAATGTTATTAGTTCAAAAATAATTAACGTTATTAGTTGAATTATTTGAATAAGTTGAATTAGTTGAATTATTATTTGAATTAGTTTCATCAAAAATTAGTTTTATCAAAAATAATTTAACATTAATTATTTTGAATTATTTTTGAATTAGTTGAATTAGTTTCATCAAAAATAACTAGTTGAATATTAACGTTGAATTTTAGTATTTTTAAATTAATTTTTTTAGTATTTTAGTATTTTTTTAATTAGTATTTTAGTATTTTTTTTTAATTAGTATTTGATGTAATATGTTATGTTTTGAATTTTAGTATTTTGATTAAATGATGTAAATATGTTATACAATTTAAAATTTACATCATTTAATCAAAATACTAAAATTTAAATAATTTGAATTTTAGTATTTTGATTAAATGATGTAAATATGTTATACTTTTTTTATTTTGAATTTTAGTATTTTTTTGTTTTGATTAAATGACATATTTTCATTTGTCAGGCGTATTTTTGAACTTTCTCCCTTTAAGCCTCCATGTGTCAGCCACGTCAGCGAAATTTTAACCCCGTTTGTCTTCTGTTAATGGCAGAACGCAATGAAGACCCAAAAAAATGTAACGTTAAGGGTACTTTTAGACAAAAAAAAGTAAAGGGTGCTCGGTAGACATCGCGGTAAAAGTCAGGGGCATTTTTGACCCTTCTCCCCTTGTATTTCCTGTGTTACTCTAAAAATTTGTTTTGGCTAATGAATAAATTTGTTTTTTGTATATCGATTCCAAACCTTGAATTGAAATTGAATGAAAATTAGCTCAAAATCTCGTGTTGCATGCCTTCTTCTGTAATTTGTCTTTTCGATTTCTAAAACTATTTTTTTTTGTTCTAAGCTATAAGTGGGATAACAATGAGAAGCATTTGAAGCCTGAGACTGGATTGCTTCAGCTTCGTGAAGGTCTTAAGGTGTTTGCAAATTTAAGGCCAGCTTCTGTTCTACCACAGGTGATATTCATCCTGATGTTCAGCTTCTGATTAGATGCAGGATTGCTCCTTTTTATAAAATTCAGATTTGGAATTCATTTTGAAATTGGTTTAATGCAATTCCACGGTTTGAGAAATTTACATTTTAGTTCTCCATCGAAGAAGTCTCTGGCCACATGCAATGCCTTCTTTGTTTTGTACAATTATTTATGAGTACCTCATAACAAAGAAAGTAATCCTTTTATATTCATTACAATTACCTCTATAATTATATGCATTCATGGAATACATAGAGGTCTGCTAATTTTCAGCATAGATTTCATCCTTCATTTTCTCCTCGCTCTCAGTTAGTCGATGCATCAACTTTGAAGAAAGATGTTGCTGAAGGTGTTGATTTGATGGTTGTGAGAGAGTTTACTGGAGGTTTGTGTACATTGGTCTGCGCTATGTTTATTCATATTGAATTTTCTGAGGGTATTTACCATTATCATTTTTTTTTGTCTGAGGGTATTAATCTTATTGTTTGAATCAGTGATTCGGCACAAGGTATTCTTGGTCTAAAATAAGATTTTTAAAATGGTCATCTCTAGTATCTATTTTCGGTGAATAGATATGGACGATATGGAGATCCCAATGTTTCCTAGAGAATGATTCTTGAAAGAACCAAAACTTCAAAGATATGACCCTCTGAACATCAATTTTAGCTGTGAGGAATTATAGATATCACATACTCCCATTTCTTTTAAAACTCTTTTAATTAGTTCATTTCATCCATCTTATTACCTTGCTTATATTGTAAAAATGAACTAAAACTTGAATTGGAGTACCTAGAGACATTTGTATAAGTTACAATACTTCAGATTTTAGGGGTTTTACACCCGTGAATTTGGTATTCTTTCTTTGGACTGTATGTTGACCAGCCGTTAACATTTTCTCTTGTAACCTTAATTCTTGTGAAGCTTTTCCATCACTTGTTTGTTCTGGTAATAGGTATTTATTTTGGAAAACCAAGGGGTTTTAGCACCAACGAAAATGGTGATGAGATTGGTTTTAACACCGAGGTGTATGCTGCTTATGAGGTGATTTTCATACTAAACTTTCACTTGGTGGCAAACATTCATGTCAAATATGTACTTATAAAATTTCTTGCCCTGCGGCCCTGAACTCACATATTGCCATGTAGAAAAAGATATGGGTTACCACTATACACATCTCTTAAGTGTTACTGTTTCCCCCTTTTTCTAAAACCAGTTAAATCTAATGTTGTGCAAAACCTTTACTTGAATGTAGAATGCATGATCCATGGTTCTTAGAAAATAAGCATCTCGTCTGGTAAGCATCCTCATCTTACAGTCGCACATATACATACATATATGACACAGAACGGAAGTATAAGAGTTTACTAATGTAAGCTCTAAGAACACATAAAATGGAATCCACCAGGGAAATAATTAAATTTAATAAAAACTTCGATGATCCCCTAAAAACAAATAACCAAGAGCTTAAAAAGACCAAGTTAGACATTTATTAAACTAATAACAACTAAAACAAAAAAAAACCCAATAAAACAATAAAATTTCATCCACCCGACTGCCTGTCCAAAATAACGAATTTGAGGATGAAAACGACCTCAACTGGGGAACCCGGGTTGGGGCGATATAGAGTACGAAAATCCCTTAAAGGAAACATATTATAATAGGCAAACGGACAACTGAGCTAAAAGTTATGCCCGTTTCTTCGAATATATATATATATATATACAGTCCAGATCTTAAGCTCACCCCTTATCCAACTCACCCAAGTTCATCCTCTTTAGCGACGGACCGGTGACGGTTCGGTCATACAACCGTCGTCTATACTTTTAGCGACGCTATATGTTGTCCGTCGCTAAAAGTATAGACGACGGTTGTATGACCGAACCGTCGTCGGGTCCGTCGCTAAAGGGGGTGAGCTCGGGTGAGTTGGATAAGGGGTGAGCTTAAGATCCGGACTCTCTCTCTCTCTCTCTATATATATATATATATATATTCCCAAGGTTATTCTCTGCTTCTTTGTTCAAAAGTTGCCTATTTCCTATTATGATTAGCACCCTAATTTGAGTGTTTTGAATGGCAGATAGATCGCATTGCTCACATTGCATTTGAAATTGCTCGGAAGCGTGGTAGAAAACTTTGTTCTGTTGACAAAGCAAATGTTTTGGAGGTATTTCTGTTGGTTTTGAAGTTTTTTTCCCTTTAATTTTGCTGCAATTTATGGTGTTATTTCGTAAAGTTAACAAGTTGCATGGTTACAATGTACCTCTTTCATAAGAAAACTTATATGTTTGTTATCTTTGAGTAATATTTGGATTCTTCAGGGTTCTTGGGTCCTTTTTATGTGTTTTAGAGCTTATTTTTGGTCGTGAGGTATAATCAATAAAGGGTACTTTAGAAGTTCCTTCCCATTAGTCAGGAATTTTGCTTCTGTTGTTGCTGGCACCGAGTCCAGTTTCACCGGGTAATCAAAAGCAATGACAACCAAACAACAACAATGTCTTCTTTAGTGCCTTAGTTTTTCTATTTCACTTTCAACATTGCCCTTACCATTACAGCAGCTTCAGTACAGCTCATCTCACTGTTCCTCACATGAAAGCACTCAACTTTTTTTTTTTGGGTCAACTATTAATCTATTATGGCCAATTCACTGTAAATTCAGAATGGTATATTCTTCTTCTTAGTTGCTTTATCTATGGATTTTTGTCAATGGAGATTGCCCCCTCAATTTCTGTTTATATTTTCAATTTTTAATTATCCAATATAATAATACCTTTTTAGTTAAACTATTTAACTATTTCCTCATTTTGGACCAAAAAAATATTAGCAAACTTAAAATAACATGATTCTTTTGTTTCATCATGCAACACCAAATATATAGAATGATTTTTCCATAAGAGCTCTCAGTTATCACTTTGTGAGATGGTTCTTGTCAATGGCTATGTTGGAATATTGATGGTTTACCATAGACTGAATTTATGCAGTTTAAATTTCCAAATTGTGTTTGAGAAGGTGGTAGCTAGTCTAATAACCTTATCTTTCGTATTCACTTTAAAATTTATTGTCTACTCTGTGAGAACTTATATTTATCGAATTATGTTGGTAGTTGTGACATATGATCTATAATATGTCAAAGATAATCTGTCTTGATGGAAATTTTCTTTCAATATTTTCTTTTATGAATATTGTCCAGGCATCAATGCTTTGGAGGAAGAGAGTAATGACAATAGCTTAAGAGTACCCTGATGTTGAACTCTCACATATGTATGTTGACAATGCTGCAATGCAGCTTGTTCGTAATCCTAAACAGGTTTTTTCTCTAAACAGTGGAGACACAGTTTTTCATTTCATTCTATTTTTGGCTCAACCGTAACGATAATATGAATAGAAGAGTTACAAATTGAGCTAAAATTATGTTGCAGTTTGATACGATTGTCACCAACAACATATTTGGTGATATTTTATCGGATGAGGCTTCGCTGATTACTGGAAGTATTGGGATGCTTCCATCTGCTAGTCTTGGTGAATCGGTAATTACAAAATATTTCTTCCTTGCCAAGCTTACATCTTTCCTTTATTTCAGAAGAAATTAGTTATGTTTTTTAATTGTTGTTAAATCTTTTCTTCGCTGGAAATTTTGCGTCTGTAGGGACCTGGACTATATGAACCCATACATGGTTCTGCTCCTGATATTGCTGGACAGGTAAGATTCACTGTATTCAAGTTTTCTCCTTTGCATTGAAAATGTACTTGTATTCTTCTCTAAATGTAAACATTATTTTTTTTCTGCAACTTTTTATCTTTTGGGGGATAAGTTCTACAACGCATTTTCTATCAATACAGGATAAAGCAAATCCTTTGGCAACAGTGCTAAGTGCCGCCATGCTCCTGAAGTATGGCCTAGGAGAGGAGAAGGCTGCCCAGAGAATTGAGATTGCAGTAGTAAATACTTTAAATAAGGGGTTTCGTACTGGTGACATATACTCTAATGGAAAAGTATGCACTTTCCATGTGAAATCTCTTGTTGACTACTTGTCTTGAGAATTATTTAAATTATGTTTTTCCCCTTTCTTTCATAATGCTAAAATTGGTTGCTCTGGCATGCAAACGCACATGCACCTTTACCATTAGTTGTTCAGTCTAGATTATTTATCTCGTCTTTGAAATGAGTTTCGTCTTAAGCTTTAACACCATGTCCAACTCTCATCCTGCTTAAGTTTACTCTTCTTTCTTGTGTTACAGAAATTGGTAGGATGCAAGGAGATGGGTGAGGAGGTACTGAAGTCGGTAGAATCCAAACTTCCTCAAACCCCAAGTGGCTGCTTATGATTTGCGGTTTAGCTCAATACAGTTTCTGGTATTTAGTTGTTGTAACTTTTTAAGGTAGGTAGGTAGTTAAAAATAATTATGGTTGTGTAATGTGGAGAAATGTTGGTACAGCTTGTATTTCTTTTTTCCTGCAACTTTTTCTTTTAAAATTAGTATAAGAGTATCTTTTAAAATTGGTTTATATTAAAACAATTTACACCCTCTTAACATTAAAATATGTAATTTAAAGTCGGAGAGAGAAAATGTAGTTGTCCCAAATGAGAAGCGTTAGTAATTAGTATGATCAAGAAGCCTTGGGGTCGGATCTATTCCAGGTATATTTCATGGCTCGGATCTATCTAATGTCACATTATTACATGTTCGGTTTACTTTCTGTGTGTCTGGGCTGGGGGGCTTTGGATTCAGCAGATAACAAAAAATACCATGAAAGTGGAGTAGTATTTTATATGATGAATGAACGAATAGCTAGCCTCAATGGAATTATTGGCAAAGACTTTTCTTCTCTTCTGTTCGGAGGTATAGTATGTTACATTTTTTGTTTATTTTATATACATATACATATGGTTGGACACTAGGCAGGCCCATCTCAGCCCAAAGGTGGCAATTGGTAGGCACAAGCCCTCCAACTTTTCTTACAATAATCGTGATTTGATTCATAACTCCGTTTACATTGGAAAACCCTAAACCAGTAAACCCTCCTTCCCTTCCTCCCCGTCAAGTGCGTCATTCACAACTTCTTCTTCCGTATTATTATTTTGGGAACATCTGATCTATCTATCTATCTAGTTTCATCGACAAATATGAGTTCAGTTTATCTTTTCCACAGTTATGCGTTTCTTCGTACGACCGATCTGCGCCGCTCGATTACGCCGACATTTTCAGCTTCGTCCAATGGTGGGCGAATGAGTGCTTGTCTCGCTGTGGACGTGCAAAAAGCGTCTTCTGATTCGACCAAATTAGCGCTTGAGGTGGCTAGCAAGGAGGTAATGGAGGCAGACGGGAGGGTTATGGTGGGAACATACGCAAGAACTCCGGTTGTGTTCTTGAGTGGCAAAGGTTGTAAATTGTATGATGTTGAAGGGCGAGAATATTTGGACCTCACCTCTGGAATTGCAGTGAATGCTCTCGGTCATGGGGATCCTGATTGGATAAGAGCTGTTATTGACCAAGCAAATACTCTGACCCATGTCAGCAATATATTCTACACGGTTCCACAGGTGGGTCTTTATTTCGTTTTTCGTTTCCATGATATTCTTATGCACTTGTTTTTTAGTTGTGATAGTGTACATAGTTGATGGGTGATTATAAAGCATAGCTTTTTAAAAATTGAAACTTTGTCATCATTTATAAGGAATGCTTGATGAGGAAAATAAATGGGGTTGCTGTAGAAATTAGTACCTATACTTTTACTCTCCCTTCACCCATAAGGCCCATAACTTTCCGTGAGTCTAATTATGATGTCTTTTGGAATAAGCTGATGACATGCAGACCCAAATTCAATCTTTGCATGAACTTGTTTTAGTCAATTGTACTTATTTAAATGTCCTGGTGATGATGGTACTTTTGTTAGTTGTTTTACTTATGTCTTGATAAGGAGTTTATATAGAAAATGATAGATTCAGCAAAAGCTTGGTATATTTCATTTCTGGGTTACAATCCTGTAACAAGTTATTCATATCTTTTTCAATTACAAATGGTAACATACACTCATTATTTTCACAGAACAATTTGCTGTTTTACTTAATTGAGTTTTTACTCTGTACATAGTGAAGCAACTATTTCCCTTTTTCTTTTGCAAGTATAAAGGCTTTTTTTTAAAATTATTATTTCCTGCAGGTAGAGCTTGCAAAACGCCTTATTGCTTTGTCTTTTGCTAATCGTGTTTTCTTCTCAAACTCTGGAACAGAAGCAAATGAAGCGGCAATTAAATTTGCTCGAAAGTTCCAAAGATTTTCACACCCTGATAGGAAGCATCCGCCTACAGATTTTATTTCCTTTAGTAACTGCTTTCATGGTAGGACAATGGGTGCTCTTGCGTTGACAAGCAAAGAGCATTACAGGTCACCTTTTGAACCTGTCATGCCTGGAGTAACTTTCTTAGAGTATGGGAATACACAAGCTACAACAGAACTTATTCGGTCTGGAAATATAGCTGCAGTGTTTGTGGAACCTATTCAGGGTGAAGGTGGCATATACAGTGCAACTAAGGAGTTCTTACTGTCTTTGCGTACTGCCTGTGATGATGCTGGGGCTCTGCTGGTTTTTGATGAGGTATGTGACCTGTAAGAAAATTTTGTCATATTCATGTTGGCAGTGTGATTGATATCTTCTGAATGCACATAAATTATGTGATCTTCTGGTTTAGTTACAAAGCAGTTTTACATGTCAAACTGATTTGATGTGATTCATTTTGGCCTCTGCACATCTTGTTTGGGAGAAGTCATTAAAATTTGCATATAGATAAGTCATTTACAAAATTCGGAATCAGTTTACCATAGAACATATCGTGAATATTTATAAAAAAAATTATGCTTGTTTTTTCTTTTTCTCTTGTTTGAGACGAGTCGTGAAGATATAATATTGTATTCCTTTACTTAACAGGACCATGGTTTTCAAATCGTGAATCTTATTGTGTATCGAAAACTCCCATATTGTGAATCGGAAATTCCCGTTCAAAGGATTGTTGAACACAAAAGCTTGTAGACTATAATTGATGCGGATCATTTAGATCATATATATCAAATAATGGTCTCTCTCTCTCTGTCTTACACACACAGAGAGAAAAGACATTTATTCTTCTTGGCATGTGAGCTCATACATATTTCCTGATGATGTTATTATGTTGAGTATGTTGTTCTTTATTCATTATGATCAGTTTGCAACGAAGATATGAAGAAGAATACAACATAACAATAAACAAAATAGAAACAAGAGAACCTTCATATTCTTTTGAAATTCTATGTTCTGTATTTGCTTGTCTGCCTGCTTACATATGGTGAATAGTTTGCTCTACCAGAGAATTTGGGGATGGAAATTATATGTTATGGAACTATCTATGGTCATTATTGAGATAAACTATGACTGAATAAGTAGTGGTTATTAAGTAAGTTCATGTGATGCGATACATATTGTTGAACTGAATAGTCATGTCTGATAAGCTGTATTTTGTTGAAAAAGGCTGAAAAGATCAAGCGACTTAAAAGACTGACGTCAATTTGTCATTTGCAGAAACACAAGTTTGATGAGTCTTGTTTGATCACTCTCTCATAGTCATGCTATATTCCAAGAATATCTATTTGTTTGATAATAGTTAACCTTTCATGTACTTTTCTATATTTTAGGTTCAATGTGGCTTGGGACGAACTGGTTATCTTTGGGCACATGAAGACTACGGCGTATTCCCTGATATTATGACTCTTGCGAAGCCTCTTGCTGGAGGTCTACCCATCGGAGCTGTGCTAGTGACTGAAAGAGTTGCTGCTGCCATTAATTATGGAGATCATGGCAGCACTTTTGCTGGTGGACCACTTGTTTGCAGTGCTGCGATTGCAGTTCTGGATAAAATCTCAAAACCAAGTTTTTTGGCCAGTGTATCCAAGAAAGGTCAGTACTTTAAGGAACTCTTGTTACAGAAGTTAGGAGGGAACTCACATGTGAGAGAAGTACGAGGTTTGGGTCTTATCATTGGAATAGAGCTGGATGTGCCTGCCTCTCCACTTGTAGATGCATGTCTGCGTTCTGGTCTTTTAATATTAACTGCAGGAAAAGGAAATGTTGTGAGACTTGTACCACCATTGATAATCTCAGAGCAGGAATTGGATCGTGCAGCTGAAATCCTATTTGAATGTTTGCCAGTGCTTGATTAGAGACATAAATTTCAAGGTTGTAAAAAATGGCTTATTTTTGTTCAAATGATGTGATATTAAATATTTTGACCTACATTACCCCATAAACAATAAATCCAAAAATTAAATTTAGCTGAACTTAACCTTGATATGCGGTTGAATTTTCATTTTGTTTATAAAGCCATGTCAGAGTTGGCGCTTGCTTGTAATGGAATCAGTTTGTTTTATCCGATGTGTTCTTTCAATACACAAGACTTGGAACTGGGGGACTAGAAAAAATCCTGCTTTTTTAGAATCCGATATATCCTTGAAAAAGCCTGATTATATATGGTGATTCATGAGTTCCAAGGAAGGCCGGCCGGCCGGCTATATCCAGAATGACAAGCAAACTGCTTCTAAACCATATCACTTCAAATAAAAACATAATTGCAGGAAAACTAACAAATAAGATTAGAAAATTTCCTTATGGAAATAACAATCTCAAGAAAGGAAACACAAGGAACGAGGACAGGCCCTAAAGAATTTTGGTCATAGTAGAAACCTGCAACTGAAAGAATGTGACTGCATCTAATGGGTTAAGATCCATCTCTACCCTACCCTCTGTACCTTCATCATGTAATAAAAAACATACTTCCACATTCTTACTGCAGAGGTGATGAAGGTGATTTGTTCGTACTTACAACTACTGTAAAATTTAACCTGCGACAAGGTTACCACTTATTAAGTATAGACGTTGCTCGTTGTTGTTATACTCGTATCGCTCAATTTGGAAACCTGATCATCACTGATTCTTGGTAACATTCTTTTAACTCAAAACATGTAGAACCTCAGAGCTGGACTCTACCCAAGCAACATTCAGATCAGGTAGAGCAAACTTATTCTCGTGCTTTGCGACTTCCTTCTGCTTTTGCACTTCTAAACAATTGTTTGGGGCAGAGAGCGCTGGTAAAGCAGCAGGATCATTGATGGTGACACTTGGCGGCAAAGATAAAAGGATCAGGATCAGAAGCTGCTAGCATTTCCGAGGTTTGGTCTGAAACTGGTTTCTCAGTTGCAAAGGTAGTAACTCCTTCGGCTGCCGCCTGCATTGTCAAATCCATCTATAAAAGTAAGATATTATGAGATTAGTACTGATTGTCATTATTTGCTGGCAGGTAACATAATTCAAGAATATACACATCAAACATCATTTATAAACTGACATATGAGACAGGTGCTGAGGAAAATTTTGGCTGTAAATATCGAATAACCAGCGGAATATGTTCTGCTGCTATTATGGGTTTGGCGTGTGCCAGGAGTAGGAAATTGCAAAATTATTTACCATTGAGAAATCACGTCAGTTTGATAATAAAATATCTGAAAAATTAGTGCACTTATTTGTTAACAATTTTTAAAATTTGAAGAGGTCATTCTGGGAAAGTTCAATGTTTTATTCTTCAAATACTTGACCATGGTAAGCACATAGGTCAAATAGATCTCTTGTATCATAAAATATTTCAATAAGATCTCTTGTCAAATAAACTTCGCAAGCATTCAATAACAAGTAAGCATACAGACACGCACAAAAGAATATACTCAACATATGTTGACATACTGATGAATTGCTTCTTTGATTACCAAATGAAGTTTATAATTAGGACAATATCAAGATCAAAGTAAACTAAAATGGATATATAACATGAGAATACTATAAGACAACAAAAAGACATAATATAATACAGAAGAAAACTCAGTAATTAATTACCTTCATCCTCTTAAGGCTTTCATTTGTGGCTCGCTCTTCCTTCAAAGTGACACGAAGGGTTGCTATCTTCTGATCAACAAGAAAATAAATCCGAACTCAAGAATCATGAATTGGTTGGCGGATCTAGATTTTAGACTAGTAAAGAAGCATTTAATTCACATACCCTCTTCAAATTCTTTCTTTCCTTCAGCAGCAAAGCCTCCTTGTCTTTTAGTTCAATCATTGTCTATAAACACCAGAAAATACACCATTAAGAGCCATGATATTTAAAATGCCTTGAAGTTAAAAATCACTAAAAAGGAATTCAAAAGGAATCAACCAAGTGTAGCTATCTGTGACCTAATCTTGTGCCAAAAAATGGGAAATGGAATAACATTATCAACTGACCATATTGTATAAAACCTATCCTATTCCTTAAAAGAACATACTCCCTCCGTCCCAAATTAATTGCTCAGTTTTGACTTTTTAAAGTCAAATTGACCATTTTTAAAAATAATCTTTTTACTATTTTTGCTAAAATATAGGTGAAGAGATTATAACCAAAAGAAAGTATATACAATTTATTACTAATCCCAATTTTTATAATTTTAGAAATATATTTATATATGCTTAATTATTAATTTAAAACCAATCAATTTGACTTAAAAAGTCAAAATCGAAGCAGCTTAATTTTACGTATGAAAGAGATTAATCTATTAAAATTAGTTTAACGTCCAAAGTTTTCAAATGTCAGTCCATTTTGTTTCCCAACTCTCGTATAAGGCCAGTCATACACACAATAACAAGGGGAAAAAATAAAAAAAACAATGCACCTGCCAAGCCATTGCAAGGTTCACAAGCATGAGATTAAAATTACCTTCCTCTTTCTTTTCTTAGTGCGGATTGATTCACTTGTTCCACCAACCTGTAAAAAAAATCAGATACAACTAAACAACTAATCACAACCAACAAAATAAATGAATTTGTCATCTCAATTATGAAAATGATGTTACAACGTAAATGAGGCTAAAAATATATATCTGCTGCCTGCAATAAATTATAGTAGCAAAGAAATCATAAATATGTGGATTGGAATTGAATGTGGACCGAAGATGCATTTAAAGCCCCAGCCAAATGTTGTACTTTAAGAAAAGGAAAGTACATCTCAAGCCCTAGTGCTATTCATAACTTTGGATAAGCTAATCATGCATGAGACATGCAAAAACCTTTTGGCATCGAGATGTACTTTGGAGAATCTCCTAGAAAAGAGGACTGTAAAACAATATCAACAATGAGCTATGACCGCATATTTTTTTGCACTCCAATTATTGCATCTGACAGAATATTACAAAATTTTGATTTCTCAAAAGAACTTTTAAGTTAATCATATCCAATTCAGTGCTTGTTCTCTCTGAAGCGAGACAAGATGCGCTAATGCAATAAAACAGGATCAATTATTATGGCAAACATGCGCTAATGCAACATAGTCCCATCCTAATGTACTTAAATTTAATCTTACGAAATCCATTTCCCAAGCTCTATAAAGCAGGACAAAAGCGCGTTAATGCACTAAAACAGGATAATCCCATCACAGTACAAGGTGTACAAGTTGGCATGCAAAACGACTCACATTGTGCAGGACAAGAAAAATTCCAAATCCGAAGTCTCAACTTAAGAGTGAATCTGGTCCCCAAGTGATGACCTAGGTTATGCTTCACATGGGTAAATAAATATAGTAAAAAAAAATAGAAAAAATTACAAATAAATAGTCATTTTCTTTGTCCAAATAAGAAGAGGCATGCTACAATTTCTTTGCATGTTCATAGACTTGTTGGTTATGTTTCAAATTTATGGTTTTATCAAAGTCCCACATCGGCTATTTTAGGAACACTAATAGTGTATATTAATATTTTTTTTTCTATGAGCTTAGTAACTTAGTTGTGAAAAAAAAATGGCCTTGCGTACATAAAGACGACTAAGGAATTAGATTAGACAAAGCTTGATTTGGACTTGCCAGGTAACTTGCTGTTTTGTTTAAATCCCTAACTCCTATTTCTTTTTATTTGGTACCCCAAACCCTAGCCGTTTTCCTCCAAAAACATAACTCCTTTTGACGTTTTCTGTAACTCCCGAGTGTCCTTTTGACGTTTTCTGTAACTCCCGAGTGTCTCATTAAAAGTCCAATTGGACGTTTTTTCCAAGGGTTCTATGTTTTTGTCTAAAAGGTTCTTCCTCTCTCCCATTTGTACCTTTGATTGCTATCAGTGGGGGCAAAATCACTTTTTAGGATAGTAGCTACGCTACGCCTCGGTTTTCCAGCTAAGTTGTTCCAAATTACTGTATTATTCGTCTTGTTAATTGCTATATTTTCTAACAATCTAAAAAGTGATTTCTGTTATTAACAAGAATACTTTTTATCCCGCGTTTGAAATAAATTATGGACTATTATCTTGAGATGATCGAGTTGATGACCAAACAAATATGTTGAGATGACCGAGTTTTTCTGGTCCCTTTGTTCAAATCCGACTGTCAACACTAACTCATGGATTAACCATTTAGACTAAAGCAAGTGATCAGTGATAAAGTAGGTAAACAATAATGAAAGTGCTCCTTTTAAGGTCTTGACTCTTGACAGTAATAGGCTTGAGAAAGGATGAATAGCTTAACTGGAAAGAATGTAGGCATCCGGTCAGATTAAATGCTTTCTAGGTCGGCTTACAAATGGGTCATTGAATTTTTTTCTTTCTTACAGTCAACTCATTGAACTTTAGTTTGCTAACAAAAAGTTACAAAAACCATTAAGTCAAGGTTGACTTAACGAAAATGATGATGTGATAGCTGATTTGTCTAAAAAAAAGCTTATGTGACAGTTAGTATGCGACGTGACAGTGAAGATGTGGATTTGGAGGAAAATTTTTATGAAAAATGAAAAAAAATATTTTAAAGTATAATATAAATTATAAAAATTAGCCAAAAAAACAAGAAAATAAATAAATAAAAATAATCATTTTTAATAAAAATTAAAAAGCGCAGTTTTTTTAATTGTTTATTAAAAAAAATTAAAACGCATTTTTTTTAATAAAAATAATTGGTTTTTTTTTTTATTAAAAGGGTTAAGTTCAAATAACCACCTGGGGTTTGGGCGATTTCTCACTTAACCACCTGTAGTCAGTAAAACTATATTTAAACTCCCGACTTTTTGAGTTAAAGTGAAAAAATATTTTCCGTCTTAACTCCGTTACTTTATTTGGCTAAAGACTTAATTACCCTCACTTTAAAACACCCAGTTGTAAAATCATTTATAAAAACAACCAAAAATAGTTCATCTCTCTCTCTCTCTGTTTTTCTAACAAACAAAAAACTTCAATAATGTCCACAGATCTTCAGTGATTATAATTCCAAGTTCAGTAAAGAAAACTTCAATAATCTCTGTCTTGCTCATAAGACTTTCCATTGTTACAAATCAGATCTATTACACAAAGTAAACAAAAAAAATCAACACTAACTTCAAATCCCCAATTTATGATGCTTAAAAGGAAATGGAATTCAGAAACAAACAGAGGAAATGGTGCTCAACTTTGGAACAGAGGAATTTGGCAGTAAAGTGGAGAGATTTCCTTCCTTTTTCTTTCCATCCACTCTATTCGAATCCTCCCAAAATGTGGAAATGACTAATCACTTCCCTTCAAACAATCAATTTGTCGATGAATTATCTCACCGCTCAATTCTCCGAGCTTGACAAACTATAGAATCTAAAGGAACTACTTGCTTCTATTCAAATTCTCTTTTCTCGCTAAAATTCCGTAGATTGGCCTTTTGAAGAAGTTGCAAGTTCTCGAGAATCGGAGATAACATGTTATCAGATCAAATTGTTTCGACCATTGAAAAATTAACTGAGTTGAGCATCTTGGGACTTGCTTATTGCAAATTCAATGGAAGCCACCCTTTCCTTTCTCTGCCCATGACTCATGGATTTTATAGAGGCCATCGTAGACATATATCTTCCTGGTTCCATTAGAGACATCTTTCGGGCCCTTATATGCGACGCCCCAAAATAGTATACATCACCCATTTTGAGTTGTCAATACATGGTATGTAAACAACTACAACTTTATTATTACTACAAAGAAATCTGTGAGTTTAAATACAAATATTATCTTCTGCATAATATCTATACTCAAATAAAACCTCATCACATTTATTGATACATTATTTTACAAAAATGGTGAGGACTACTAAACAACTCTCTCTAGAACCTTCATTCCATACCCCAACTGCATTACTCGCTATATTCTCGCCTCCCCGAGAAAAAATGGAACAAAAAGGAAAAGGGTGAGCTCAACTAGCTCAAGAAAGAATATTATGACTAAGATAATATACAACAAATTACCATAGTCTTCAACAGGAAAAATCTAATAGTAATACAATAGACAACAAATTTTAAATCAATATTCGCAGCAGTAAATAATAATTCATTAGAAGAGTTAAGTAGAGAATGCAAACTATTATCTTCCATGTATGAATTTAAAAGTTCATCGCTCTATCTTTTATCCTCAGTAACATCAATCAATATATATCTGAATCACATATTCATCTTTGCACTACTGTGCCAAAGATATTCATCGACCGGTCATGTTCATCTAAACACTGCTCATCTTTGCACTACATGTGCCAAAGATATTCTTCGAATCATTCATCTCTTGCAGACTACAGCTTCAAAGATATTCCATAATATCATCATTTAAGATCAAGATGATGAAAAATATTTTTAAAGAAACGAATCCAAAGGAAACAAAATGACAAGGATTAAGGATTAAGGATTCATACTTTGTTTTATTCACGCCCAAAAATACCTCAAAAATAATCGCAGTGGTGTAAAATTCAAGAATGATCAAAACATGGATACAATCAAAGCTAGTATCCGTAATAGATATTTTGGACGAAAAGAAAAATTTTCATTTTTTGATGAATAGTCTTGTCATATCGTGAATAGTGTCGATATACATGAATAAAGTCTTGAGATATCGTGAATAAGAATCTCACACCAAAAGTTCTAAATTTGATAAAACTTCAGATCAATATTTCAACATAATGATATCAAGAAATAATATCATTACGAAAAAAATAATAATAATATCCCTTACCTCGAAAGATCGATTTTTAAATTTGAACACAGGATATAGTCATGACGCCCCCAAAATAGGTATACACAACACCCATTCTCGAGTCGCCAAATACATGGTACAAAAAAGCAAACTACAACTTCAATAATACAAATGTCGTGTGAAATACGACAATATATAATCGCGAAGTTTAAATATAATATTGTCTTCTGCATAATATCCATACGCAAATAAATCCCCATCATAATTATTGATTCATTATTTTACAAAATGGTGAGGACTACTAAACAACTCTCTCTAACCCTTCATTCCATACCCCCGACTAAGACTTGCTACATTCTCGCCTCCCGAGAAGAAAAAATGGAACAACAAGGAAAAGGGTGAGCTCAACTAGCCCAAGAAAAGAATATTATGACTAAGATAATATACAACAAATTATCGTTAGTCTTCAACAGGAAAAATCTGATGAATACAATAGACAACAAGTTTCAGATCAATATTCGCAATGAAATAATAATTCATGTAAGAGTTACGTAGAGAATGAAATCTACTATAATCTATGAATTTAATAATCCATCATCAATATTTTATCCTCGTAACATCAATCAATATACATCCGAATCAAATATTCATCTTTGCACTACAGTGCCAAAGATATTCATCACCGGTCATGTTCATTTAAACACTGCTCATCTTCGCACTACAAAGCAAAGATATTAATCAATCTCCACCATGTTCATCTCAACACTGCTTCATCTTCAATGCACTACAAAAGCCAAAGATATTCTTCAGAATCATTCATCTTTGCACTACAAAGCCAAAGATATTCCATAATATCATCATTTAAGACCGAGATAATGAAAAATATTTTTAAAGAAACGAATCCAAAGGAAACAAAAATGACAAGGATTAAGGATTAAGGATTCAGTACTTTGTTTTATCCACGCCCAAAAATACCTCAAAAATAATCATAGTGGTGTAAAATTCAAGAATGATCAAAACATGGATACAATCGAGTTAGTATCCGTAATAGATGTTTTGGACGAAAAGAAGAAATTTTATTTTTCTATGAATAAGACCAGATACGTGAATAAGGGCAGATATCGTGAATAAAGGCCGATACGTGAATAAGTAACTCTGACACCAAAAGATAGAAATTCCACAAAAACATCTTCACGCTTCATGAATAGTACTCGTGAATAAGAATCGTGAATAAGAACTCATGAATAAGAACTCGTGAATAAGAACTCATGAATAATAAGAACCCATGAATAGTAACCCCGACATGAAAAAGTTCCAAATTTGATAAAACTTCAGATCAACATTTCAAAGATAATGATATTGAAGAAATAATATCATTACGAAAAAAAAATAATATCCCTTACCTCGAAAAGATCAAGATTTCTAAATTGAAACACCTGATATAAAGCATGACTTGACTTGCACAGTATAGCAATACTCAAAGTATACTCAAAATACTCACAAGAATACGCTTCGATAATATAGAGAGAAAAACTTCAGCTTTACGTGTGATTTTCAATTCTAACCCAAGCACCTATTTATAGAAATCGCTTAGAACACCAAAGCGTAAAATTTAATAAATTAATATATATATATATCAAATTCATACGTCCAACCTTAGAATTCAGATCCTAGCATTTCCCACATGCCACCTTCTAGAAAGAAATGATAAAAAACGTTTTTCATAAAATAAATAATTAAAACTTACAAAATTAATTATTTTGAGCTTCGAACTTCAATAATTCATAATAAATAGCCCTTTCATCAGAAAATTCGAATCTCATGAGTTTTTATATGAAATTCAATTCTCTACAACTTTGCAGAAGAAATTTTTTCCAAATTCCAAATAGAAATTGACCAAATCCACAAACGGGCAATTTTACAAAAGCTATAATCAAATTTCACCAATAAATGGGGTCCAATTTACATGTTTAACATGTTTTAAACATTTATTGCAACAAAAATACTCTTCCTCCTCGTATACTCATATATCCCACATTCGTTGTAAAATATCACCGCTAATATATTATTAAAATAATATATTTAAATGAATTATTTTATCGTAAAAAGATAAAATATTTATTTTCAACAATTGTCATTTTAAAATTTTCTCCATCTATATCCACATAAAATCAATATTTTCCTCATCATATAAATCAATAATTAATTATTTATAAATAATATTACGTAATCACAATATCGACAACCGTAGCCTTTCTGAAAAGAGGGCTTTCCAATAAGAATTTCTTCTTCACCACGCCGCAATTAGGTGACCAAACCTCCCTGTATGTAACTTTCTAGACATTGCCAATAATGTTATCTAATAATATTATTCGGATAATATGAATTATTGCTTCGATAATGAAAGATACTTGTAATGACAATTATCAAACAACAAAGAATAAAAAATATCAACGCAAAGAATTATTAACTCAATAAAATATCGAATAAGAATTATCAGAACCATTATCGAGTAGTGCCTTCACGTAAGAATCAATAATTGGTGCAATACCGCAGCTACACTGCTCAACAACGCGTATTAGTGTGTTTTAACCACCGTATTCCAACAAGATAATCTGTGAATAACTACGCCAAGTATTTAAAAACAACTTATATTTGTCGCTTTCTTCATCCAATCACTTTCCACATGGGCTCACACATACGGTCACGGCACACTGTCGCATTTAATATTCCCCGACAAAGCATTTAATATTCCACGACCAAACGAATATTCCCCGATTTATAATGAATATTTTATAACCACTCATTAATTTGAAATATTTGCATATTTAACCCTTAACTATCCACATTAATCAAATCAACCCTTACTATTTCAAAATAATAAATAAAGGAAATTCCTTTTATTTAAAAATTTCGGGTCTTACAACCTCCCTCCTTATGAGATTTCGTCCTCGAAATCGACGTGACGTACTGGTGTTTTTGAAAAGGTGAGGATACCTCGCTTTCATTTCCGCTTTCCAACTCCCGTGTCATTTCCTCTATAGCATGATTCCTCCACAAAACTTTAACTTGTGGTATAACCTTTCACAAGTAGGACATGCTCCTTCCTATCCAAAATCTTGATGATGCTACCTCCTCATACGTTAAGTCTTCTACTATCTCGTCCTGCTTCTAACTCAATAACGTGGTTCGGTCTTTCACATATTTACGAAGTACGATATGTGAAACACATTATGAACACGAGACATACTTTGAGGTAACGCAAGTCTATAGGCTACATTTCCTACTCTCAATCAAGAATTTGAAATGGACCAATAAATCGTGGATCGAGCTTTCCTCTCTTCCCAAATCTTGTAACTCCTTCCATGAAGCAACTCGCAACAATACACGATCCCCACATTAAATTCCACGCCTTTTCGATGAAGATCCGCATAACTCTTTTTGTCGATCTTGTGCCATTTGTATACGTTGTCGAATCATTTGGATCTTTTCGGTGAGTCATACGTACTAACTCTGTCCCCAACAATGTTGCTTCACCCACCTCATCCCAACATATCGAGAACGACATTTTCGGCCCATATAATGCTTCAATGGAACCATGCCTATATTTGTTTAATAACTATTGTTGTATGAGAATTCCACCAATGGCAAGTACTTATCCCAACTTCCTTTGAAATCTAGGACACGTAGTTTTAATATATCTTCAAGAGTTTGAGTAGTCCTTTCCGATTGCCCATCCGCTTGAGGATGGTATGCCAAACTAATCGTAAATTCGCGTCTATAGCTTTTCTAACCCAAAATCATGAAGTGAATCTTGGGTCACGATCTAAAACTATGGATACCGCATGCCATGCAATCTCACAATCTCATTTACGTACATACGAGAAAGACGTTCAAGGAATAAGTCTCTCAGATTTGTAAGAAATGAGCGTACTTGGTTAATCTATCAACAATAACCCAAATAAGATTGATGCCTTGAGAAACCGCAGAAGACCCGTAATGAAATCCATAGTAATGTGTTCCCACTTCCATTCCTAATCTCAAGTGGTTGCAACGGACCCTTAGGTACAAGATGCTCCGCCTTTACACGCTGGCAAGTTAAACACATCGAGATAAACTTTGCAATCTCTCTCTTCATATTGTTCCACCAAAATGTATGTCAAGATCACGATACATTTTAGTACTTCCAGATGGATTGCAAATGGCGATTGTGTGCCTCCATCATAATCTTGTACTTCAAATCGTAGTCATTAGAACACAAAGTCTAGAGTGGACTCAAGTATTCCTTCTTCATCAATTCTCGCCTAATAGCTCCTTCTTGTACTTTCTTCTTCATACGCATCACCCCGGCCTCGGTGGGCTCGAGCAACCTTAACTTTTTCTATTAAAGTTGGCTCTACGCGATACTTGACATCATCGCACTCGCTCTCAAGATATAATCTTCTACTCATCGCGTCACTACCACGTCTCGCTTTTCCAGGATGGCACGATCGTAATACGTGTTTGAAATGAGTCTCCTCTCGAGTTCTTCAAGCTCTTCCCACATTCCTCGCTCCATTCATTCAATTTTGTATCTCTACGAGTCACCAAAGCTAATGGAATAGCGATTCGAGAATATCCTTCAACGAATCTCCGATAATAACCAACTAAGCTTCAGAAAAGCTACGCCTTCGATAATCGACTTAGGTTGCTTCTCAATCGCGACTCATATCCCAATCTTGGATAAGACGTCACAATGACACCTATCGCTTTACTATCGCATCTAATATGACGCCCCTACAGAGAGTCTCGCTTAGTGAATTCCACAAAGGAAGTCACAAGATAAAGGCTCAGTACCAAATTTATAGTTGAATTTTTAACTCCTCAAGTTCAATAGAGCCATTCGATATGAGATTTTAGAAATGAGTTTTGTACCGGGTTCAAAGTCGATACAAAATTTAATATCGCTGCTTTGGGAGTAAGCCAAGAAATTCTTCAGAAATACGTCAGAAAAATCAATAACAACAGGAATATTATTCAAATCGACGTGTCTTTATTCAAATCCATAACACGGACTAAGAAAACTTGACATCCGTAATAAACGAATGACTTCATGGCTTGATATGAAAATGTTTGACTACAATGGTTTGATTGCTTGAATTCAATAACAAAGTTGCTTAGGAATATGAAAACTAACAACCTTACAAAAGCAATCAATTTGGCATGATGAGTAGTTAACCTTAAAATCACATCAAAAGCAAATATCTCTATAGAAATAAGGTTAACAGTAATGTGATAAAGCCAACTTGAATCAAGCAAGATTTTTAAACAACGGATGTAATGAAAGTTTCTCCTAATGGAGTCTCCACAGATAGGTCAAAGTTTAATTTCTCCGTAGTCAAGTTCAAACGCTGAGCGCAAGTAAGAGAGAGATAAAAGAATGGGTAGAACCAATATCTAGTAAGGTATATACTTCGCAAGAATTTATAATTAACTAACCTGTATAACTTCGTCGTGTTCTCAGATTTTTGACCTAAATACAAACGCCTTCCAGAACCGCTGACTTTGACTTTTTGGGACATCCTTTTGAGTCACCATTCCTCACCGGATCTGGTTTTGATATCGCATAATCTCGAGCGATATGTCCTTCTTTTCCACAATTATAGCATACCTTAAACTGTTGTGGACGCTTTGACCGATATGTCCTCTTTCCCAAGATTTATAACATACGACCGGTGGTCGCTTCTCCTCCCTTAAAACTAGTTGCTACAAGGCGCCGACGCCTTCACATGGTCGTTGTTGAATCTCCTCTTTTTAAAATCTCCTCCCACTCGCTTCTTCTATTTTTATGGCCACGATTACCACCGTAGTGGTTACCGCTTTGTCTCAGATTCTTCTTTCTCCGCCGGTTATCGTTATTCGATGATCGCTATCTTCTAGATGATCCTCGGTTATGGTCCCTCGGTTGAACGTATCAAGTTATCTCGCTTCTAACAACCGAGCCCCGCTGACAACATCCTAATAGAGAAAATTTATGAGAAATGAGATACCGACGTATGTCGGGTTTCAAACCTCTCGAAAACATCCGCCATATCGCTCCTCATTCTCCACCAAATGAGGTGCAAACTCGATAACTCCGCCGAACTTCGCCTCGACTTCGACACACGCCATGTTATTCTCGCTTCTAGTCTAATAAACTCCACTTCCTTCATACGACGAATACTTTCGTGGAAGTACTTGTCATTGAACTGCTTTCAAACGCTCCCACGATACGCCGAAAGTGCAAATGGATGGGTACGCTTCACGATTCCCACCAAGAATCGCGCCTCGCCACGGAACATAAAGGTGGCGAATGGAACTTTCTGTTCCTCCATGCATCCCAAGACATCGAATATCTTGGTAATTTGTTTGACCCACGCCTCCGCCTTTAATCGGATCCGGCTTCCCCGCACTCGTGGTCCCAACTTTTGAACTCGCTCACGTGACCACCCGTGAATTGCTATCATTTCCTCCTCAGATTTTGAACACGAGTCTCCTCGTCTGATTTTGCATGAACTCAAAAAGCTTCTAAACATCCCCTCGCTCATCATCTCGCCAATGGTGTTGTTTCATGGAGGAACATTTGCCACTGTTGCCGCGTTCTCCTCGTTGGTAAGCACAGCATCTCCACTGGTCCTCATTTACTCCAATCATTAATATTCTCACGACATTCTCAAATCTTCTAAAACAAGGGTTAATTAAGGAAATCAATATATCACATAATATCCCTATATACACCAACTAACAAATAAGCTTAGGTAGGACACACTCAATAAGGATTTACATAATCTCCCTAGTTCTATTCCCCGATCTCCGCCAATCATATCCTAAGCTTAGATACAACTAGACTGACACCAACTCGTGTCAAGACCTCACATCGATACTTATCATTTGCCACCGCATCTCCAGCGTCCCCTACGAGAGTCCGGCATATCCCCCATCAAGCACCAAATGAGAGGCTCGGGGCTCTTTACTTATAAATCGATATTAAATGTGACGCCCCAAAATAGGTATACACAACACCCATTCTGAAGTCGCCAAATACATGGTACAAAAAGCAAACTACAACTTCAATAATACAAATGTCGTGTGAAATACGACATAATATATATCGTGAGTTTAAATATAATATTGTCTTCTAGACAATATCCACATGCAAATAAATCCCCATCATAATTATTGATTCATTATTTTACAAAAATGGTGAGGACTACTAAACAACTCTCTCTAGAACCTTCATTCCATACCCCCACTAAGACTTCGCCACATTCTCGCCTCCCGAGAAGAAAAAAATGGAACAACAAGGAAAAGGGTGAGCTCAACTAGCCCAAGAAGAATATTATGACTAAGATAATATACAACAAATTATCGTTAGTCTTCAACAGGAAAAATCGATAGAATACAATGATAAACAAGTTTCGTGATCAATATTCGCAGCTGAAATAATAATTCATAGAAGAGTTACGAGAGAATGAAATCTACTATAATCTATGAATTTAATACCATCATCAATATTTTATCCTCGTAACATCAATCAATATGCATCCGAATCAAATATTCATCTTTGCACTACAGCCAAAGATATTCATCACTTAATTCATGTTCATTTAAACACTGCTCATCTTTGCACTACAGCCAAAGATATTAATCAATCAACCATGTTCATCTCAACACTGCTCATCTTTGCACTACAAGCCAAAGATATTCTTCAGAATCATTCATCTTTGCACTACTGCCAAAGATATTCCATAATATCATCATTTAAGATCGAGGATGATGAAAATATTTTTTAAAGAAACGAATCCAAAGGAAACAAAATGACAAGGATTAAGGATTAAGGATTCGTGATTTTGTTTTATCCACGCCCAAAAATACCTCAAAAATAATCATAGTGGTGTAAAATTCAAGAATGATCAAAACATGGATACAATCGAGTTAGATCCGTAATAGATGTTTTGACGAAAAAAGAAGAAATTTTATTTTTCTATGAATAATACCAGATACGTGATAGTGAATAGATACGTGAATAAGAATCTCACACCAAAAGATAGAAATTCCACAAAAACATCTTCACGCTTCATTTAATAAGACTCGTGAATAAGAACTCGTGAATAAGAATCGTGAATAATAAAACTCGTGAATAAGAACCCATGAATAAGAACCCCAATAATAACTAACTCCATATGAAAAAGTTCCAAATTTGATAAAACTTCAGATCAACATTTCAAAGATAATGATATTGAAGAAATAATATCATTACTGAAAAAAAATAATATCCCTTACCTCGAAAGATCAAGATTTTAATTTAAACACCTGATATAAAGCATGACTTGAACTCAAGACCGATATAGCAATACTCAAAGTATACTCAAAATACTCACAAGAATACGCTCGATAATATAGAGAGAAAAAACTTCAGCTTAAATGTGATTTTCAATTCTAACCCAAGACCCTATTTATAGAAATCGCTTAGAACACCAAAGCGTAAAAAAATTTAATAAATTAATATATATATATATCAAATTCATACGCCAACCTTAGAATTCAGATCCTAGCATTTCCCACATGCCACCTTCTAGAAAGAAATGATAAAAAACGTTTTTCATAAAATAAATAATTAAAACTTACAAAAATTAATTATTTTGAGCTTAACTTAAATAATTCATAATAAATAGCCCTTTCATCAGAAAATTCAATCTCATGAGTTTTTATATGAAATTCAATTCTCTACAACTTTGCAGAAGAAAGTTTTTCCAAATTCCAAATAGAAATTGACCAAATCCACAAACGGGCAATTTTACAAAATATAATCAAATTTCAACCAATAAATGGGGTCCACCGACATGTTTAACATGTTTTAAACATTTATTGCAACAAAATACTCTTCCTCCTCAGATACTCATATATCCCACATTCGTTGTAAAAATATCACCGTTAATATATTATTAAAATAATATATTTAAATGAATTATTTTATCGTAAAAAGATAAAATATTTATTTTCAACAATTGTCATTTTAAAATTTTTCCATCTATATCACATAAAAAAATCAATATTTTCTCATCATATAAATCAATAATTAATTATTTACAAATAATATTACGTAATCACAATATCGACAACCGTGCAGCCCCTGTGAAGAGGGGCTTTCCAATAAGAATTTCTTCTTCAAGCGCATGAATTAGGTGACCAAACCTCTCCATGATGTAACTTTCTAGACATTGCCAATAATGTTATCTAATAATATTATTCAGATAATATGAATTATTGCTTCGATAATGAAAGATACCGTAAATGACAATTATCAAAACAACAAAGAATAAAAAATATCAACGCAAAGAATTATTAACTCAATAAAATACCGAATAAGAATTATCGTAACCATTATCGAGTAGTGCCTTCACGTAAGAATCAATAATTGGTGCAATACCGCAGTGCTACTGCTCAACAACGCGTAGACAGTGTGTTTTAACCAATTTGTATTCCAACAAGATAAACTGTGAATAACTACGCCTGCTATTTAAAAACAACTTATATTTGTCGCTTTTCTTCATCCAATCACTTTCCGTTATGGGGGTCCACACATGGTCAAGGCCGTCAGCATTTAATATTCCCCTCGACAAAGATTTAATATTCCACGACCAAACGAATATTCCCCGATTTATAATGAATATTTTATAACCACTTGCTTAATTTGAAATATTTGCATATTTAACCCTTAACTATCCACATTAATCAAATCAACCCTTACTATTTCAAAATAATAAATAAAGGAAATTCCTTTTTATTTAAAAAAATTTCGGTCTTACATAAAGGCTATGACTTGAACTTGCACCAATAGCAATACTCAAATTATACTCAAAATACTCACAAGAATACGCCGATAATATAGAGAGAAAACTTCGCTTACGGTGTGATTTTCAATTCTAACCTAAGCACCTCTATTTATAGAAATTGCTAGAACACTCAAAGTTAGAAAATTTAATATAATATTAATATATTATATATAAATTCCTACGCACACAATCTATGATCTGAATTCAACCATGCTTGACAACAAATAAGTCTACCAAACAAATCAAAAACGTTTTTATTATTTAAAATAATTAAAACTTCCAAAATCAATTATTCAGAATTTCGAACATCAATAATTCATAATAAATAGCCCTTTTATCGTAAAAAATTCGAATCTTGCGAGTTTTTTTAGGAAATTTAATTCTCTACAACTTTGCGGAAGAAAGTTTTCCAAATTCCAAATGAAATTGCTTGAAATCCACAAATCCAAGCGATTTTACGTGCTATAATCAAATTTCACCAATAAATGGGGTCCACCGACATGTTTAACATGTTATAAACATTTATTGCAACAAAAATACTCTTCCTCCTCGATACTCATATATCCCACATTCGTTGTAAAAATATCACCATTATTATATTATTAAAATATAATAATACATTATCTTATCGAAAAAAGATAAAATTTCAATTTTCAACAATTGTCACATTAAAATTTTTCTCCATCTATATATCTACATAAAATCAATATTTTCCTCATCATATGAATCAATAATTAATTATTCACAAATAATATTACGTAATCACAATATCGATAACCTGTATAGCTTCCTCAGAGAGAGGGGCTTTCCAATAAGAATTTCTCCTTCTTGGCGCCAAGCAATTAGGTGACCAAACCTCTTCTTAGATAGAACTTTCTAGACATTGCCAATAATGTTATCTAATAATATTATTCGGATAATATGAATTATTGCTTCGATAATGAAAAATATCAGGTAGAATGACAATTATCAAACAACAATGAATATAAAATATCAACGCAAAGAATTATCAAATCAATAAAATATCGAATAAAGAATTATCGTAACCATTATCGAGTAGTGCCTTCTTCGTCCGAATCAATAATTGGTGCAATACCGCAAATCTTCTTGTGTTTTAACCAATTTAGTATTTTAACAAGATTAATGGTAACAACTACGCCAAGTTATTTTTAACCAACTTATATTTGTCGCTTTTCTCATCCAATCGCTTTCCGTTGGGGGCCCACACATGGTCAAGCGCCATCGCATTTAATATTCCCCGACAAAGATTTAATATTCCACGACCAAACGAATATTCCCCGACAACAATGAATATTTTATAACCACTTGCTTATTTTGAAATATTTATGATTTTACCCCTAACTATTCACATTAATCACATCAACCCTTACTATTTCAAAATAATAAATAGAAAATTAAATTTCATTAATAATAAGTTGGGGTCTTACAACCTCCCTCCTTATGAAATTTCGTCCTCGAAATTGACGACGATTCACTGTGTCTTCAAAAGGTGAGGATACCTCGCTTTCATTTCCGCTTTCCAATTCCCGTGTCATTTCCTCTATAAAGATGATTCCTCCACAAAACTTTAACTTGTGGTATGACCTTTCAAGGCGTAGGACATGCTCCTTCCTATCCAAGATCTTGACAGTACCTCCTCATACGTTAAGTCTTCTTCGCTATTTCGTCCGGGATCTAATTTATAACGTGGTTCGGTCTTTTTCACATATTTACGAAAGTACGATATGTGAAACACATTATGAACACGAGACATACTGAGGTAACGCAAGTCTATAAAGCTACATTTCCTACTTCGGTCAAGAATTTGAAATGGACCAATAAATCGTGGATTGAGCTTTCCTCTTTTCCCAAATCTTGTAACTCCTTCCATGGAGCAACTCGCAAAAATACATGATCCCCTACACTAAATTCCACGCCCTTTCGATGAAGATCCGCATAACTCTTTTATCGATCTTGTGCCGCTTAGTATACGTTGTTTAATCATTTGAATCTTTTCGGTGATCATATCGATCTTAACTTCGGGTCCCAACAATGTTGCTTCACCCACCTCATCCCAACATATTGGAGAACGACATTTTCGGCCCATATAATGCTTCAATGGAGCCACACCTTATACTTGCCTAATAACCGTTGTTGTAGGAGAATTCCACCAATGGTAAATACTTATCCCAACCGCCTTGAAGTCAGGACACGTAGTCTTAATAAATCTTCAAGAGTTTGAATAGTCCTCTCCGATTGTCCGTCTGCTTTGGGGATGGTATGCGAACTAAATCGTAATTCCGTGCCCATAGCTTTTTGCAAGCTAACCCAAAATCTTGAAGTGAATCTTGGTTACGATCCGAAACTATGGATACAGCATGCCATGCAACCTCACAATTTCATTCACGCATATACTAGCAAGACATTCAAGGAATAAGTCTCCGTGACGGCAAGAAAATGAGCGGAACTTGGTTAATCTATCAACAATAACCCAAATAAGATTGATGCCTTGAGAAACCGTAGGAAGACCCGTGAACGAAATCCATGGTAATGTGTTCCCACTTCCATTTCGAATCTCAAGTGGTTGCAACGGACCCTTAGGTACTAGATGTTCCGCCTTTACATCGTTAATGAGTTAAACACATCGAGATAAACTTTGCAATCTCTCTCTTCATATTGTTCCACCAAAATGTATGTCAAGATCACGATACATTTTAGTACTTCCGATGGATTGCAAATGGTGTATTGTGTGCCTCCATCATAATCTTGTACTTCAAATCGTAGTCGTTAGAACACAAAGTCTAGAGTGGACTCAAGTATTCCTTCTTCATCAATTCTCGCTTAGGAATAGCTCCTTCAGATTCTTCTTCATACGCATCGATCTCCCGGCCTGGGGCTCGAAAGCAACCTTAACTTTTTCTATTAAAGTTGGCTCTACGCGTATACTTGACATCATCGCACTCGCTCCCCGCAGATGATCTTCTACTCAACGCCGTCACTACCACGCTCGCTTTTCTAGGATGGTATTGAATAGTGTGGTCGTAGTCTTTCAATAGCTCGAGCCATCGTTGCTTCCGCATGTTGAGTTCTTTTTGAGTGAAGAAATATTTAAGGCTTTTATGGTCCGAATATATCTCCACTTTCTCCCCATATAGATAGTGCCTCCATATCTTTAATAAGCAAAACGATCACGCTAACTCTAGATCATGAGTACGATAATTCCTCTCATACTCTTTAAGTTGTCATGAGGCATAAAGGCTATGACTTTCCCACGCCAGCATGAGAACACATCCTAACCCTTTACCCGAAGCATCGTCAGAGATAACAAATCCATCCGAACCAGATGGTATTGTTAAACAGTCTGCCAAATAAGTCTCCTCTTAAGCTCTTGAAACTCTTCTCGATTCTTCACTCCAAACGAATTTTGTATCCTTCCGAAGAATTGGTTAATGGAGTAGCGATTCGAGAAAACCCTTCCACGAATCTCCGATAATAACCAAATTAAGCCCAAAAACTACGTGATTTTGATCACCGACTTTTGTTGCTCCCAACTTTGATTGCTTCAATCTTCGTTGATCAACAGATATCCATGTTTTGACACTGACGCGCTCCAAGAAATGCTACTTCCTCGAGCCGTAACTCGCATCTCTTCAATTTGGCATATAGTTGGTTTTCACGAAGCCTTTGGAGTACCGGCTTTCAAATGGTGCTCATGATCTTCACGGCTTTTGGAATATATGAGGATGTTATCAATAAAGACAACAACGAATTGATCCAAATATTCCAATACTCGGTTCATCATATCCATGAAAGCAGCAGGAGCATTAATTAGTCCGAAAGACATGACTAAGAATTCATAATGCCCATACCGAGTTCTAAAGGCGCCTCTTTGGAATATCCTCGCCTAATCTTCACTAATGATATCCGAATCGAAGATCGATTTTTGAAAAGAATTGTGCCCTCAGAATCGGGTCAAACAAGTCATCAATACGAGGTGAGGATACCTATTCTTGATGGTGACATGGTTCAATTTCCGATAGTCATCATAAAAGTCGCATACTCCCGCCTTTCTTCTTTACGAATAAAACAGAGCACCCCAAGGAGATGTACTAGGGCGAATGAAACCGATGTCCAACAATTCCTCAGTAGTTGGACCTTTAACTCCTCGGGTTCAATAGAGCCATTCGATATGGGGTTTTAGAAATGGGCTTTGTACCGTGTTCAAGATCAATAAAGAATTCAACTTCACGCTCGGGGTAGGCAAGGAAGTTCTTCAGAAATACGCCGGAAAGTCAATAACAACAGAATATTATTCAAATTTGACGTGTCTTTATTCAAATCCATAACATGGGCTAAGAAAGCTTGACATCCGTTTTTCAATAAACGAATAGCTTTATGATTAGATATGATAGTGATTGATTTTAATGGTTTAGTTGCTTGAATTGCATACAATGAGTCAAGTTAGGAATATGAAAACTAACAACCTTACAAAAACAATCAATTTTGGCATGATGAGTAGTTAACCAATCAATCCCTAAAATCACATCAAAAGCAAGTATCTTTAAAGAGATAAGGTCAACGGTAAGGTGATGGTGCCAACTTGAATCAAACAAGATTTATAAACAATGGATGTGATGAAAGTTTCTCTTAACGGAGTTTCCACAGATAGGTCAAAGTCTAATTTCTCCGCATCAAGTTTAAACGCTGAGCACATGCAGAGAGAGATAAATGAATGGGTAGACTTGTGATCAAGTAAGGTATAAACTTCAAGAGAATTTATACATAGCTTACCCGTGATCACCTCGTTTGGGTTTCTCGCATTTTGACCACCACAACAAACGCTTTCCCCGGAATCGCTTGACTTTGACTTTTCTCGGGATGATCTTTTGAGTCACCGTCCCCATTAACTAGGTTTCGCTATCGTCTAATCTCGAGCGATATGTCCTTCCTTTCCACAATTATAGCATACCTTGAACTGTCAGGCGCTTTGACCGATATGTCCCTCTTTTCGCATTTAGTAGATACGACCGGTGGTCGTTTTCCTCCCTTAGAACCGATTCTTTCACGCCAAGACCGCTGTCTTTATACGGTCGTTGTTAAATCTCCTCTTTTTAAAATCTCCTCCCGACTCGCTTTTCTTCTTTTCACGGCCATGATTACCACCAGAGTGGTTACCATTTTTGTCCGTCTCTGCTTATTTCTCCGCCCGGTTATCATTATTACATTGACCGCTATCTCCGGCACGATCCGATCCACGGTTATGGTCCTCGGTTGAATATACTCGTTATCTCGCTTCTAACAATTGAGCCCTCGTTAACAACATCTCGAATAGAGAGAAAATTTATGAGAAATGAGATATTGTCGTAGTACGGGTTTCAAACCTCTCGTAAACATCCGCGTCATACGCTCCTCATTCTCCACCAAATGAGGTCTGAACTCGATAACTCGCAAACTTTGCCTCGTCTTCGAGACACCGCCATGTTGTTTTGTTCCAATCTGATGAACTCCACTTCCTTCATACGACGAACACTTTCGTGAAAGTATTTGTCATTAAATAGCTTCAAACGCGTCTCCCAGAGACATGCTGAGTCAGTACCGGATGGGTACGCTTCATAGACTCCACCAAGAATCCGCTTCGCCACGGAACATAAAGGTGGCGAATGGAACCTTCGTTCTCCGTGTGCATCCCAAGACATCGAATATCTTGCAATTTGCTTGACCCATGTTTCCGCCATGATCGGATCTGCTTTCCTTAAATTCGTGGTCCCAACTCTTTGAACTTTGTTTTGGCAGCGACAACCCGTGAATTCTATCATTTCTCCTCGTAGTTTGAACACGAGTCTCCTCGTGCGATTTTGCATGAATCGCAAAAACTTCTAAACATCCCTCGCTCATCATCTCGCTTTCAATGGTGTTGTTCACAGAGGAACATTGCCACTGTTGCACGTTCTCCTCGCTGGTAAATACAGAGCGTCTCCACGGCCTCATTTCCATTGTTAATATTCTCACCGACATTCTCAAATCTTCCATAAAACAAGGGTTAATTAAGGAAATCAATATATCACATAATATCCTCTATACTCGACCAACTAACAAATAATCTTAGGTAGGACACACTAAGAAGGATTTACTCGCTCTCTCTCCTCCTAGTTCTATTCCCCATCTCCGCCAGAGATCATATCCCTAAGCTCGATACCAACCGTGACGCCCCCAAATAGGTATACATCACCCATTCGAGTTGTCAATACATGGTACGTAAAACAACTACAACTTTATTATTACTACAAGAAATCGTGAGTTTAAATACAAATATTATCTTCTGATAATATCTATACTCAAATAAAACCTCATCACATTTATTGATACATTATTTTACAAAAATAGTGAGGACTACTAAACAACTCTCTCTGTAACCTTCATTCCATACCCCACTCTGCATTTCTCGCTATATTCTCGCCTCCCGAGAAAAATGGAACAAAAAGGAAAAGGGTGAGCTCAACTAGCTCAAGAAAGAATATTATGACTAAGATAATATACAACAAATTACCGTTAGTCTTCAACAGAAAAATCTAATAGAATACAATAGACAACAAATTTTAAATCAATATTCGCAATGAAATAATAATTCATTAGAAGAGTTAAGTAGAGAATGCAAACTACTATCTTCCATGTATGAATTTAAAAGTTCATCGCTATCTTTTATCCTCAGAACATCAATCAATATATATCTCGAATCACATATTCATCTTTGCACTACAGCCAAAGATATTCATCACCAATCGTGTTCATCTAAACACTGCTCATCTTCAGACTACAAAGCCAAAGATATTCTTCAGAATCATTCATCTTTGCACTAAAGTTCAAAGATATTCCATAATATCATCATTTAAGACCAAGATGATGAAAAATATTTTTAAAGAAACGAATCCAGTGAAACAAAATGACAAGGATTAAGGATTAAGGATTCATACTTTGTTTTATTCACGTCCAAAATACCTCAAAAATAATCGCAGTGGTGTAAAATTCAAGAATGATCAAAACATGGATACAATCAAAGCTAGTATCCGAATAGATATTTTGACGAAAAGAAAAATTTTCATTTTTCATGAATAAAGCCAGAGTATCGTGAATAAGAATCTCCGACACCAAAAGTTCTAAATTTGATAAAAACTTCAGATCAATATTTCAACATAATGATATTGAAGAAATAATATCATTACTGAAAAAAAATAATAATATCCCTTACCTCGAAAGATCGGTATTTAAAATTTGAAACACCTGACATAAAGGCTATGACTTGAACTTGCAGACCGAATAGCAATACTCAAATTATACTCAAAATACTTACAAGAATAATTTCGATAATATAGAGAGAAAACTTCATTTAAATTGTGATTTTCAATTCTAACCCAAGACCCTATTTATAGAAATTGCTAGAACACTCAAAGAAAAATTTAATATAATATTAATATATTATATATAAATTCCTACGCACACAATCTATGATCTGAATTCAGCCATGCTTGACAACAAATAAGTCTACCAAACAAATCAAAAACGTTTTATTATTTAAAATAATTAAAACTTCCAAAATCAATTATTCAGAATTTCGAACATCAATAATTCATAATAAATAGCCCTTTTATCGTAAAAAATTCGAATCTTAGAGTTTTTATAGGAAATTTAATTCTCTACAACTTTACGTAAGAAAGTTTTTCCAAATTCCAAATGTAAATTGACCAAATCCACAAACCAGGCGATTTTACAAAGCTATAATCAAATTTCACCAATAAATGGGGTCCACCGGCACATGTTTAACATGTAATAAACATTTATTGCAACAAAAATACTCTTCCTCCTCAGATACTCATATATCCCACATTCGTTGTAAAAATATCACCATTATTATATTATTAAAATATAATAATACATTATCTTATCGTAAAAGATAAAATTTCAATTTTCAACAATTGTCACATTAAAATTTTTCTCCATCTATATCCACATAAAATCAATATTTTCCTCATCATATGAATCAATAATTAATTATTCACAAATAATATTACGTAATCACACTATTGACAACCAGTGCGCCTCAGTGAAAGCAGGGGCTTTCCAATAAGAATTTCTCCTTATCTAGCAATTAATTAGTGACCAAACCTCTTCTTAGATAGAACTTTCTAGACATTGCCAATAATGTTATCTAATAATATTATTCAGATAATATGAATTATTGCTTCGATAATGAAAAATATTGTGTAATGACAATTATCAAAACAATGAATATAAAATATCAACGCAAAGAATTATCAATCAATAAAATATCGAATAAAGAATTACCGTAACCATTATTGAGTAGTGCCTTCTTACGTAAGAATCAATAATTGGTGCAATACTGCAAAGTGTCGCTGTGTTTTTAACCAATTTAGTATTTTAACAAAGATATTAATGGTAACAACTACGCCGTTATTTTTAACCAACTTATATTTGTCGTTTTCTTCATCCAATCGCTTTTTCGTTATGGGGCCCACACATGGTCACAGCCATCGCATTTAATATTCCCGACAAAGATTTAATATTCCACGACCAAACGAATATTCCCCAACAACAATGAATATTTTATAACCACTTGCTTATTTTAAAATATTTGCGTATTTTACCCCTAACTATCCACATTAATCACATCAACCCTTACTATTTCAAAATAATAAATAGAGAAAATTAAATTTTATTAATAATAAGTTGGGGTCTTACATTATAACCCTTACCTCATTAGTCCGATGCAAGCTCTTCTCCAAAGCAAGATTACCCCTTTCAAGTTTTTGATCAAACATTTGTTTATCTCTCCTTTGAACTCCACCTTGCCCACTATAAATCAAGACATCTGCATCCTCGCCATCGTCTTCATATCCTCCCGATGAAACAATGCTGACACCATAGGCTCTTCATCACAAATGATCTTGACACTCATGTAATCTATCCCAACCATACTTGGAGCATGCAATCCCGCCAAACACATTTCCATCCCGAAAAAGAAAATATCACCAACATCAACCCTGTGCACAATTCGATCCTCTTCTTCTTATTTGCCCGAACCCTTTAGTCATCAAGATATTAGCAATCCTCAAGTTTGGGCGTCTTGTGATCCCCGAGTAGACTCTTTTGCTTCATCAATTTGGAAATCCTTCTTCATAAAGAAATTATAAACCACGATTCATCACACTTCGATCGCGAATTTTCAAAACACCTCCCTCTACTAATTGATGTATGGGGTTGTTAGTGGGTGAGGTCATTAGAGTGGGGTTGAGATCTGCAATCGGAGGAGGGGGGGAGAAGATGTAAGAACATACCCGATTCTTGCTTTTCTAGCTCCTCGAACTTGTGGATCTTCCCGATTAGGGTCCCATTTTTTCGGGTTTTGGGGATCTTAATTTTCGAGGGTTTGTGGTGATTTAGGTTGAGAACGTAATTGTTCTTGTGGTAGAGCTTGAAGATGAGAGAGGTCGGAGAATATTAGAAAGGAGAGAGAAAATGGCAAGCGTAGAGAGAGGATGTAGGTGAGAGAGCTCGGTCGGAGAGTAGGAAGAGAAGAGAGGAAGAAGAAGGGTATTTCAGACATTTAGCATGTACTTTTTGACTGTTATATCCTCTTCTCACGCGTTTTTGGCATCTGACATACACGCACAGTTAAGTTGGATGGAAAAGGTAACGTTTTCACTTCAACTCAAAGTCGGGAGTTTAAATGTAGCTTTACTAACTACAGGTGGTTAAGTGGGAAACCGCCCAAACCCTAGGTGGTCATCTGAACTTAACCCTTATTAAAAAAAAGTTAAAACGCAGTTTTTTTTATTTTTAATAAAAATAAAAAACTGCAGCTTTTTTTAATAAAACTAAAAAAAAATGTAGTTTTTTTTTAATAATAAAAATGCAGTTTTTTAAAAAAATAGCATTTTTAAAACGCTGTTTTTTAACTGCAACATAAGCTTTTTTTTAGACAAGTCAGCTGCCACATCATCATTCCATTAAGTCAACCTTGACTTAATGGTTTTTGTAACTTTTTGTTAGTAAACTAAAGTTCAGTGAGTTGACTGTAAGAAAAAAAAGTTCAGTGACCCATTTGTAAGTCGACCTATAGTATAGTGACCTAGAAAGCATTTAACCCGTATCTGGTCTTGTGCTCGAGGTTTTTTTTTTTTTTTGCTTTTGTGTTTTCCTTGAGCACCTTTCTCTTTAGCTGAAAATGTTATATGTATATGAATGACCTCAAAATTCAACAATTATCTGGCCCTGGTCCATATTGTTGCAAAACTGAGCTCAAAATTTATATTTCATTTTAGAGTCAAAATCCCTCAGGGGCAGAGCTGTTATATTCATTCAGACTCATTCTGTGATTGCATTAATGTTCAGAGGGTAAAATGCTTTATTTTGTAGAAAAGGAAATTTTGAATGGCTGTTCAACGTAATAATTCTATTGGAATTTTAAATGAAGGGAAATATTGCCATTGTGCTCAGATAATAATAAGGTGTTTGATGGTAGAAATGGTATGTCATAGTGTGAGAACTAGAGCCGGCCCTGGGCCAGGTCTACCGGGGCTACGCCCAAAGCTGAGGAGGGCCCAAATTTTTTAAAAAATGATGTATATATGTGTATAAAAAAATAAAAAATTAATTATAAAATATAATATAAAACAAATCAATAAATATGGAGAATCAAAATAGACTCTTAGCCACGAAAAGAAGGAAAAATCTTTCGACCCTCTCAATTCATAAGGCAACACAAAAAAAATTCCGATGATTCTCCTCTTCTCCAACAAAGTTGGAAAATAAATCATCCACTAGCTAGACCAGTGCCTTTCTTTGAAGGTAATTTTTTTTAAAGATACATATAGAATCTAGATGAGTAAATTTTGTAAATTGTAATATATATTTTTGTTAACTTTTTCTTATTTATTATTTGATTCAACATAAAACTTGGCTGGGATTCTTGTTCTTCATTTTTAATGCAATGTTTACAATTCGAGGTACTCTTTTTCCTTCGTTTGATGTTTTGTCCCATTAAATTTTCCCCAAACAAGTTTTTTAACGAAGTCCTAAGGTGTTCTTACTTATCTTTTGTAAATTCTTATAATTTTAATAAAATTTAATTAGTTGATAATTTTTTATTTTTTTTGTTTAATTTGTATAAAGGGGCACACTTGAAATTTTTTGCCCTGGGCCTTACAAAAACCAGGACCGGCTCTGGTGAGAACTGAGATCATGTGAATCAGTACATTACTTTTGTTGAAATGTTGGTTATTTTTTTGTTTCCACTTTCTTTTTTGTAATCATTGAGGATTTAAAAACCAGATTCGTTGTCTATGGCTTTCTTTGAACAATATGGTTTGTGATTCTATAGGAAGTGGTGTCAGTGTCTCAAGAGTTTTATGCATAGCTACTGACCCGCCTGACAGATTTTTATTCCAAAAAATGTTTTATTAATTGTTTAATCATGGAAATCAATTAATAAATAGTTATTGTGATTATTAAATTCTAAATATTTAGCGGGTATTAATTATTGGCATAAACTTAATATTTCCACTGAAGTTTTGGGAAATTAATATATTTGGATAATTTTAGTTAATATCTAATTTAATTATGCAATAGTTAATTAATTGTGATAATTTGCATGATCTTCAGAAAAATTCAAGAAAATTACAGTAACCTTTGGTGATGATAAGATACTGTTTTAAATTTTATGGAAGTATTTTAATGTGTTTATTGCATACTTGGAATATTAATTGAGTAATATTGTGTGTCATTTAATTCCTTTGTTAATATTTTTGAAATATTAATTGTTGGTGCTCGGAATTAAATTACCATGTTGTAATAACACATGTATCCTTGTTCTAAGTGGGGTGATTTAGGATTTAGTAATTTAATTGAATTATTACCTAAATTCACGTCTTATGAGCTGAAAGATTAATGGTAAATAATTGAGCAATTTATATGGATTTTGTTTCCTAAGCGTGACGAAGTCTTTCTTCTGTTTTTATATTATATTATTTTATGTTAATTTGGTTCATGTGGCAAAGATGGTGAATAATGATGATAATTCTAGATATAATCAAATCTATCTCATTGCCTTTAAAAGATGAAGCGGAAGAAATGTTTATTAAATAAAACTGAGGTTGAAAATTAGTTAGAAAGGAAAAATAGAACACTTAGAGATATGATGAATGTCATGTTAATTAGCTTTACCTTATCTTCTAATATGTGGGGAGAGTTTGCCTTTCTGAATAATCAATTTTTAAGAGAGTTCCACATAAAAGGATAAACTCTTTACCATGTCAATTATGGAAGGAACATGCACCTAACTTGGGGTATCTTAAAATGTGGGGGCGTCTAGCTAAAGTAGCTATACCAGAATTTAAAAATGGAATTGGACAGTGAAAGAAAGGGTGAGCTATATTCTCATTTCCTGAAGAGAACAGTGAAAGAAAGGGTGAGCTCAACTAGCTTAGTAAGAAATATTATGACTAAGATAATGCAGAATAAATTATCATTAGCCTACAACAGTGTTAAACTGATAAAATATAATGAACGTCAAGTTTAACTACAGCGGAACCAACAATCCATTAAAAGAGTCAAGTAGAAAATAAAATCTACTATCTTTTATGATTTAAAAGGTTTTTATCATCATTATAAATTTAGACTCGCTTTTAATAAATATTCCACATCATCGAATCACCCCCTCACTACTGCCAAGGATATTCTTTAGTATCACGACCACAATTATTCATGCACTTCGGCCAAGAATATTTGTGTATTCATTAATGGTCATGATCATGCCAACAATCGCCCATCAATGCACTACTACACCACCGAGGATTTTTACAACATCATTTGTAATATTACGATTATGATTACAATCGGATAGTCTCTCTCAATATATCATCATACCAAGTCCATCTATGCACTACAGTGCCATGAGATGACTTTCAACATAATATAAACATGAGGATGATGACAATGATATAAGAATTCAATAAAACAAGTTCAAGAATTAATTTATCTAGAACCAATAACATCCAAATTGTCAACATGATCTTGCTTTGTAGAGTAAAATTCAAGAATACTTTGAGAAGAATATTTCCATGAAAGGATACTTTGGATGAAGCCTTGAAATATCGAGGATATTCCACTAATTTCATGGAGTATAAAAGTCAAAGTTTTAACTAACCGGGTATAATAAAGAATGGAATAACAAAAGAAATTACCATGCAATGCGATAGGCAAGACAAAGCGAGTTATTCCAATGAATAATAAATAACGGAACCGGTCCCACAGTAAACGCATGCATGTGATATTCCAATGAATAATAAAGAATGGAACCAGTCCCATAAAAACACACGCATGTGATGTTCCAATGAATAATAATTAAGATTTTAACCGGTCCTGTAAAACACATGCATGCGAGGATGTTCCAACAGTAATAATAATAAAGATTTTAACCAGTCCTGTAAAACACATGATGTGGATGTTCCAATGTAATAATAGAAGAATGTCACTAAGTATAGGGTAAACCACGATATCTGAGTTATTCCAATGTAATAATAAGCGATGGAATAACAATAGCTTCTCTTCGTGAATAAGAAAGAATAACACCCCTTACTTTTAGTAGGAGATTGAATCTTTGCAGTATGTGTAGTAACAAAATACTATTCTTCTTTCTCTTTCTCTCTATACTTTCTCTCTACATAAACTTGAATGAATTAAGTGAAAAATAATGAAGACTAGGCCTCTATTTATAAATTTTTTCTTAAAATAATAATTAATTTTAAAACTTTTTAGTTTATTTTTTAAAAAGAATTGAATCGCTTTTTTTATTTATCTTTTATTGTTTCTTGTATTTTAATTTCTATTTTATTTTATTTTTAAATTCTAATATTAAGAATACGTATAATAATGGTGAAGATATTAATTTCTTTTTTTTTCTAAAAATAAGGTTTTGCATAAAAAGTGAAAAAATCTACTTTTTTTTTAATAAAGTTTTATTTTTTATTTAATGATTTTGAATCAATATTATATGAAATTTACTCATTTTTGAAAAATAAAAGTTTCTAATATTTTACCTTAAAATATTAATTATTTTTATAACTTTTAAAAATAGTATTTTATTTTAAATATAAAAATCATTATTATTTTATTTTATAATATAAATATAATTATTATTTTAATTTTTTAAATATAAATATAAAAAATATAATTATTATTTTTAAATTATTATGTTCTTTTAAAATATTAAAAGTAATAAATATTTAAAAAACTATTTTATTTTAAAATTTTAAATAAAAATATAATATTATTTTAAAATAATAAATATTAAATATAAATAATATTTTATTTTAAAATATTAAAATTTAGAGTTGGTTCAAACTGGATTTGGATTGGCTCAAAATATGTTGGGTTGGGTCAAATTTGATAAAAAGAACAGAATGTCACAAATTCCACTTTAAGGACTCAATTTATTAAAAATGTACTTCAAGAACGATTTTAAAAATAGATAATAACTTGGAGGGTAAAAAGAATGATTTCTTTATATCACTCCTAGGCATTTTGTTTTCGGATTTGATCATCTCTATCTTGATAGTGATTAACATAAAGTTTATTTTTTGATAAGTTGGTCAATAGATTACTGACACGCAGACGAAACTCTATGTATGTGAGTATTCTATTGACCAATTAATCAACTTAACAAAAAAGAAATTTCATACTAATCGGATGTCTCTATCTTCCTCCTCCTCTTGTGTTTCTGGTCCCACCCCTGTGAGACGTGGCACTGGCTGTCTGCATTTTACACTAAAAATATTTTAGTCATTTTTTTTAAAAATTAATATTTTCAAGTAAATTGGATAGTTGTACAAAAGTCGTTTTCACATGAAATTGACTCTATTTAGTATTTACGGGTAAAAATATCGATTCGATTTTCTTTTTCTTTTCTTTACTGGTAGAATTCTGTCTCATATATTGGAGGACATCTTACCCACACGCGCTGTGGAATGAGAGTGGACGGAACTGTTGAAGGAAAAAAAATACTACTGGAAAGTGGATACTAGTGCTGTCTGGTTTGGGTGATGTGGGGAACCCGACCCCGCCCGTGGGATCTGCTGCTGCACAAAAAGTATTGTTACGTTTTTTTTGTACGCGCTGTAACATGTAGACTATGTCTATTGAATGAGATGTCAATAATGATTTACGGGTTCATCCTTCGTCATAATCTCAAAATCGTCCTCATAGTCAACTGTGTATATATATATTTTTATATATTAATTATTTTTAAAACAAGGGGAGTATTATGCAATCAAACAAATGCATGCTATCCTAAAATTATGACTAAGGCTATGTTTATTTGTAAGGATGAGATTATAATTCAAAGACGGTTAATTTTATAATTAAATAATTCAAGTCACATGTTGGTATAACTTAAAATAATCCAACGTTATGTTTGTTTATTTCAAGATCAATTAAAGGATTTGATAAAAAAAAATATTGTTTGGATTATTATACTTTTATTAATAATAACATATTTTAAACTATAATTTAAACTTATTTATACATCAAAAATGACGAACAATTAAATATAAACTTTTAAATATTGTTAAAATAAGTTAGTGAATTTACATTGCTTCACCATACTTTTCCTATATCAAATATTTGGAAATTAAATTATCATAAATTAACTACCAAGTTATATCTATTAATTTGCTCGTGAACTTCGCTGTAGCTTGGTTTATCATATATTAGCTACCGAGTTATATGTTCTTCTTTTTAATTTAAATCAATTAAATTAACCGTGATGATATAATTTATAATTTTATATTAGTCCTTCCACGATCCTATGGGTAAAAGCTAACAGCCTTCTCATACATTACAACAATATATCAAAAATCAAAAAGTGCAAGTCATTGTAGAGAAAGAGGAAATTTTAGAAAAATATTGAGGTTAGTTTTGTCTATAAATTTTTAAAAATAATCTTCATCTTAAGTCATTTTATAACGTTTGGACTAACACTTGAAAATCATGAAGTTGATGTATCCAAGAGAAATAATCTCTTGGACCATATATAGATGCCCCCATTGGCCATTGTACTATTAAAATGATTGGGTATTTAGAAACAGGAAATATTTATTTAAAAAATATACATATATATGATAAAAGCCAAAGAATATCATGCGGAGAAAAATCATGGCCTTGATATGTATCCAATTACTTCACCATGTAAACAAATACTATTTACTAATAATCCAACAAGTCATTTATCAACATTAATGATATGTTGGATACCAATATATATTGCTAAACAAATGTCGGTTTTATTTCTTTTGGGCGATAGTATGAAGTTAATTTTGATCAATTAATCAATACAGTGTTAACACACAAATCGAGAGGTGATCTCTTTATGTGTCAATATTTTATTGGTCAATTAACCAACTTATCATGAATTATCAATTAGTACAGGAACCAGCCAAAACCATAAACAACGAGTGTTCTATACACAAAACACAAGCATGTAGTTTTGTACTACTACACGTCGTCATAATAAGTCTTTTTTAAATTAAAATTACACATACCAATACATAAAATTTAAAATGGCAAAAAAAACGCCTTAATATATTTTCTTTGAAGTTGAAGAGTTAATGAGTGTCATCTAATTGTAGTGATGGTAGATCAATAAATATCATTGAATCGTAAGGGCGTATATGAGAAAATATTACAAAAATTGTATTGGAGTTCTAACACATCACTTATTTTAAGAAAAACTATTAAGCTTAAAAAAACACTTATTGTGGGACGAAGATAGTACTAGGTTAGAATTTGATTCAGCAAATAAGTTTATGGCGCAATGTATCTAATTTACATAATCATTTCACGTAATAATGTTAATGTTATTTTGGTAATACTAGCTTCCAATTTTCTTTGATTGAGATATAATATTCTCAATAATAAAATAAAAAAGAGGTTGGGATATACTCCATCATATAAGCAGTGAATTTATATCTTAATTACTGGGCTCCACGTAATTATTCATGATAAATTCAATTCAAAATGTTACGTCTACCAATATGTTACATGGTTCGGCAAGGAGTCAATAAACCTTTATACGGTGTGGCACGCAGCCACAGAATCCAGCCCCCAGCCCGCCATAAAGAAAGTTAAGAATACAGGTACAGCTGCAATGAAAGTGGTTAGATGAAATTAATTTTGATTAATTGAATAATATAATGTCGACAATACGCGCCGAAAAGATGATCTCTCTTTTTCAATTATCGATTATTGTATTGTATTGGTCGATTAATCGACCAATTAGGCTGCAATATGTAGATTTTCCTTCTCTTCCGCTACCGCGGTCGTACTTGGAAACCTCTTCCTTCCTCTTTGGAGGCAGCAGCAGAATTTGGGATATGCAAAGACTGATCGACAAATCAGTACACACTAACAAAACTTATCTACATAATTATTATACCAAGATGAAGTTAACCAAACAAATAATTCAATTTAGACCGATAAATGGATACTCTCAATAATTGTTTTATATAATACTAGTAATAATTTAAGATGTGTCCCATTATAAGAGAAGAAAGAGAGAAATAAGAAGAATGCACACCTTGCTCTTGGAACTCTTATCCCACATTGTCTACCAGTAAACATATCAATTTTAAAGCAAACTCTAAATCTGATGACCAATTTTTTTCAAATTGATGGAGATCAGAATCCATTTTTGGTAGTGTTACTTAGATTCTAACCTCATAGTATTCCTTCTACATATCACAAAATGGAAGCTTGATTTTTAGATTTGATGAACAAGGAAAAATGAGTAGCATATGTGAACCTCGAGCCACTCACTCTAAGTCTCTAAGCACAGACTTGGCGTTAACACTTGTCAATAAAAAACAGAGTGTACACCAGAGTATTCAAGTTAATATAATCGGTAACCGTTCGAAGGAAAAAGTAGAGTAATATTCTGAAGCTAGACTAGCATTTCTTAATTCAAGTGACATAAAGCTAGTCCTCAAATCTATACTTTTGAGCAGTGGGATAATATAGCCTTAAGTAACAGAGAGAGCACACATTTTCTGTCATATGGTTCTTCTCTATGCACAGAAAGTACTTGGTTCAGAACATAATTATAAAATTAAGTCACTAATAAAGTTAAATTGGTGTACCTCACTCTTGTCTCCAATGGGGCTGCTAATTCAAGGTTTGTCTTTAAAATATCATGAAGACTCCTCTTCCCGTTTTTTATCACGTCCTATAAGATAATTAACAACATGCCTATGACAAAATATCAAAGAATAATTGTAAGAAACTGATAAATATTTCGGGTTTAGTCCTACTACTCCGTCTACTATGAATCCGCTTAATTTTAACATCATATTATACCAATATGATGTTGCAAATGAAACTGAAACTTAGTTGAAGAAAAGATTTAAATCGTAGAAAAGAAGGGAAATCGGTATTAGAAAAAAGCCACTACCACAAGCTATGGGATGAGCAGTTAAGTAGCGCTCTCTTTGATGGACATCTGAATTAAACTTCTTAGAGGTGGGAATGTTACTGTGTGCTTGACCTAACTGATCTCACGTTCCTTCCTTAACTTTACTTGTATGTCTCAAGGTAGAAGTCTGATAAGGACTATCTCACCAAGAAATGTCGTCGCCCGCCAAGTTTGATATCTCGAGTTCATAGGTTGGTGTCGACGGAAATCCCCGTGCCAACCACACCAATGCTTAGTTGCACATCTGAAAAATATAACTAGACTAGCTTCTATACAACATGGAAGAGCTTCGCAATATATTTACATTCTAGTTGAGAATCTAAATGCTTTTTGCTGCTCATCACTTTAATAGTAATAAGATGGTGGTGGCTGTGGAATCAAATCCACCCACATATGCATATGAGGTGGTGCATAGTTCATTTTTTGTTAACTCTCACACCCCCCCAAACAAAACCCAGATACCAAAATTTTAGTTCAATTAACACCAAGAAATGGATAATCTCAATAAATGTTTCATCTTAGATCCATATGAATCAGATAAGATGGGAAGAATAAGAAAGAGATGATAGACAGAAAAAAGAAGAAAACAAAACTTGCTCTTATAATGCTATGCTTGGGGTGTTTATCCCACATTAGGTACCAATGAAACATATTTAGGCTTTATAAGTCAGGAAAAAAGCAATGAGATCAGCTGGGTCTAGTAACGCAGGCCTGTAACTCAAGTGAGAGCTTTAAGATGGTTGAAAGTTGGCTTGGACCAGACGGTCGGACTTTGCAAGAGTTAATACTCTGGCTCGCCCATTTCAAGTAAGGAGTTGGGTCATGGGCTCTTGGCGAAGGCTTGGATCTCTTGGCTCCTAGAGTGGAGGGCAAAGCGCAAGGCTGGTTTCACAGAGCAGCGACCACTTCCCTCTCCTGTCGGTGAAAGGATAACGGGCCAGTAGTCTGCTAGTCCATCAAACACCAGTTGGGCCGTTCTCAATCTAACAACCATCTTTTTGTTTTTTGGTCGAATCATATTTCCAATCAAATGTATTTTAAACGCTTTTTAATTCCGAAATTTCTAAAAATTCAGCTTTTGGATTACCATCATAGTTCATAATCAATCTTGGTTTGAAATTGAACATACTAAAATTCAATCAAAGTAGCAGATCACCTAGGCTGGGTGGGTTTGTTTGTTTGTAAAATGATGGGGACTATTTGTACTAATGGCTTTGGACTATCATTTTCTAAGATTATTTGATACTACTCTTCTACTTGGAACTATAAAAATGACAAAATATATTTCATGAGATTAAATAAAAAATTAATTATGTGATTAAATAATTTGGTAATAAATAATAAATAAATTAAAAAAAGGGAGGAAGTATAATTTTTGTCAAAAACAAATTTTAATCTTTAAATTAAAGTAAGTTTCATACGGAAGAAAAATAAGAGTTTTACCCAAGGAGGTGAAGAAATTAAGACGCCGGTGGGCCGGAGACAGTTGGTGGTGTCTTCTACTCCTTCGCTAGCTGTCTTCTTCTTCCCCTCTTTTCAGTTCTGGTTATTTTTTTTTCTCTCTCTTCCACACCATTCCAGAACCAGAAGGCTCTTCTCCCTCTCAAGTCTCAACGGTACTACCACAGTTAGTTAATTAACTTTCTCTCTCTAACGATGTAAGAAGCTTTAGCCACCTGAACAATGAAAAGACGGTTTGTGCAAGCAGGCAGCAATAACGTTTTGTTTCTTTTGACAAGTTTTGCTATTACCAGAATCATAATTCATAGGGAAGGAATTTAATTAGTGGGGCTGGGGCAGGGTTTTTCTTTTTTACCCAAACACAAACACAAACAATAATTTGATTATTAATTAACTGCAGACTGCAGTTAACGTGATTAAAACCAAGTTTACAGCCCTTTAACCATTGCCCAGTAGCGGCAGTCAGGTGAAGTCTCGTCAAATCAACAATACTCCCTCCGTCCAATAATATAACACTTTTTTAGAGATGTACATAAATATTAAAAAAATAATTATATAGCATTAAATATAATATCAAATATCTATATTAACATTGTAATATCCTAAAATAATAATAATAATAATATTAAATAATAATAATAAAAAATAAAAATTACCTTATTTTAAAGCATATTTATTGGATGTCATTTAATTGGGCCAAATAATCATTTAATTTTATGGGCTAATGTAATAATAAGTGATGGGTAAATCAAATTGATAATATTGGGCTTTAAACTAAGTGGGTCAAGTTTATAATTACGTAATTTTAGGATCCTATTAAAATTTGGAGAGTTAATAAATATATTATAATAAAAAAATATGTTTTAAAAAAAAAAAAAAAAAAAAAATAAAAATAAATAAAAAAAAAAAAAAACTAAACCTAATCTTATTTTTATTATACAATATGAGAAAGAGAGGAGGAGTCAAGTAGCCCTTATTGTATTTGTGAGTTGCGTGTATGAAATAATCGAATAAAAAAAAAGCAGCATCGACCATCGAGGTTTGTTCTTTTCGTTTCTTTGAGTTCACGGTTAAATTTTGAAATAGTGTATCTGAATTGGCTAAATGCTTAGATCTTTATTATATATTATTATTATATCACGGATTATACATACATGTATACTTAGATGATTGAAACGACTTAGCGATATACTTTCGTTATTATTATATATATATATATATATATATATAGGAGGATTATATATATATATATATATATATATATATATATATATTATATATAAATATTTAACCATAAAATTTATAAATCGAAATTGGTAAATATAATTGTAGTTATGTATATTAATTTAAACTCGTTAATCTTGTTGATAAAATTATAAAATTTACTTGATAAAATTCAACAATATTATGTTGTTAATGGATAAATTTGTAATAAATTTTATTTTATTTTATTAGATCGGATTGAAGGAGATTAGCATAATCATATTTAAATTTTGGGTATTACATTGCTTAATCCAGAATGGGATAAATACTCTTTCAAATGAAACTCTTTTGTTTTTGATTTGTTAGTTTTAGATTATTCGTTTGAAATTTAGTATTGCCTCTCATAATTGTTTCTTGTCAATTTATTGTGATAAATTTATTTTGGCGTTGTATTAGAATTCATATTTGTATTCTTTAGACTAGGGCATCATGTCAAAATTTTATTTTGATATTCATAGTGATGTACATGTTATTATTTTGGAGACGTGTGTTGATGATTTGTTCGATTTAACATGTACATTTAGAACCCCTTGTGTTGATATTTTGTCGCATGTGTTGTGACATTATATTTTGTTAGAATACCATAGGGTATACACGAGCTATAACCACACGTGGGGGTACCACATGCATGTCTCTTCTTGGCATAGAGGCATGACACCTTCCGCGTGGCGGTGTGATCAGTCCACAGGCGTCTCCGTTTGTGCTCCGGTGGGAGTTGGCCATTTGGTGTTTTGTTGTGGGTGGCGTATGGGTGAACCCTAGTTTTTTGCTACGTTACATTATGCGGATTGGTGATGTTTGTGCCAAACACGCCTTCCGATTTTACACATCGTTGGATTCGCGGTCCAATGTGTGACTATGCACAATGTGGCATTATGTGATTTACTGTGTGGCATTATTTGACTTGCTGTGTGGCAAGGTATATTCTATTTTGTTACGAGCTCGGTATGAAATAACACCCAACCATTTGATTGAAATTTATTATTTACGTTGTGTTAGTTTTGTTCGTTTCGTTTCAGTTCGTTTTGTTTCATTTCATTTAATTGAGTTAGTTATTTTGGTTCATTATTTGTATTCTATATCCGTACTGGGCATTTGGCTCATCCTGTGTTTTTCTTCCTACAGTAATCGGGGGATCAAGGCGAGTGTGTGATGAGAGTTCCATTCATTCCAATGATTTAGAAATATTCGATTTAGACTTGATGTGTCAGTTTACTTGGAATTGTAATAATTATTTTAGATTGTGGTTTGAGGCAGTTTGAAATTTATTATGGTTGACTTGAGGTATTTATCAGTTATTAAGACTATTCTTTTATGGCTCTGAGCCTTGCTATTAAATTCATCAGTTTTGTTATGTTTTGAGTAACCTCTCTTCTATTTCGGAAAGGGGTTGTTCTGAGTTAGTATCGAGCTTAGGTTCTTTCTTGTAGAAAACCTATTTAGGTTTGACACATGAGTTATGGGTAGACTTTACAGGGTTAGGTTTTTGTTACATTTGATTTTACATTCATATCATATCCGCTATATTCAAATTTGTCTCTAATTTTCTTTGTTTATATTAAGTGATCTCTTTTTTAGATGGCTCGAAGATCAACTAGAGTTCTTTGGGAGGCGAGGTAACAATAGGGAAGAGGTGAAGGTCGGTCCAATGAGCAACCTAATGATCGATTAATGCTCGATTAGCTACCTTGGTGAATCGAGCGATGAACTGAACTTTACCTCGGTTGGTTGCACGCAGGTTATACAGCGATCGGCCGTGTTATACACGAAAATTCTGGCGGGAGAACCAGGGAAATAATGGTCCACGATGACAAACGCGTTGAGGAAGGGAATGCGGATGGTCATGGTCGTGAGGGGGGTTCCGATGTATGTATGGTTGGAAAGGTTTCGAGCGAAACCACACGATCCTTGATTCGGCTCCAACTCAATTGATCGAGAGAATTGGATTGCTCACTTAGAGAAGATTTTTGATGTGTTGGGGTGCTCGGATAATCGAGAGAGTATTGCTTGCGCTTTACAAAATTTGGAAGGGGATGCACAGAGGGTGGTGGAAAGCGTTGAAAACAACAAAGGGTGATGGTTATATGTTGAGACACTTAGTTGGGCGGAGTTTTGTGAGGTCTTATCGTGATACTTTCCATTTCTTGCGATAAAGAGGCCTATCTTAGAGACTATCATCCATTCGACGAGAAAGATGATGAGTCCATCATGGACTTTATGACGAGGTTTACTAGGTTTGACGAGTTTGCGGGAACCTCGCGAGGGGCTGCAATGAACAAAGAGAGAAGTTCAAGTGGCGGATTCATTATAGGTATCGCTAACATCTCATTAACAACAAGTTTCGAGGGCGTGTCGTGTGGCAATCTGACCAAAAATATTGAGATGGAGCGACGGGACTTTAGGTCTTCTAAACGGAGGGAGTCGAAAGAGGGACGAGATGACCAGCGAGGTCAAGCTTGATTCAACATGGGAGAAAATCGAGGTGGCGATTGAGCAGCGGAATCGTGGTGGCGGCCGAGGCGATGGCGTGGCGAGAATCGAAAGCAGGGGTTATCGGCGAATGCCTCGGCGAAGGGCAAAATCGTCGACTTGACTACCTTGGTATGGACAAAATCGTCGTGAGAGGCGATAATCGTCGTGAGGGGGCAAAATCAGAGTCGTTATCCAGGACCAGCTGGTGGGGGTAACCCGAATCTAATTCCGATAACTCCTTGTGCTACTTGTGGGGCAAATCATCCGGGGGAAAGCGATGTCCACGAGACTCACAGTGGTGCATGCTTTTTGTGTTGAGCCAGATGGGTCATATTGCTAGGGATTATCTTGGGTCCACGCAGAAATGGTGGAGGTGGTGATGATAATGGTGGCAATGGAGGTCGTCGTCGGGGTGGTCGGTGTTTGCCTTGACATATAATCAGGTGGCAGGTGCACCAGGTATTGTTTCTGGCACTCTTTTAGTTGGTAATCGCGAGGCTTCTATTTTATTTGATACGGGTTCTACTCATTCCGTTGTTGCTCGGTCTTTTATTCGGCACCTGGGCGTGCCATCTCAGTCTTTAGATTCTGTGATGTCTATTGCTACCCCGATGGGGACTTCTGTTGTTATTTCTGATTTGTATCAAGGGTGTCCGATAAGTTTTGGGGATAAGATCCGTAGCGTTAATCTTCTTCCGATGTGTATGCACGATTTTGATGTCATTCTTGGGATGGACTGGTTGGATAAACACCAAGCCACTATTGATTGTCAGGCGAAGAAGGTTATATTTGGAGATGTGAAGTCTCCAGAATTCGTGTATCAGGGTTCTCGGTAGAGTAGAGTGGTGAAGTTAATTTCGACTTTGAAGGTTTGGAAAATTGGTGGCAAAGGGTTGTGATGGGTATTTGGCGTTTGTGAAAAGATACCTCTAAGGGTGAGTCTCGTATTGAGGATGTTCCGATTGTCCGTGACTTTTTCGATGTGTTTCTGAGGAGTTATCGGGGTTGCCACCGCATGACGGGAAGTGGAATTTGCTATTGAGCTTGTTCTGGTGCGAACTTATTTCTAAGGCGCCAGTGTCGGATGGCACCATTGGAGTTGCAGAGTTAAAGGAGCGATTCACGAGAACTACTAGATCGTGGTGTGATTCGGCCAGAGTGTTTCACCGTGGGGTGCTCCGGTCTTGTTTGTGAAGAAGAAGGATGGAGTCATGAGGTTGTGTATAGACTACGAGAGTTGAACAAGATCACCATCGAGAATCGGTATCCATTCTTGAGGATTGATGACTTGTTTGACCAACTTCGTGGGTAGAAATATTTTTGAAGATAGACTTGAGGTCGAGCTATCATCGATTGAGAGTGAGGATGAGGATATCCCTAAGATGACTTTTAAATTACTCGATATGGGCATTACGAGTTTACGGTGATGCCTTTCGGTGTATGACTAACGCTCTAGCGGTGTTTATGGATTTGATGAATCGGGTGTTGAGAGAGTACTTAGACCAATTTGTCATTGTCTTTATTGATGATATTTTGGTTTACTCAAGTCTAAGGAAGAGCATGAGGAGCATCTTCGCTTGCGGTGTTAGGGATTTTGCGAAAGAGAAATGTATGCTAAATTCTCTAAATGCGAATTTTGGTTGGAGCGAGTTTCATTTTTGGGCCACGTTGTTTCTGCTTTGAAGGCATTAAGGTGGATCCTGCGAAGGTTGAGGCTATCACTAAATGGCCAAGACCTCTACGGTGTGAGAGATTAGGAGTTTCTTGGGTTTGGCGGGGTATTATAGGCGGTTTGTGGAAGGATTTTCCTTACTTACCTTACCATTGACTTCGATTGATGAGAAAGGGCGCGAAGTTTGTGTGGAATGAGGAGCGGGAGAAGAGTTTGAGTAATTGAAGAAAGCGACTTGTGATGACTCTATACTTGCATTGCGTGTCGTCGAGGGATAGGAGGGTACATTTATAGTGATGCTTCTAAGAAGGGCTTGGGGTGTGTTTTGATGCAACACGGTAAGGTGATTGCTTATGCTTCTAGGCGACTTAAACCTTATGAGGTGAACTACCCCACACATGATTTGGAGTTAGCGTTGGCGGTGATCTTTGCCTTAAAGATTTGGAGGCATTATTTGTATGGAGAGACTTGTGATATCTTCAATGATCATAAAAGTCTTAAATACATTTTCACTCGAAGGAGCTCGATATGAGGCGAGGCGTTGGTTGGAGCTTCTAAAGGATTATGATGCTAGAATTGATATCACCCGGGAAGGCAAATGTGGTTGCGGATGCTCTTAGCCGAAAAAGAGTTTGAGGAGTGTAGCGACCACTTATTATTACACACCTCAACTTATTTCGGATATGGAGCGGATCGAGTTGGAGTTGTATGTACGAGGTTCGGATGGGCATTTGGCGGGTATGAGAGTGGAGCCCTCTCTTATCTCATGGTCAAAGAAGCTCAAAAGGAAGATGGGGAGTTGTGGAGTATGGCGCGAGAATCTCGAGGAGGAAAAGCGATCGAGTTTCGTATTGATGACCATGGTGTGATTTGGTTGGGTGAACGATTGTGTGTACCATCGGATCCAATCATTCGAGAGGCTGTGTTGGCTGAGGTTCATAGTTCGCCATTTTCAATTCATCCGGGTTCTACAAAGATGTATAGGGATTTGAAGAGAATTTTTGGTGGAATGGGATGAAACGAGATGTGGTGAATATGTTGGGAAGTGCCTCACTTGTCAGCAAGTGAAGATAGAACATCAACGAGCTAGTGGCTTGTTGCAACAGTTAGACATTCCAGTGTGGAAGTGGGAGGATATCACGATGGATTTTGTGACTGGTTTGCCGAAGACTTTCAGGAAGAATGATGCCATTTGGGTAGTGGTGGACCGGTTGACCAAATCGGCACACTTTTTGGCTATCCATGAGGGTTACTCGGTGGATAGATTGGCACATATCTTTCAGCAAGAGATTGTAAGACTTCATGGTACTCCGGTGTCTATTGTTTCAGATCGGGACCCCCGGTTCACTTCAAGGTTTTGGAAAGGGTTTCAACGAGCTTGGGGTACTCGGCTCAACTTCACTTTTTCCATCCATGGCCGATGGGCAATCTGAAAGGACTATTCAGACGTTGGAGGACATGTTGAGGTCTTGTGCACTTGAGTGGTCAGGTAATTGGGATGACTATTTGAGCTTAGTTGAGTTTGCTTACAACAACAGCTGGCATACAAGTATTGGAATGGCCCCATTTGAGGCATTGTATGGTAGGAAATGTCGGGCACCAACTTGTTGGGATGAGGTTGGCGAAAGGGCCATAGAAGGGCCTGAGTTAGTCCAAATCACTACGGAGAAGGTAGCGGTGGCTAAAGAGAAATTGAAGTCGGCTCGATCACGGCAGAAGTGTTATGCTGATAAGCATAGGAGGACTTTAGAATTTGAACACAGTGAGCACGTGTTTCTAAAAGTTTCTCCTTGGAAGGGCATTCGTCGATTTGGGTTAAAAGGAAGCTTTTGCCACGTTATAATGGGCCCATTTGAGATTTTGGAAAGGGTTGGTGAGGTTGCGTATCGGTTAGCTTTGCCTCCACATCTAGCTCACGTGCATAATGTGTTCCATGTGTCGGTGTTAAGGAGTTATCATTATCATCCGTTGCATGTGGTGAAATATCCGTTCGATAAAATTCGGGAGGATCTTACCTGTGAGGAGCAAGCTGAGGCGATTTTGGATCGTCAAGATAGGATTATGAGGAGGAAGACAATTCCGTTTGTTAAGGTTCTGTGGAGGAATCATTCGGAGCGGGAGGCTACATGGGAGATGGAGGAGTCTATTCGAGCGGAGTATCCGCATCTCTTTGAAAATTAGGTGCGTCTCATTCTTTTGATTCCGGGGACGGAATCCTTTTTAAGGGGTAGGTGATGTAATACCCGGAAAATAATAATAATAATAATATTAAATAATAATAATAAAAAAATAAAAAATTACCTTATTTTAAAGCATATTTATTGGATGTCATTTAATTGGGCCAAATAATCATTTAATTTTTATGGGCAAATGTAATAATAAGTGATGGGTAAATCAAATTGATAATATTGGGCTTTAAACTAAGTGGGTCAAGTTTATAATTACGTAATTTTCGGATCCTATTAAAATTTGGAGAGTTAATAAATATATTATAATAAAAAATATGTTTTAAAAAAATAAAAATAAAAATAAAAATAAAAAATGCTAAACCTAATCTTATTTTTATATATACAATCGAGAAAGAGAATGAGAGTCACCAGCCATTATATTTGTGAGTTGGGTATGAAATAATCAAATTTTGAAAAAAATATGAATTGGCTAAATGCTTAGATCTTTATTATATATTTCTTTGATATCACGGTTAAATTTTGAAATAGTTAGTATCTGAATTGGCTAAATGCTTAAATCTTTATTATATATTATTATTATATATATATTATACATACATATATACTTAGATGATTAAACGACTTATATATATATTTTTATTATTTATATATATATATATATATATATATATATATATATATATATATATATATATATATATATATTATTATAATAAATATTTAACCATAAAATTTATAAATCGAAATTGGTAAATATAATTGTAGTTATGTATATTAATTTAAACTCGTTAATCTTGTTGATAAAATTATAAAATTTACTTGATAAAATTCAACAATATTATGTTGTTAATGGATAAATTTGTAATAAATTTTATTTTATTTTATTAGATCGGATTGAAGGAGATTAGCATAATCATATTTAAATTTTGGGTATTACATTGCTTAATCCAGTGCAGATTAGTACTCTTTCAAATGAAACTCTTTTGTTTTTGATTTGTTCGTTTAGTTATTCGTTTGAAATTTAGTATTGTCTCTCATAATTGTCCTTGTCAATTTATTGTGATAAATTTATTTTGGCGTTGTATTAAATTCATATTTGTATTCTTTAGACTAAGGCATCATGTCTAAATTTTATTTTGATATTCATAGTGATGTACATGTTATTATTTTTTGGAGACTTTGTGTTGATGATTTGTTCGATTTAACATGTACATTTAGAACCCCTTGTGTTGATATTTTGTCGCATGTGTTGTGACATTATATTTTGTTAGAATACCATAGGGTATACGAGCTATAACCACAGAGGGGTACCACATGCATGTCCTCTTAACGCGAGGCATGACACCTTACGTGGCGGTGTGTGATCGATCCACAGCGTCTCCGTTTTGTGCTTTCGTGGGGAGTTGGCCATTTGGTGTTTTGTTGTGGGAGGCGTATGGGTGCGACCCTAGTTTTTGTTACGTTACATTACATGCGGATTGGTGATGTTTGTGCCAAACACGCCTTAGATTTTACATGCATTGGATTCGCGGTCCAATGTGTGTGACTATGCTGTGTGGCATTATGTGATTTGCCTGTGTGGCATTATTTGACTTGCCTGTGCGGCAAGGTATATTTTATTTTGTTCTGAGCTCGGTATGAAATAACACCCAACCATTTGATTCAGCCTATTATTTCGTTGTGTTAGTTTTGTTCGTTTCGTTTCAGTTCGTTTTGTTTCATTTCATTTAATTGAGTTAGTTATTTTGGTTCATTATTTGTATTCTATATCCGTCTTTGGGCATTTGGCTCATCTTTGTGTTTTTCTTCGGCGGTGTCGGGGGATCGAGGGCAAGTGTGATGAGAGCTCCATTCATTCCAATGATTTAGAAATATTCGATTTAGACTTGATGTGTCAGTTTACTTGGAATTGTAATAATTATTTTAGATTGTGGTTCGAGGCAGTTTGAAATTTATTATGGTTGACTTGAGGTATTTATCAGTTATTAAGACTATTCTTTTATGGCTCTGAGACTTGCTATTAAATTCATCAGTTTTGTTATGTTTTGAGTAACCTCTCTTTCTATTTCGGAAAGGGGTTGTTACAATTGCCCTTGTATTAAAAAAACATATTATTATTTATTGGGCAAAAAATAATGAGAGGACCAAAGTTATATTTATTACTTTAGGTAATATTAGAAGCTAAGCAATTAATGCTTACTTGAAATTCTAAAACGTTATATATTAAGGGACAAAAAAACTTCTCTAAAGAGAGTGTATTCAATTAAGATTTTTAAAGACTTTTAAATATTTTAAAAGTTTGATTGTATTTAATCAAGACATTTAAAGAGTTTATAAAAGTTTATTGTTATTCAATTACAACTTTTTTAATGTCTTTAAAAGTTAGGTGATATTGAATTAAGATTTTTACAAAGTCTATAAAAATATTTTGGTATTCAAAAAGTCAAAGATTTTTTAGATTTCTATCAAATGGTAGAGTTTGTCAGACTTTAGAAGAAGAATTATAACTATCAATCCATATCCAAAGTCTGACATCATCTCTCTAAAGACTTCCAAATATTAAACACAAATGTGAATATTCGGATCGCTAGTAAAGAGAGAAGCCATAAATTCACAGTGTAAATACAAATTCGCGGTGTAATACCCAAAAAATAATAATAAAAAAGAAATAAAATAAATAAATAAATAACATTTAAATTTATATTTTAAATAATTTAATTGGACTTTGTCTTTTATTGGGTCAAACTAGTTATTTATTTTATATGGGCTAATAAGTATTAATATGTGATGGATAAATTAATTTGATAAAATTTGGGTCTTAAAACTAATTAGATTTAATTTATATGTGGATAAAATTAAATTATATTATAATTAAGAGAATTAACAAGATATATTAATAAGTAAATAAATAACTAAATACCTAATCTGTCTCGCGGTACATGTAATCGAAGAAAAAGGGAAAACATATAATAAATTGGTAAGGGAGAAAGCGACAGTTCGAAAACTTTCAACATATATAAAATCTCATGTCACAATAATTTAATGAAATAATGAGATTTACTCTAGTTCATGAAAAAAGATGAAGAAGTTATACACATGAGCTAATTAACAATTAATATAAAAGTTGCAACATATATTATATAAGTATACAAAAGTCTATCACAGTCTTAATAAAATTTTTATAAAAGTCTGTTATTTATTTTATGGAGTGACTGAAGTCTATAAAAGTCATTTTAAAAAAGTTTTTGAAAGTCATTAAAATCCACAAATTCTACAAAAATTTGTCACTTAATTTTTTTTAAAAAAAATCACAATTGAATACACCCCTCTAAAACGTCTTATATTAAGAGACGGAGGGAGTATTAAGAATGACAAATAAAGTGTAAATTTTTATCAACTTAGATTGGACACTCGTGTTACAAAAACTCTATATGGACATAAAAATTAGACATCAGTGTATTTGAATTTCACTTAATTGTATTTTGACTCTTAATGGTAGGTAAAAATATAAATAAATAAAGTTCAAATACACTAATATCTAATTTTCATATCTAATTTCTATGTCCACATAGAAGAGCTCATCGTCCTCCTGTTATCCAAACAGTTTATTTTTTTTGCCTTTTTGGGGAGTTAGAAAAATATAAGGAAGATTTGATAAAGAAAATATGGGAAATTATAACTTTTATTTCATCTAATTTTATTCTTTACAAAACAACTCCTAATTTATTTTTATTTTTATTTTTTATTGCACACCCAAATCTCGTCTCCCTTGTTTAATTTATTTACCTTATAAAGTTATTTTGATGATATATTTTTGTAACTTGTGATGCACCACAATTATATACAACAACAATAAATATGAATATAATAATGAAAAGAAGGGCATGTTTAAATTTTATACAGTCACATAGGCACATGCTATGCATGTGAAGCACAGATTTTATACAAACATTTGGGGTCAAACAACAAATTCAACAAAATTTATATTCACTCCCTTCCAAAATATAAAATCATTTAAAATCTATTAAAAATACTTTTAAATAAAAAATTAACACGAATTTATTTAATTTTAATCAATACAAAGATGAATATTGTAAATTATCTCAAACGTATTGCTCATTGTAAAATTTATTTATTTATTTTCTATAATTTTAAATAAATCATCTCAATTTAAAAATTAAAAATATATCAAAATAATTTTCACAGAGATAATGTATTTTTGACTTTATCAGTTATGAAGAATCATTCGGATCCTACAATATCTAAATAAACAATCTTAATGACTTTCCGATTCATATTTTATGTTATTGAGACCCATTAAGTTGTTAAGTAGCAAATAGCTTTCTAGTTTTGCTAGAATCAGCAACATTATATAACATGGTTACTCACCATAATACTCACCTACTCAAAACTAATCAACCACCACAATATAATATGTGACGCCCTCAAAATTAGGTATACATCATCCATCTTGGATCACCACTTACATGATACAGAATTTAAATACAACTTAATACATAAACTGTAAGTTTAAATACAAATATCGTCTACTAGATATTATACAAACTCAAAAAGGAGTCCTCATTACAATTATTATCACACTATTTCACAGAATAGTGAGGACTACTAATGCTATCTTCAGGACCATCACTTCGTTTCCCAGACTAAATCCAAATATATTTTCATTTCACGAAGAAACGGTGAAAGAAAGGGTGAGCTCAACTAGCCCAATAAGAAATATTATGACTAAGATAATGCGAGAATAAATTATCAATAGTCTTCACAATGTTAAACCGATAAAATACAATAAACAACCGGTTTAACTACATTGGAATAAGCAATCCATTAAAAGAGTCAAGTAAAAATAAAGTCTACTATCTTTTAGGTTTTAAAAGGTTTTCATCATCATTATTATAAATTTGAGACTCGACTTTAATAAATATTCCACATCATCGAATCGCCTCGCACTACTGACCAGGATATTCTTTAGTATCACGACCACAATTATTCATGCATTACGGGCGAAGAATATTTGTGTATTCATTAATGGTCATGATCATGCCAACAACTATCCACCAATGCACTACGACCAATCGAGAGATTTTTATCACATCATTTGTAACATTACGGTCGTGATTACAATCGAATAGTCTCGGTCATAATCATACCAAGTCCATCTATGCACTACGGGCCACATACGTATGACTTTCAACATAATATAAACATGAGGATGATGACAATGATATAAGAATTCAATAAAACAAGTTCAAGAATTATTTTATCCAGAAAATTATTAACGTCAAATTATCAACATGATCTTGTTTTTGTAGAATAAAATTCAAGAATTATCGGAAGAATATTTCCATGAAAAGATCTTGGATGAAACGCAAATATCAAGGATATTCCACTAATTTCATGGAGTATCTGAGTCAAATTTTTAACTTATTTGGGTATAATAAAGAATAGAATAACAAAAGAAATCACCGTAAATGCGATAGATCGCACAGGCGCGAGTTATTCCAACGAGAATAATAAATAACGGAACCCGGTCCGTAAAACACACACAGACGGGATGTTCCAATGAGAATAATAATAAAAACGCAAACTAGGTCCTGTAAAAACACACGAGCGTGATGTTCCAACAGAATAATAATAAAAAGGCGGAACCAGTCCTGGTGTAAAACACACGATGTGATGTTCCAATGTAATAATAGAATAATGTCACCAAGTATAGGGTAAACCACGTATACAAAAGTTATTCCAATGAATAATAAGCAATGGAATAACAACAGTTCTCTTCATAAATAAGAAAGAATAACACCCTTACTTTTTTGGTAGGAGATTGAATCTTTAAAGACGGTGTAGTAACAAAATACTCTTCTTCTTTCTCTCTTATTCTCTCTATACTTTCTCTCTATAGCTTGAATGAATTAAGTGAAAAATAATGAAGCCCTAGGCCTCTATTTATAGAAGATTTCTAGCTTAGCACCGCCTTAGATGTGAAAAGGCAAGTGGCTTGTCGATTAATGATGTGAAAAGAAAAGTGGTTTGGCGCTTTTGTAATGTGAAACGACAAGTGGTTCGACGTCTGGTAAAGGTAATTACTATTAACGAAGGTAATTACTATTAACGAAGGTAAATACTATTGACGAAGGTAATTACTATTGACGAAGGTAAATACTATTCACAAGGGTAATTACTATTGGCGAAGGTAATTACTATTGACGAAGAGACTCTTAGATGATGACATATGAGCCCCCCCATAAAATAATCAAACTTACCTCAAATAATTTTATTTTTCATCAATACATATTTAATCTTTCAACAATTATTAATCATTTATAACTTGTCGTCTCAATTATTGATTTAATACTATAACATATTATCTGATGATATCTGTGACAATAATTGAATCAATAATATAAGAGATATGATGCAAGCACAATTCTTTGTGTGATAATTGAGCATAGGTGAGTGACTTCTCACGTAAGCATCAATAATCAATACTGGTGTCTACTACGCAACCACGCAGCGTATTCTTGTACTTTTTACCAACCGGGTAGTTCAATGTTTTAACGGTAACACCTCATAGTTATTTTTATAAAATATTTTTGTCGTTTTCTCGATCAAATGATAATTACATTATGGGGGTCCACCAATGATTGAGTCGTTATGCGAATATTCCTAACAAAAGAAGAATATTCTCCTACCAAACGAATATTTTATAACAACTTGCATACTTTGCAAAATTTATAAATATTACCCACAACTATAACATTATATCAAATTTATTCCATAATATTCAAAAATAATATTTATAGAAAAATTCATCTTTATTTATAAAAGTTTGAGGGTCTCTTACACCTCCCTTCTTATGAAATTTAATTTCTCGAAATTAGGGTGCGATGACTGGTATGTCGAAGAGGTAAGGATACCTTGATTTCATTTGATTCTAACTCCCAAGTCATTTCCTCAACATCGTGGTTCCTCCACAAAACTTTGACTTGAGGTATAACCTTGGGCGTAGAATATGTTCCTTCTTATCCAAAATTTGAGCAGAAACCTCTTAATACGTCAAATCTTCTCGCTATTTCGTCCGGTTCTAACTTCAATAATATGGTTCGGTCTTTCACATATTTACGTAACATAGATATGTGAAAAACGTTATGAACACGAGACATATTTGGCGGTAGAAAGCGAGTCTATAGGCCCACGCCTTCCTACTCGATCGAGGATTAAAATGGACCGATGAATCGAGGATTAAGTTTTCCTCTCTTTCCAAATCTTGTAACTCCTTTCCATGGAGCAACTCTTAACAACACATGATCTCCTATATCGAATTCCACGTCCTTTCGATGAAGATCGGCATAACTCTTTTGTCGATTTTGTGAGGTTTTATATCGTTGTCGGATCGTTTGAATCTTTTCCGTAGTCATACGTACCAACTCCGGTCCCAACAACGTTGCTTCACCAACCTCATCCCAAAGATCTTTGGAGAACGACACTTTCTTCCATACAACGCTTGAATGGAGCCATGCGAATACTTGCTTGATAAGCTGTTGTTGTAGGAAAACTCCACCAATGGTAAGAACTTGTCCCAACTTCCTTGAAATCAAAGACACGAGTCTTAATAGATCTTGAGTTTGAATAGTCCTCTCCGATTTGTCCGTCCGTCTGCGAGGATGATATCCGAGAGCTAAATCGAAAGTCTGTGCCCATAGCTTTTTGCAAACTAACCCAAAATCGTGAAGTGAATCTTGGGTCTCAATCGAAACTATGGATACCGGCGTACCATGCGATCTTACAATCTCGTTTATATACATCTGAAGCGAAGACGTTCAAGTGTATAAGTTTCTCGTATCGGTAAGAAATGAAGCGGACTTGGTCAATCTATCAACAATGACCCAAATTGCATCAATGCCTTGAGAAACCTTAGGAAGGCCGTGAAGCGAAATCCATGGTAATGTGCTCCTTCCATTCCGGAATTTCAAGTGGTTGCAATGGACCTTTTGTACTTGATGCTCCGCTTTAACTCGTTGACAAGTTAGACACCTTGATATAAACAAATGCTTATCTCTCTCTTTCATATTGCTCCCACCAAAATGTATGACGAATATCATGATACATTTGGTACTCCCGAGATGGATTGCAAATGGTGTGTTGTGCGCCTCCATCATGATATTATACTTTAAATCGTGGTCGTTAGGAACACAAAGTGCGAGTTGACTCAAGTATTCCTTCTTCATCGATTCTTGCTTCGGCGTAGCACCTTCTTGCACTTTCTTCCTCATAACGCATCGCCTCTCGTGTCCGTAGCTTGAAAGCGCCTTTAACTATATCGATTAAAGTCGGTTCTACTCGTATACTCGCTATCATCACATGCGTCTCTGAGTCTTTAACTCTATCTCCATTCTTTGCAAGTCACACAAAATTGGCCTTTCGTTGACAATATCGCTTTTCGTCTTTGCATATGATTTTCTACTCTGTCGTTAGCTACTACCACGTTCGCTTTTCCGGGATGGTATTGGATGGTATGATCATAATCTTTTAATGATTCAAGCCAACGTCGTTGTCGCGTATTGAGTTCCTTTTGAGTGAAGAAATATTTGAGGCTTTTATGATCCGTAAAAGATCTCCACTTTCTCCCCATACAAGTAATGCCTCCAAATTTTAAGTCTGAAGATAACAAATGCTAACTCTAGATCATGAGTAGGATAATTCCTCTCATATTCTTTGAGTTGTCATGAGGCATAAACTATAACTTTTCCATGTTGCATAAGAACACATCCCAACCCTTTGCTAGAAGCATCACCAGATGACAAATCCTCCGAGCCGGATGGTATTGTCGAGAGCGGTCTTGAAATAAGTCTCCTCTTGAGTTCTTGAAAACTCTTCTCACATTCTTCGCTCCAACCGAACTTTGTATCTTTCCGAAGTCACCGAGTCGATGGAGTAGCGATTCGAGAAAATCCTTCCACGAATCTCCGATAATAACCAATTAAACCGAAAAGCTACGTCTTGGGTCATTTGATTTAGGTTGTTCCCGACTTTGAATAGCTTGATCTTTCTTTGGGTCAACGGATATTCCATGACTTGATACCACGTGCCCAAGGAATGCTACTTCTTGACGAACTCATATTTCTTCAACTTGGCATAAAGCTTATATTCACGAAGCTTTTGGAGTGTCGACCTCAAGTGTTGCTTTCATGATCTTCACGGCTTTTGGAATAAATAAGGATGTCATCAATAAAGACGACCACAAAGTGATCTAAATATTCCTTGAATACTCGGTTCATCATATCCATGAAAGCGCAAAGAGCATTAGTCAATCCAAATGACATGACTAGGAATTCATAATGCCCGTCTCGAAGTTCCAGCCGTCTTTGGAATGTCGTGATTTCAATCTTCAATTGGTGATATCAGGAATCGAAGATCTATCTTTGAAAAGAATTTGGCTCCTTACTGGGTCAAACAGGGTCATCAATACGTGTAATGGATACCTATTTTGATGGTGACATGATTCAATTCCAGATAATCAATACAAAGTCGCATACTCCCATCTTTCTTCTTCACGAATAGAGCAGAGCACCCCAAGAGAAGTACTAGGGCCGAATAAAGCCGATGTCTAACAATTCCTGCATTTGGGTCTTTAACTTCAAGTTCAATAGAGCCATTCGATATGGGGCTTTGGAAATAGGTTTTGTCTTAGGTTCAAGGTCGATACAAAATTCAATTTCACGCCTGGGGTAGGCGGGGAAGTTCTTCGAGAATACGTCGGAAATTTATTAACAATAGAAATATCGTTCAAAACTAACATATTTTGTTTAAATCATGACATGAGCTAAGAAAGCTTGACATCCGTTTTTCAATAAACGAATAGCTTTATGGCTTGAGATGGCCGTGATTGATTTTAATGGTTTGGTCGTTTGAATTCGCATAATAGGTTGATTAGGAATATGAAAGCTAACAACCTTACGAAAACAATCAATTTTTGCATGATAAGTAGTTAACCAATCAATCCACAGAATCACGTCAAATGCAAGTATTTTTAATGAAATAAGATCGACAGTAATGTGAGGGTACCGATTTGAACCAAACAAGACTTATAAGCGATGGATGTAATGAAGGTTTCTCCCAACCGGAGTTTCCACAGATAAGTCAAAGTCTAATTTCTCCGAAGTCAAATTTAATCGATGGTATGAGTAGGAGAAATAAAAGAATGAGTAGAACCCAGGTATAAAATAAAGTATAGACTTCATTAGAGTTTATGATAAGCTTACCCGTGATGACTTCATTCGGATTCCTTGCTCTTTGGGAGGTCACAACAAACGCCTCTCCCTTGACTACCGATTTTGAATTTTCGGGATGGCCTTTGGTGCCTCCATCCTAGCCGAATTTGTCTTCTGAAACGCACAAAAATCGAAAGCTAAGTGACCTTCTCTTCCACAATTATAACATGCTTTTGACTGGCATGACGCAGCTTTGATGATGTGTCCTCTCTCTCGCATTTGAAGCATATGATAGGTGGTCTTTCTCCTTCCTTAACAATGGGTCTTTGGTCTTGACGTCTTTCCATCATTGTTGAATCTCCGCTTTCTTGAAATGTCCATTCTTATTGTTTTATACGATTACCACCGAAGTGGTTACCATATCTGGCTTTATTGATTCCTCCACGCTTGTTGTCACCGCTTGATGACTACTCTCGTGTTGGTATTATAATTTTCTTACCGCTTCTCTTTTAGTTGCCTTGACTCATTATCGCGTTCCACTAATCGAGCCCTATTTACAACATCTCGAATACAAACACGCTTTATGAGAAATAAGATGTTGGCGTATCTCCCGCTTCAAACCTCTTAAAAACATTCGCGCCATTCTCTCTTCATTATCCACCAGTTGGGACGAAATAGTGATAACTCCGCAAATTTTGCCTCGTATCATGTACACCTGGCCATATTATTTTGTTCCAACTTAATAAACTCCACCTCCTTCATGTGGCGAATACTTTCGGGAAAGTATTTGTCGTTGAATGTACTCTGGAACTTCTCCCAAGATATCTTGATCTGGCCGAGGTTGAGTCGTTTCCGATTCCCACCATGTCACCTCTCCGCGCAACATAAAGGCGTGAAGGGAACCTTTGCTCTCGGAGCATCCCAAGACATCAAATATATTGGTAATCTGCTTTACCCATGCTTCCGCCAGTAAGTGGTTTTGCTTTCCCTTAAACTCCGGTGGTCCCAGCTCCTTGAATTGTTTAGCGGTGACCGCCTCGAGAGTTTTCCGTGTTTCCACCCACGTTTTGGATGAGAGTCGCCTCTACTTTGGCATTGCATAAATTGCATAAAGCCTCTGAAAATTTGATCATTCATCATTTGGTCGGTGTTGTTGTTTGCATGAGGATTGTCGCCTTCACGATGCACATTATCCTAATTATTGATTTGTGGTGAATCAACGATCACTGCGCTCCATTCTTATTCTCAACATTCCCAGATGTCATTTTCGAATCATGCCACAAAACAAAAGGTTAATTGACATGTAACAAATTATCCCTATCTTCCGACCAACCAATAAAATATAGACATAAACTTAGGTAGGTCATACTAAATGCGAAGGTATTCCCGTCTCTCCCTCCTAGTACTATTCTCACATCTTAGCCGGGGATCATATCCTAAGCTACGATACTAACCGTGGCGCCCCAAAATTAGGTATACATCACCCATCTTGGGTCACCACTTACATGGTGCAAAATTTAAATACAACTTAATACATAAAGCGTGAGTTTAAATACAAATATCGTCTACTAGATATTATACTGAACTCAAAAAGGAGTCCTCATTATAATTATTATCACACTATTTCACATAATAGTGAGGACTACTAATGCTATCTTCGAGGACCATCACTGCTTCCCACTCGTCCCAAATATATATTCTCATTTCACAAGAGAAACGGTGAAAGAAAGGGTGAGCTCAACTAGCCCAAGAAAGAAATATTATGACTAAGATAATGCGAATAAATTATCAATAGTCTTCAACAATGTTAAACCGATAAAATACAATGATAGACCGACGGGTTTAATCTGCAGTGAATATAATGATCCATTAAAAGAGTCAAGTAGAAAATAAAGTCTACTATCTTTTAGGTTTTAAAAGGTTTTTCATCATTTGTATATATTTGAGACTCGACTTTAATAAATATTCCACATCATCGAATCACCCCCGCACTTTTACTGACGAGGATATTCTTTAGTATCACGACCACAATTATTCATACACTACGGGCGAGAATATTTGTGTATTCATTAATGGTCATGATCATGCCAACAATCGTCCACCAATACACTACTGACCAATCGAGGATTTTTATCACATCATTTGTAACATTACGATTAAATGATTACATCAATAGTCTCGGTCATAATCATACCAAGTCCATCTACGCACTACAGCCACATATGACTTTCAACATAATATAAACATGAGGATGATGACAATGATATAAGAATTCAATAAAACAAGTTCAAGAATTATTTTATCCGGGAATTATTAACGTCCCAAATTATCAACATGATCTTGTTTTGTAGAATAAAATTCAAGAATTATCGTAAGAATATTTCCATGAAAAGATCTTTGGATGAAACGCAAATATCGAGGATATTCCACTAATTTCATGGAGTATACAAGTCAAATTTTTAACCAACCGGGTATAATAAAGAATAGAATAACAAAAGAAATCACCATGCATGCGATAGGCCTTGCATGCGGTGTTATTCCAACGAATAATAAATAACGGACCAGTCCCAAGAAAACGCATGCAGCGATGTTCCAACAGAATAATAAAGAATGGAACCAGTCCGTAAAACACATGCATGTGATGTTCCAATAATAATAAAAAAGATTTTAACTAGGTCCTGTAAAACACACGCATGGATGTTCCAATGTAATAATAATAAAGATTTTAACCCGGTCCTGTAAAACACACGAGACGGATGTTCCAATGTATAATAATAGAAGAATGTCACCAAGTATAGGGTAAACCACGTATATACAAAGTTATTCCAATGTAATAATAAGCAATGGAATAACAACAGCCTTCTCTCATTGAATAAGAAAGAATAACACCCCTTACTTTTGGTAGGAGATTGAATATTGCGGCGATGTAGTAACAAAATACTCTTCTACTTTCTCTCTTATTCTCTATACTTTCTCTCTCTATAGCTTTGAATGAATTAAGTGAAAATAATGAAAGCCCTAGCCTCTATTTATAGAAGATTTCTAGCTTAAGACCGCTTAGTGTGAAAAGGCAAGTGGCTTGACGACTAATGATGTGAAAAGAAAAGTGGTTTGACGCTTTTGTAATGTGAAACAACAAGTGGTTCGATCACTTTGTAATGTGAAACGACAAGTGGTTCGACGTCTCGGTAAAGGTAATTACTATTAACGAAGGTAAATACTATCGACGAAGGTAAATACTATTCACAAGGGTAATTACTATCGACGAAGGTAAATACTATTCACAAGGGTAATTACTTATTGACGAAGGTAATTACTATTCGATTTAAAAGACTCTTAGATGATGACATATGAGCCCCCATAAAATAATCAAACTTACCACAAATCATTTTATTTTTCATCAACACATATTTAATCTTTCAACAATTATTAATCATTTATAACTTGTCGTCTCAATTATTGATTTAATACTATAACATATTATACGAGATGATCTTGTGACAATAATTGAATCAATAATATAATAGATATGATCAAAGAATTCTCGTAGCGAATAATTGAAAGCATAAATTGAAAGTGACTTCTCACGTAAGCATCAATAATCAATACCGTAGTCTACTTATGCAACCACGCGTATTCTCAGACTTTTACCAAGATTGGTTCAATGCTTTTAACGGTAACACCTCCGCCGTTATTTTTATAAAATATTTTTGTCGTTTTCTCAATCCGATAATAATTACATTAATGGGGTCCACCAATGATTGGGTCGTTATGCGAATATTCCTAACAAAATAATATTCCCAGAATTAAACGAATATTTTATAACAACTTGCATACTTTGCAAAATTTATAAATATTACCCACAACTATAACATTATATCAAATTTATTCCATAATATTCAAAAATAATATTTATAGAAAAATTCAACTTTATTTATAAAAATTTGGGGTCTTACATAATACTTTGAATACCAGATTCTTAAATTTATTTAGATTTTAAAAGCAATAAATACGATATACTCCTCTCTTTGTAATAAATAAATAAATAATAATATTTAAGTTTTAAAGTGTAAATAATAAATATTATTTTTTTTTGGCGGTGGGGGGGGGGTGTGTGGGGTGGAGTGGAGTGGGGTGGGGTGGGGCGTGGAGATTGTATAATTTTTTTTTTTGGAAGAGTGGGAGTGGGAGTGGGGGTGGGGTGGGGGGTGGGGGGTGGGATGTTTGTTGTATATATAATCATTGAATTTTTTTAATGGTGGTTGGAGGTGGGAGTGGGGGTGGGGGTGGGAGTGGGGTGGGGGTGTATAAATAATCACTAAATATTATTATTTTTGAATTAAAAATTTCTAAATATGGGGTGGAAAGAACTTTTGATTTTGATTTGGAATGAAATATGGGTCGAAAAATGGTAAACCGGTTTGGACCTATATTTCTTTTAAAAAATATGGTTCCAAAACTTAACCAACTTAAATAAATAAAATAATTAACCAACCCATTTGGTTGTAATTAATATGGGTTGACCCAATAGTTAACCAACTATATTGTCATAACTACTTTTAAGCAATTACACTACTAAACTTTAAAAATATGAATTTGACATACTGAATTTTTTAAAACTTATTAATTGGACCATTCGGTTAGATTTATTTGACGGAAGTCAAATTTATTCTCCTATTTTCATACGTGGCTTTAAAAAAATGAAAAGACATGTAAATTCTGAGGTGATTGGTCTTCAACTTTCAGTCGGGTCAACCCGACCCATACACATATTAAACGGGTTAAAAATTATAACTCTCTTGTTTTAATTTCAAATAATATATCAAAAAATTTGTATCAATAAAATCTATTACAACATGTTATTCATTTTACAAAAAGAAGGTCAAAGATGAAACAGATTTGGTTCTAAACAAACTAATTCAAATCAAATGCATCAAGTACAATTTATTTGTAATTGATATAATAGAATTAAGATCAATCAATAGTCCTGACTATGTATTCAAGCTGTGCATTTCTTTTGTGCCCATTTCTTCTGTTTCCCTAAAAATGGAGGGAAAAACCAAAGGTGAAAGTTGTTGCTTGTGGGATAGAAAAAACACTTTGAACTTATAGAACATGGCGTAGTACTGTGGTTCACAATCTCCATAATCAACCCCTACCATAAAAGTTAGAGGTGAAAAAGACTTTGCTATTGCATTATTAACGTGTGATCAAGATTATTATACCATTTATTTCACAAATCAACATCACCCTAATATTTCCTATTTATCCTAAATTAGAAAAAGGGGTATATCAGCTAAAAACCCAAAAAAATAAAACAGAACAAAATCGTCCTAGAACTTTCGATAGAAAATGCACTAGGCCAAATCTCTACCAGGAAGTGATCTGTCTCAAACCAATCGAAGAGCTACATGTTGGGCTGTAAACTACGTTAGGGGAAAAGGGGTAGAATGAACCCCAATTCAAAAACCACCTAATAAACTCTAGATTTCTTAGCGGACAAATAAAAATTACAAAATTAATAAAGTGAAATACCCTTACCTTCCGTTTGTTATGGTTCCGTTGGCCGAAGCTTCACCTTCCGTTGGCTGGAGCCGCATCTGTCCCTTTACCGTCAGTTTGCTACAGGTTCGTGGTGAGAGAGAAATCGGTGGCTGAGGCCTAATGGATTTTATTTTGTTTGACTCGTTTTGTCAACTCACGCATTTACAAATTTAACCCGCACGTTTTTTTTTTGCTCCAGTTCGTTTGTGGTCTGTAAATTGAGTTCGCTAGAGAATGAAAGTACATTAATTCAACAAACACACGCCATTCAGTTTTGAGCCATTGATATTAGGAGTAGTATATTTAGGGAATTGATATTTGTATAAAGAAAATTGATATTTCTACAATACCTCATTCACATAATTATGGATTTTGTTTATTATTCACGTAAGAGAAATCTTGTAAAAATATCAATTCTTTATATTTAAATAATTCTACCAAATCGAATGCATCAAGTACAATTTATAATAGAAGTAAGATCAATCTCCTGACTTGATGGTTAAATCGAAAAGTCTTGTGTTTATTGAGAAAAATTATTGTATTTGTAATTTAATTATTATTTTTTATAAAAAGTTGTCTAATAAAAGAGACGAAAAAGATCGATTATTTAGAGTATTCACAACAGTTTCTTTAATAAACTCTTTATCTTCATTTTTAAAAAATACAGCAACAAATTATTATCAAACAATTTCTTTATTCTTATTTAACTTTCTATTTTAATCTCTATATCGGATTTTACTCAAGATGAGGGAGTCAAAAAACGTTATCTATGTATGCAAAATGATATTTCACACACTCATTTAAGTGGACAATGTTGAAAATGGATTTGATAATGATAAATATTAAAGCTTTTTAAAGCTTAATTTAAATGGGACCCACACTCCGGAAATATCGGGTCCATGCACCAATGCGTTCTCCTCCACGAGGAGTATACCGTGGTATATTTATTATATGTTCAAATCCATTAAGAATTGAATGAGAAAATTGACTCCAAAGTCACTTACTTGAAATGTTATAAATTACAAAAGTCCCACATAGGGCATTTGTGAAACCCTGAATTTTATGAAATAAAAGTATTCAATTTTTCTATTTTGATAAATAGTTAAATTGATAAAAGTTTAAAGTTAAGAGTGATATGTGAAAATTTTTCAAAGTAGACAAGTTGTCATAAAATACCCGGTTACTATTTACTCTAGTATTGTTCACTCGAGTATTTGGGGCACTTTTTGTGTCGAAGTACTATTCACGAGGGTTACTATTCACCCGATTACAATTCACTCTAGTATTATTCACACGGGTATTTGGGACACTTTTTGTGTCGGGGTATTATTCATGTGGTACTATTCCCAAGTACTTATTCACGAAGGTACTATTCAAATTTAAAAATATATTTCTTTTCTGGCCTAAATTATTTTTAGGTACAATATTATTCCATGAGGAGATGTGTTACTTTTTTCAAAACCGTTGGTTGAAATTATAATAGTAAATCAATATGGATCGTTGGTTTAAAGTTTTAATAGTAAAATCTTTTTATATAAAATGTAATATACTTTTATAAAGTTATTTTATAAATAGAATATATTATATTCTATTATGCATAGTGTTTTGCATCGTAAAATCTTTTTATATAAAAATGTATACTTTTATAAAATTATTCTATAAATAGAATATATTATATTTTATTATGATAAGTTGCATCGTAAAATCTTTTTATATAAAACAAAATACTTTTATAAAGTTATTCGTTTTATTAGATTATAAATAGAATATATTATATTTTATTTAAAAGATTTTGCTTTAAATATGGACCGTCCGATTAAAAGTAAATCAATCTGGACCGCTTAAATGAATTAGTTACTTATACGATCCATTCTCCTATAAATAAAGCTCATTCCTTCATTATTTCTTACGAATTCAATTTGAACTCTGTAGAGAGAAACTATAGAGAGTTCTTCTTCTATAATCTTGAGCGTATTTCTTTAGAGTTTAAGAAAGCTTTGAAATAAGTATAAGTTTCTTCGAGTATATCCTCGCCTCTACCAAATTTTAATACTCTTCTTTCAAAAGTAGGGGATATAATTGTCGTACTCGTAAAGGATATTATTATTATTATTATAGTAAAGGGGTATTATTTCGCTCAGTATTCATGAAGAGAACTTCAGTTATTTCATTCTTCATTATTACGTTGAATAACTCAGATATGCAGAATCTACCGTATACATGGTGAAATTCTTCTATTATTACATTCTTTATTATTATGTTGGAATAACTTGTCTATGCGAAGTACTGCATACATGGTGAAATTCTTCTATTATTCCATTCTTTATTATTCTGTCGGAATATCCTGTCTGTGCGTTTACGCATGACCTGGTTCTATTATTTATTATTCATTGAATAACTCATGCATGCGATCTATCGCATACACGGTGAATTCATTGTTATTCCATTCTTATTTATTCTATTGAATATCCCGCCTATGCGATTACGCATGACTTCGTTTCATTATTTATTATTCGCGCTTGAATAACTCATGCACATGCGGCGGATTACGCACGCATTCCATTCTTTATTATTATATTAGAATAACTCGTCATGCCAAGTATTGCATACATGGTGAAATTCTTTTTATTATTTCATTCTTTATTATTATGTTGGAATAACTCACTCTGTCAAGCAATCTTTGCATACACGGTGAAATTCTTTTATTATTCCATTCTTTATTATACTATTGGTTATTGGTTTTACGAAATTGTATGTCTTTGGCACGTAGTGCAAAGATGATATGTTGTTGAATATCTTTGGCTCAGTAGTCTGAAAGATGATCTGTTGTTTGATAGCTTTGACGTAGTGCGAAGATGGACGGTTGTATGACATGATCATGACCACTAATGATACTAACGAATATCCTCGCCGTTGTGCATGGATAATTCAATGATGTGATTAAGGTGATCATGACCATTAGTTAACAAATGAATGTCTTTGGTAGTAGTGCAATGTGACAGCAATTGATTGGTATGATCATGACCATTGGTTTTATAGTTGAATATCTTTGGCCCGTAGTGCAAAGATAAACAACTGATTGGTATGATCATTGTTATTACATTTGAATATCTTCAACCTTTGGGGTAAGGATATTGAATAAACGTTCTATTAAGCCTTTGTGGCAAAAAGGAACTGTTAATTCACATTATTATAAATATGAATTGTGAATTTAACTAACATCTTTGGTGGTTCAGGTGAAGACAAGTGATGAAAGTTCTATTTGTCTTGAGTATAACAAAGAACTGTTGATGAGTAGTACAGGAATAAGTAGGGGAGATTGTGAAACCCCAGATTTTATGAATAAAGAATTAATTTTCTTGAAATAATTTTTTTATATTATGGTGTGAATTTGAGATAATATTATAGTTGTGGGTAATATTTATAAATTTTGCAAAGTATGCAAGTTGTCATATTATATTCGATTGGTTAGGGAATATTCGTTTTAAGCAGAAATATTCGTGCGACTCAAGACAATCATTAATGGACCCTAATAACGAAATTATTATCGGATTGAGAAAACGACAAAAATATTTTATTGAAAATAACGGCGGAAATTTTACTGATTGATCTTGTTGAACTACTTTCGGTAGTAAACAAAGAATACGATGTCTGTCGTTGTTGCGTAGTAGCACGGTATTGATTATTGATATTTATGTGAGAAGTCACTCCGGTTTTGTTCAATTATTGCTACTGATAGTTCTTTGCGTAAGTATCTCACATTATTTGATTCAATTATTGTTGATTTAGAAGTTTTGTTTTATTAAGTAATAAAATAGAAACATCTTTTTATATAAAATGAATACTTTATTAAAGTTATTCTATAAATAGAATATATTATATTCTATTATGCATAGTATTTTGCATAGTAAAATCTTTTATATAAAAATAGAATACTTTATTAAAGTTATTCTATAAATAGAATATATTATATTTTATTATGCATAGTGTTTGCATAGTGCCCACATAGTGTTTGCATAGTAAAAATCTTTTTATATAAATAGAATATATTATATTTTATTTAAAAGATTTTTCTTTAAATATGAACCGCCGATTAAAGTAAATCAATCTGACCGCTTCATGGATTAATTACTATGCATTCCATTTTCCTATAAATAGAAGCTCATTCATTCATTATTTTCTTACGAATTCAATTGAAACTCTGAGAGATAAACTATAGAGAGAAAGAAGAAAGTATTACTCTACTTCACTACTTATATATCCAAAGATTTTCTTCTTAAGGTAGGGAATATTATTTATTGTACTCGTAAGGGATATTATTCTTTTGTATTCCGTAAGAGAACTTACATTATTCCATTTCTTTATTGTTCATTGGAATAACTTTGTATACCTTGCAGAGCTACCCTATACTTGGTGACATTCTTCATTATTACATTCTTTATTATTCGCCGAATATCACATGCATCTTATCTGTACCGGACTGGTTCCATTTTATTATTATTCCGCCTTTTATTATTACATGAATATCCTGTCTCTTATATATGTAACTCCGTTCCATCATTTATTATTTCAAGCATTTACTATTCTGGTTGAACATCCATGCTGTGCAGAATTTCACGACACAGTTCCTTTATTTAGTATTACATTGGAATAACTTTTACATCTGAAATCTGCGTGCATGGTGATTTCTTTTGTTATTCCATTCTTTATTATACTCGGTTGGTTAAAGTTTTGACTTCTATACTCCATGAAATTAGTATAATATCCTTGATATTTGCGCTTCATCCAAAGATCTTTTCATGAAAATATTCTTCCGATCATTCTTGAATTTTACTCTACAAAGCGATGTCGTGTTGACAATTTGGACATTAGTAGTTCTTGGACAAATTAATTCTTGAACTTATTTTATTGAATTCTTATATCATTGTCATCATCCTCATGCTTATATTATGTTGAAAGTCATCTCAGAGGCACAGTAGTACATAGATGGACTTGGTATGATTATGACCGAGGATTATTCGGTATAATCATAACCGTAATGTTACAAATGATGTGAAAAAAGTCCTCATTAGCTTGTAGTATTGATGGATGGCGCTTTTGGTATGATTATGGCTATGGATTCTCTTTGGCCATAATGACAAAGATGAATTGTTTTATGGCATAATCATGACCATTAATGAATACACAAATATTCTTGGCCCAGTAGGTGCGTGGATAATTGTGGTGTGATACTAAAGAATATCCTTGGTAGTAGTGCGGGGGTGATTCGATGATGTGGAATATTTATTAAGCTGAGTCTCAGCGATAAAAGTGATGAAAACCTTTTTAAATCATAAAAGATAGTAGATTCTATTCTCTATTTGACTCTTTTAATGGATGGTTTGTTCAATGCTGCAGATTAAACTTGATGTCTATTATATTTTATCGGTTTTAACATTGTTGGAGACTAATGATAATTTATTCTCGCATTATCTTAGTCATAATATTTCTTCTTTGGGCTAGTTGAGCTCACCCTTTCAATCACCGTTCTCTTGAGAAATGAGAATATAAATTTGGGACGACGAGTCGGGGAGCGGAGTGATGGTTCGGAGGATAGCATTAGTAGTCCTCATTATTACGTGAAATAGTGTGATAATAATTGTAATGAGAACACCTTTTGAGTTTGTATAATCTCTAGTAGATAATATTTGTATTCAAACTCACGGTTTATGTTTTAATCGTATTGTACTTGCAATTGTATTAATAAGTTGTATTTGAATTATGTACCACGATATCTCAAGACCCAAGATGGGTGATGTATACCTAATTTTGGAGCGTCAACAGATTTCAGATATGATATGATTATTGCACAATTATTTGATTCTTACGTAAGAATGCACTTGTAAGACCCCAACTTATTATTAATGAAATTTAATTTTCTCTATTTATTATTTTGAAATACTAAGGGTTGATTTGATTAATGTGGATAGTTATTGGTAAAATGCACAAATATTTCAAAATAAGCAAGTGGTTATAAAATATTCATTGTTGTCGGGGAATATTCGTTTGGTCATGGAATATTCTTGTGTGTTGGGAATATTAAATGCTGACGGCGGTAGCGATCTTTTGTGGGTCCCATAACGAGCGATTGGATGAAGAAAAGCGACAAATATAAGTTGTTTAAAAATAACAGGCGTAGTTATTCTGAGATTAATCTTTGTTAAAATACTAAATGGTTAAAACACGATGATTTGCGGTATTGCACCATTATTGATTCTTACGTGAAGAAGACACTACTCAATAATGGTTATAGTAATTCTTTATTCGATTATTTTATTAATTTAATAATTCTTTGCGTTGATATTTTATATTATTGTTGTTTGATAATTGTCATTACTACGTATTTTTTCATTATCGAAACAATAATTCATATTATCTGAATAATATTATTAGATAACATTATTGGCAATGTCTAGAAAGTTACATCTAAGGAGAGGTTTGGTCACCTAATTGCGCGATGAAGAGAAATTCTTATTGGAAAGCCCTCTTTCACAGGAGCTGCACGGTTGTCGATATTGTGATTACGTAATATTATTTATGAATAATTAATTATTGATTCATATGATGAGGAAAATATTGATTTTATGTGGATATAGATGGAGAAAATTTTAATGTGACAATTGTTGAAAATTGAAATTTTATCTTTTTACGATAAAATAATTCATTTAAATATATTATTATATTTTAATAATATAATAATGGTGATATTTTTGAACAACGAATGTGGGATATATGAGTATCTGAGGAGGAAGAGTATTTTTGTTGCAATAAATGTTTAAAACATGTTAAACATGTCGGTGGACCCCATTTATTGGTTGAAATTTGATTATAGCGTGTAAAATCGCTTGGTTTGTGAATTTCGGTCGATTTACTGTTTGGAATTTGAAAAACTTTCTTACGAAAGTTGTAGAAATTGAATTTCCTATATAAAGTTGCGAGTTTCAATTTTTTCGATAAAGGGGCTATTTATTGTGAATTATTGAAGTTTGAAGCTCGAAATAATTGATTTTTGGAAGTATAAAATATTTAAAATGACAAAAACGTTTTTGTCATTATTAGAAGGGTCTTCTTGTGTGTGTTAGAAGTGGCTGAATTCAGATCTCTAAATGTGGGCGTAGGAATAAAATTAATAAATTAATATTTTAATAAATTTTACTGCTTTGGTGTTACAAGCATTTTCCTATAAATAGGGTCTTAGGTTAGAATTGAAAATCACACCGAAAATGAAGTTTTCTCTCTCTATATTATCGGCGTATTCTTGTGAGTATTTTGAGTATATTTTGAGTATTGCTATCTGGTGCAAGTTCAAGTCATAGCTTTATATCCTGTTGTTTAATTTAAATCTTATTCTTTTCGAGGTAAGGGATATTATTATTTTCATAATGATATTATTTCTTGATATCATTATCTTAAAATATTGATCTGAAGTTATTATCAAATTTGGAACTTTTGGTGTCGAGATTCTTATTCACGATACTATCTGGCCTTTATTCATACGTATATGGTCTTATTCACGAATCTGACACTATTCATCGAAAAATGAAAATTTTGCTTTTAAGTCTAAAATATCTATTATGGATACTAGCTTTGATTGTATCCATGTTTTGATCATTCTTGAATTTTACACCACTATGATTATTTTTGAGGTATTTTTGGACATGGATAAAACAAAATCTGAATCCTTAATCCTTAATCATTGTCATTTTTGTTTCCTTTGGATTCGTTTCTTTAAAAATATTTTCATCATCCTCGGTCTTAAATGATTATATTATTGAATATCTTTGGCACGTAGTGCAAAGATGAATGATTTCGATGAATATCTTTGGCCCAGTAGTGCAAAGATTTTACAGTGTTTAGATGAACATAACCAATGATGAATATCTTTGGCTGTAGTGCAAAGATGAATATTTGATTCGAGATGTATATTGATTGATGTTACGAGGATAAAAGATGAGCGATGAACTTTTAAATTCATACATAGAAGATAGTAGTTTGCATTCTCTACTTAACTCTTACAATGAATTATTATTTCATTGCGAATATTGATTTAAAACTTGTTGTCTATTGTATTCTATTAGATTTTTCTCTGTTGAAGACTAATGATAATTTGTTGTATATTATCTTAGTCATAATATTCTTCTTGGGCTAGTTGAGCTCACCCTTTTCCTTTTTGTTCCATTTTTCTTCTCGGGAGGCGAGAATATAGCGATGCAGTCGGGTATGGAATGAAGGTTACAGAGAGAGTTGTTTAGTAGTCTCTCACCATTTTGTAAAATAATGTATCAATAAATGTGATGAGGATTTATTTGAGTATAGATATTATCTAGAAGATAATATTTGTATTTAAACTCACAGTTTATATGTTGTAATAATAAAGTTGTAGTTGTTTACATGTACCATGTATTGACAACTCAAAATGGGTGATGTATACTATTTTGGGGCGTCACGGTTAGTATCGAGCTTAGGGATATGATCTCTGGCGGAGATCGGGGAATAGAACTAGGAGGGAGAGGCAGAGTAAATCCTTACGCTAGTGTGTCTACTAGCTTATTTGTTAGTTGGTTAATATATAGGGATATTATGTGATATATTGATTTCCTTAATTAACCCTTGTTTTATGGCGATGTTTTGAGAATGTCGTTGAGAATATTAACAATGGAAGTAAATGAGGCCGTGGAGATGCTGTCTACTCACCAACGAGGAGAGCGTGCAACAGTGGGCAATGTTCCTCCCGTGAACAACACCACCTGAAGAGATGATGAGCGAGGGGATGTTTAGAAGCTTTTTGCGAGTTCAATGCAAAAATCGAGACGAGGAGACTTCGTGTTCAAAATCTGAGGAAGAAATGATAGCAATTCAAGGGTTGTCACACGATGACGATTTAAAGAGTTGGGACCACGAAATTTAAGGAAAGCGGATCCGATCATGGCGAAAACATGGGTCAAAACAAATTACCAAGATATTCGATGTCTTGGGATGCGGGAGAAACGAAGGTTCCATTCGCCACCTTTATGTTCCGGTGGCGAAGCGGACTCTTTGGTGGGAGATGCGTGAAGCGTACCCATCGGCCATTTCGGCATGTCTTGGGAGGCGTTTGAAAACTATTTAATGACAAATACTTTCACGAAAGTGTTAAATCGTATGAAGGAAGTGGAGTTCATCAGATTAGAACAAAACAACATGGCGGTGTCTCGATGCGAGGCAAAGTTTGCGAGTTATCGAGTTTTGCACCTCATTTGGTGGAGAATGAGGAGCGTATGGCGCGGATGTTTCTTAGAGGTTTGAAACCCGGCGTCGTCGATATCTCATTTCTCATAAATTTTCTCTCTATTCGGATGTTGTAAGCGAGGGCTCGATTATTAGGCGAGATAACGAGTACGGTCAATGAGGACCACAACCGAGGATCATCTGGGAGATGGCGATCAACAAAACAATGATAACCAATGGAGAAAGAAAAAGACGGACAAAAATGGTAACCACTCTGGTGGTAATCATAGCCCGTGAAAATAGAAAAGCGAGTCGGGAGGAGATTTTAAAAGAGGAGATTTAACAACGACCGTATGAAGAAGGCGGTCTTGCCAAGTGACAAGCCCGGTTCTAAGGGAGGAGAACGACCACCGGTCGTATATTTGCTATAAATCTTGGGAAAGAGGGACATATCGATCAAAGCGCCCTGACAGTTCAAGGTATGCTATAATTGTGGAAAGGAAGGACATATCGCTCGAGATTATGCAGTAGCAAAACCTAGTTCAATGAGGGCGGTGACTCAAAACATCCCCGAAAAAATCAAAGTCAGCGGTTCTGGAAGAAGCGTTTGTTGTGGTGGTCAAAATCGAGGAACCCAACGAGGTGATCACGGGTAAGCTATTTATAAATTCTTGCGAAGTTTATACCTTACTTGATCTGGTGCTTTACCCATTCATTTATCTCTCTACTTGTGCTCAACGTTTAAATTTGACTCAGGAAAATTAGACTTTGACCTATCTGTGGAAACTCAGTTAGGAGAAACTTTCATCACATCCACTGTTTATAAATCTTGTTTGATTCAAGTTGGCACCATCACCTTACACATTGACCTTATCTCTTTAAAGATACTTGCTTTTGATGTGATTTTAGGGATTGATTGGTTAACTACTCATCATACCAAAATTGATTATTTTAAATAAGGTTGTTAGTTTTCATATTCCTAACTTGACTGTGTATGCAATTCAACAACTAAACCATTAAAATCAATCAACATCATATCTAATCATAAAGCTATTCGTTTATTGAAAAGCGGATGTCAAGCTTTCTTAGCCCATGTTATGGATTTGAATAAAGACACGTCAAATTTGAATAATATTCTGTTGTTATTGACTTTCTGACGTATTTCTGAAGAACTTCCTGGTCTACCCTAAGAGCGTGAAGTTGAATTCTTTATTGATCTTGAACTGATACAAAGCCCATTTCTAAAATCCATATCGAATGGCTCTATTGAACTTGAGGAGTTAAAGGTCCAACTACAATAATTGTTGGACATCGGTTTCATTAAATCTAAGTACATCTCCTTGGGGTGCTCTCTATTTTATTAAGTAAAGAAGAAAAGGCGGGAGTATGCGACTTTGTATTGACTATCGAAAATTGAACCATGTCACCATCGAAGAATAGGTATCCTCTACCTCGTATTGATGACTTGTTTGACCCGATTCTGAGGGGCACAATTCTTTTCAAAAATCGATCTTAGTTTACGGATATCATCAAATGAAGATTAGAGCGAGGATATTCAAAGGCGCCTTTTAGAACTTGATGCGGGCATTATGAATTCTTTAGTCATGTCTTTTCGGATTGACTAATGCTCCTACTTTGCTTTCATGGATATGATGAACCAAGTATTCAAGGAATATTTGGATCGGGTTCGTTGTTGTTTTTATTGATGACATCCTCATATATTCCAAAAGTCGTGAAGATCATGAGCACCATTTAGTTTTGGTACTCGAAAGCTTCGTGAAAACAAACTATATGCCAAATTGAAGAAATCGAGTTACGGCTTGAGGAAGTAGCATTCCTTGGGCATGTGGTGTCGAAACATGGAGTATCCGTGGACTGTGAAGATTGAAGCAATCTGAAGTTAGGAGAGCAACCAAAGTCGGTGGTGGAAAGTGCGTAGCTTTTTTGGCTTAAATGGTTATTATTATCGGAGATTCGTGGAAGATTTTCTCGAATCGCTACTCCATTAACTTCGGTGACTTCGGAAGAGATATAAAATTCATTTGGAGCGAAGAATGCGAGAAGAGTTTCCAAGAGCTTAAGAGGAGACTTATTTCAAGCTGTTACTAACAATACCATCTGGTTGGGATGGATTTGTTATCTCTGATGATGCTTGAGCAAAGGGTTAGGATGTGTTCTCATGCAGGCGTGGGAAAATCATAGCCTATGCCTCGCGACAACTTAAAGAATATGAGAGGAATTATCCTACTCATGATCTAGAGTTAGCGGCCGATCGTTTTCGCTTAAAGATATGGAGGCACTATCTATATGGGGAGAAAGTGGAGATATATTCGGACCGTAAAAAGCCTTAAATATTTCTTCACGCTCAAAAGAACTCGACATGCGGCAGCGACGACGTTGGCTCGAGTTGTTGAAAGATTACGACCACACTATTGATACCATCACGGAAAAGCGAGCGTGGTAGGTAGCGTTGAGTAGAAGATCATATCACGAGGCAGCGAGTGCGATGATGTCGAGTATATGCGTAGAGCCAAATTTAATAGAAAAAGTTAAGGTTGCTCGAGCCAGGCCGGAGCGATCGTATGAAGAAGAAATCTGAAGAAGGATTATTAGAGGCGAGAATTGATGAAGAAGGAATACTTGAGTCCACTCTGAACTTTGTGTCCTAACGACTACGATTTGAAGTACAAGATTATGATGGAGGCACCTGATACACCATTTGCAATCCATCTCGAAGTACCAAAATGTATCGTGATCTTGACATACATTTTGGTGGAACAATATGAAGAGAGAGATTGCAAAGTTTATCTCGATGTGTTTAACTTGTCGGCGTGTAAAAAGCGGAGCATCTAATACCTAAGGGTCCGTTGCAACCACTTGAGATTCCGAAATGGAAGTGGGAACACATTACCATGGATTTAGTTCTGGGTCTTCCTACGGTTTCTCGGCATCAATCTTATTTGGGTTATTGTTGATAGATTAACCAAGTCTGCTCATTTCTTGCCGAAATCACGGAGACTTATTCCTTGAGCGTCTTCTTTAGTATGTCGTGTGAATGAGATTGTGAGGTTGCATGGCATGCTGTATCCATAGTTTGGATCGTGACCCAAGATTCACTTCAAGATTTTGGGTTAGCTTGCAAAAAGCTATGGAGCGCAGTTTTGATTTAGTTAACGCGTACCATCCTCAAAGCGGACGAACAATCGAAAGGACTATTCAAACTCTTGAAGATCTATTAAGACTACATGTCCTGAGACTTCAAGGGCGGTTGGGATAAGTATTTACCATTGGTGGAATTCTCCTACAACAACGATTATCGAGCAAGTATAGGTGTGGCTCCATTTGAAGCATTATATGGGCGAAAAGTGTCGCTCTCCATATGTTGGGATGAGGTGGGTGAAGCAACATTGATGGGACCCGAGGTTGAGTGCGTATATGACTCACTAAAAAGATCCAAATGATTCGACAACGTATACAAAGCGGCACAAGATGAACAAAAGAGTTATCGCGGATCTTCATCGAAAGGGCGTGAAATTTAGTATAGGGGATCGTGTATTGTTGCGAGTTGCTCCATGGAAGGGAGTTACAAGATTTGGGAAGAGAGGAAAGCTCGATCCACGATTTATTGGTCCATTTCAAATTCTTGACCAGAGTAGAAAATGTAGCCTATAGACTTCGCGTTACCTCAAAGTATGTCTTGTGTTCATAATGTGTTTCACATATCGTACTTAAATAAATATGTGAAAGACCCGAACCATGTTATAGAGTTAGAACCGGACGAGATAGCCAAGACTTAGCGTATGAGGAGGTACTGTCAAGATCTTGGATAGGAAGGAGCATGTCTACTGTATGAAAATTCATACCACAAGTTAAAGTTTTGTGGAGGAATCATCTTATAGAGGAAATGACACAGGGAATTGGAAAGCGGAAATGAAAGCGATGTATCCTCACCTTTTGAAACACACCAGAATGCGTCGTCGATTTAGAGACGAAATTTCATAAGGAGGGAGTTGTAAGACCCCAACTTATTATTAATGAAATTTAATTTTTCTATTTATTATTTTGAAATAGTAAGGGTTGATTTGATTAATGTGGATAGTTATGGGTAAAATCGCAAATATTTTAAAATAAGCAGTGGTTATAAAATATTCATTGTTGTCGGGGAATATTCGTTTGGTGGTGGAATATTAAATTTGTCGGGGGAATATTAAATGCGGCCAGTAGCGATCTTTGTGGGCCCATGTGAGCGATTGGATGAAGAAAGCGACAAATATAAGTTGTTTAAAAATAACGGCGTAGTTATTCACAATTATCTTTATTAAAATACTAAATGGTTAAAACACGCGATAGCACACGGTATTGCACGATTATTGATTCTTACGTGAAAGGCACTTACTTTCGATAATGGTTATAGTAATTCTTTATTCGATATATTTTATTGATTTAATAATTCTTTGCGTTGATATTTTATATTCTTGTTGTTTGATAATTGTCATTACTACGGTATTTTTCATTATCGAAGCGATAATTCATATTATCTGAATAATATTATTAGATAACATTATTGGCAATGTCTAGAAAGTTACATCTAAGGAGAGGTTTGGTCACCTAATTGCTGGCGCCGATGAGGAGAAATTCTTATTGGAAAGCCCCTCTTTCTGAGGAAGCTGCACAGTTGTCGATATTGTGATTACATAATATTATTTGTGAATAATTAATTATTGATTCATATGATGAGAAAATATTGATTTTATGTGGATATAGATGGAGAAAATTTTTAATGTGACAATTGTTGAAAATTGAAATTTTATCTTTTTACGATAAAATAATTCGTTTAAATATATTATTATATTTTAATAATATAATAATGGTGATATTTTTACAACGAATGTGGGATATATGAGTATCTGAGGAGGAAGAGTATTTTTGTTGCAATAAATGTTTAAAACATGTTAAACATGTCGGTGGACCCCATTTATTAGTGAAATTTGATTATAGCGTGTAAAATCGTCTTGTTTTGTGGATTTGGTCAATTTTTTGTTTGGAATTTGAAAAACTTTCTTACGTAAAGTTGTAGAAATTGAATTTCCTATAAAAAGTCACGAGTTTCAAATTTTTACGATGAAAGGGCTATTTATTATGAATTATTGAAGTTTGAAGCTTCAAAATAATTGATTTTGGAAGTATAAAATATTTAAAATGACAAAAAAAAGTTTTTGTCATTATTGTAGAAGGTGGCATGTCTTGTATGTTAGAAGTGGCTGAATTCAGATCTCTAAATGTGGGCGTTGGAATAAAAATTAATAAATTAATATTTTAATAAATTTTACGCTTTTGGTGTTAGCATTTTCCTATAAATAGGGTCTTTTGAGTTAGAATTGAAAATCACACGAAAATTGAAGTTTCTCTCTCTATATTATCGGTATTCTTGTGAGTATTTTGAGTATATTTTGAGTATTATTATTTATCACGATGCGAAGTTCAAGTCATAGCTTTATATCATTATTATGTTTAATTTTTTAAAACTCTTGATCTTTTTAAGGTTAGGGGATATTATTATTTTTAAATCATGATATTATTTCTTCAATATCATTATCTTTGAAATATTGATCTGAAGTTTTATCAAATTTAGAACTTTTGGTGTCGATGTAAAGACCGAAATTTTTAAATAAAAGGAATTTCCTTTATTTATTATTTTGAAATAGTAAGGGTTGATTTGATTAATGTGGATAGTTAAGGGTTAAATCATAAATATTTCAAAATAAGCAAGTGGTTATAAAATATTCATTTTGTCGGGGAATATTAGTTTTGGTGGTGGAATATTAAATGCTTTGTATTAGTTTGGTGCGAATATTAAATGCGGGAATATTAAATGCGCCAGTAGCGACCATGTGTGGGCCCATGTGAGCGATTGGATGAGGAAAAGCGACAAAGTTTGGGTGGTTATAAATAGCGGCGTAGTTATTCTGAATTAAGGCTATAGTTATTCTGATTAAGGCATTTGGAATACCCGTTGGTTAAAATCTGATGTCTGGCGTGGTTGCCTGATGGCACACGGTATTACCTGTATTGTTGAATTATTGATCCTTACGTGAAGAAGCCTTTACTCGATAATTATTACGGTGAATTCTTGTTCGATAGTTTATTTTATTGATTCGATAATTCTTTGCGTTGGTATTTTATATTATTCTTTGTTTGATAATTGTCCTTTGCTTGATATTTCCATTATCGGATCGATAATTCATATTATTTGAATAATATTATTAGATAACATTATTGGCGATGTCTAGAAAGTTACATCTAAGGAGAGGTTTGGTCACTAATTGCGGCGGGTAAGGAGAGATCCTTATTGGAAAGCCCCTCTTTCTGAGGAGCGACTGGTTGTCGTAAATGTGATTACGTAATATTATTTGTGAATAATTAATTATTGATTCATATGATAAGAAAATATTTATTTTATATGAATATAAATGATGGATTTATTTATGTGGTTATTAATGAAGGAATTAATGTTGAGGTGTTTTATCGATATTTTATCGGATTGGAGGTATTAAAAATCAAATCGGGGGTTTTGAGATATATTGCGGGGTTATAATTTTTAATCCGACCGTTGGATTGTGGTAATTTTTGGGTATGTTATACATACATAAGTTGAGTATATGTCCACAAATTTTGAGCCGTTAAAATGAGCGAATGATTTGTTGTGAATTTTAAGAGGTGTCGATTCGGAAATTAGGTTTATAATTGATTTTGGTGGAAAATTCTAGAATTGAGTGGGCCCCACTTGTGGTTGGTGAAAAAATGTGCTGAATTTTATTTCAAATGTGGTGGGTGGCAATAGTAGCGAGTAAAAGCCATCGGTGTGCAGTCGAAATGCCTTGGTAATTTAACATTTTCTATAAATAAATAGAAATTTAAGTTAGAATTGAAAATCACACGAAACAAAGTTTTCTCTCTTTCTCTCTATATATTATTGGCGTATTTTGTGAGTATTTAGATACTTTGAGAGTTCTTTATTAGGTCTGAAGTTTCATTCGACATCACTTGAGCCTTTCCTTAGAAATCTTGATTCTTTGAGGTAAGGGATATTATTTTTTTTCGTAATGATATTATTTCTTGATATCATTATCTTTGAAATATTGATCTGAAGTTTTTATCAAATTTGGAACTTTTTCATGTCGGGGTTCTTATTCATGAGTTCTTATTCACGAGTTCTTATTCATGAGTTCTTATTCACGATTCTTATTCACGAGTCTTATTAAGCTGGCGTGAAAATGTTTTTGTGGAATTTCTATCTTTTGGTGTCGAGATTCTTATTCACGTATCTGGCCTTTATTCACGTATCTGACCTTATTCACGAATCTGCCTTTATTCATAGAAAAATAAAATTTTTCTTTTTTAAGTCCAAAATATCTATTTTGGATACTAGCTTTGATTGTATCCATGTTTTGATCATTCTTGAATTTTACACCACTATGATTATTTTTGAGGTATTGTTGGACATGGATAAAACAAAAAGTCTGAATCCTTAATCCTTAATCCTTGTCATTTTGTTTCCTTTGGATTAGTTCTTTAAAAATATTTTTCATCATCCTCGGTCTTAAATGATGATATTATTGAATATCTTTGGCACATAGTGCAAAGATGAATGATTTCTGAAGAATATCTTTGGCTGTAGTGCAAAGATGAGCGGTGTTTAAATGAACATATTGAAGATGAATATCTTTGGCCTTTAGTGCAAAGATGAGCAGTGTTTAAATGAACATGGCCGAGGTTGATGAATATCTTTGGCCTTTAGTGCAAAAAGATGAGCGGTGTTTAAATGAACATGGCCAGGTGATGAATATCTTTGGCCTTTAGTGCAAAGATGAGCAGTGTTGAGATGAACATGGCCGATTGATGAATATCTTTGGCACATGTAGTGCAAAGATGAATATTTGATTTGAGATGAATATTGATTGATGTTACGAGGGATAAAATATTGATGATGGGTTTATTAAATTCATAGATTATAGTAGATTTCATTCTCTACGTAACTCTTACATGAATTATTATTTCCATTGCGAATATTGATCTGAAACTTGTTATACATTGTATTCTATCGAGTTTTTCCTGTTGGAGACTAACGATAATTTGTTGTATATTATCTTAGTCATAACATTCTTCTTTGGGCTAGTTGAGCTCACCCTTTTCCTTGTTGTTCCATTTTTCTTCTCGGGAGGCGAGAATGTAGCGAGTCTTAGTCGGGGTATGGAATGAAGGTTACTAGAGAGAGTTGTTTAGTAGTCCTCACCATTATTGTAAAATAATGTATCGATAAATGTGATGAGGATTTATTTGAGTATAAATATTATCTAGAAGATAATATTTGTATTTAAACTCACGATTTTATTGTTGTGATAATAAAGTTGTAGTTGTTTACATACCATGTATTTGGCGACTCGAGAATGGGTTGGATGGAATGGACCTATTTTGGGGTTAAATCACGGTTGATATCGAGCTTAGGGATATGATCTCTGGCGGAGATCGGGGAATAGAACTAGGAGGGAGAGCGAGTAAATCCTTGCTTAGTGTGTCTACTAAAGCTTATTTGTTGGTTGGTCGTAATATAGGGGTATTATGTGATTTGTTAATTTCCTTAATTAACCCTTGTTTTATGATGATGGTTGAGAATGTCGTTGAGAATATTAATAGTGGTGTAAATGAGGCCCGTGGAGATGCACATGTACTTAACAGCGAGGAGAGCGTGCTGACAGGTGGCAATGTACCTCCTGTGAATAACACCAGCTGGCGATGATGAGCGAGGGGATGTTTAGAAGCTTTTTGCGGTTCATGCAAAATCGAGACGAGGAGACTTCGTGTTCAAAATCTGAGGAGGAGATGATAGCGATTCACGGGTGGTCCACGACCAAGCGATTCAAGAGTTGGGACCACGAGTGCAGGGAAAGCGGATCCGATCATGGCGGAAACATGGGTCAAACAAATTACAAGATATTCGATGTCTTGGGATGCGAAGAGCGAAAGTTCCATTCGCTACTTTTATGTTAAAATGGCGAAGCGATTCTTGGTGGGAATCTATGGCGTACCCATTCAATTTGCTTTTCGGCGTATGTCGTGGGAGCGTTTGAAAGCAGTTCGATAATGAAGTACTTCCACGAAAGTATTAAATCGTATGAAGGAAGTGGAGTTTATTAGATTGGAAGCGAGAATAACATGGCGGTGTCCCGATCTGGCGAAGTTTGCGGAGTTATCGAGTTTGCACCTCATTTGGTGGAGAATGAGGAGCGTATGGCGGATGTTTACGAGAGGTTTGAAACCCGCGTCGTCGATATCTCATTTCTCATAAATTTTCTCTCTATTCGAGATGTTGTAAGCGAGGGCTCGATTGTTAGAAGCGAGATAACGAAAATACGTTCAATGAGGGACCATAACGAGGATCATACCAAAGATAGTAGTCATCGAATATAGCGATAACCCGGTGGAGAAAGAAGAATACGGACAAAGGTGGTAACCACTCTGGTGGTAATCGTGGCCATGAAAATAGAAGAAGCGAGTTGGGAGGAGATTTTAAAAGGAGATTCAACAGCGACCATGTGAAGCGCGTCGGTATGCCCGATGTGGCTGGTTCGAGGAGGAGAAAGACCATCGGTCGTATGTTACAAATCTTGGGGAAAGAGGACATATCATTGGCCCGCCCCTGACAGTTTAAGGTATGCTATAATTGTGGAAAAGAAGGACATATCGCTCGAGTTATGCGATATCGAAACCCTCCAGTCAATGTGAGGCGGTGACTCTCAAGGATGTCGAGAAAAGTCAAAGTCAGCGATTCTTGGAAGGCGTTTGTCGTGGCCGGTCAAAATCTGAGGAACGACGAAGTTAGCACGGGTTAGTTAATTATAAATTCTTGCGAAGTTTATACCTTACTAGATCTGGGTTCTACCCATTCTTTTATCTCTCTTGCTTTGCGCTCAGCGTTTGAACTTGACTACGGAGAAATTAGACTTTGACTTATTTATGGAGACTCCAGTTAGGAGAAACTTTCATTACATCCGTTGTTTAAAAATCTTGTTTGATTCAAGTTGGCACCATTACCTTACACATTGACCTTATCTCTTTAAAGATACTTGCTTTTGATGGATTGATTGGTTAACTACTCATCATACCAAAATTGATTGCTTTTGTAAGGTTGTTAGTTTTCATATTCTAAGCAACTTTATTATTGAATCAAGCGATCGAACCATTGTAGTCAAACATTTTCATATCAAGCCATGAAGTCGTTCGTTTATTACGGATGTCGAGTTTTCTTAGTCCATGTTATGGATTTGAATAAAGACACGTCGATTTGAATAATATTCTTGTTGTTATTGATTTTTCTGGCGTATTTCTGAAGAATTTATTGGCTTACTCCCAAAGTGATATTAAATTTTGTATCGACTTTGAACGGTACAAAACTCATTTCTAAAATCTCATGTCGAATGGCTCTATTGAACTTGAGGAGTTAAAAATTCAACTATAAATTTGGTACATGAGCCTTTATCTTGTGACTTCCTTTGTGGAATTCACTAAGCGGAACTCTCTATAGGGGCGTCGTATTAGATGCGATAGTAAAGCGATAGGTGTCATTGTGACGTCTTTATCGAAGATTGGGATATGAGTCGCGATTGAGAACTGAACCTAAGTCGATGTCGAAATCGTAGCTTTACAGGCTTAGTTGGTTATTATCGGAGATTCGTTGAAGGATATTCTCATCGCTATTCCATTATCGTGGTGACTCGTAGAGATACAAAATTCGAATGGAAGCGAGGAATGTGGGAAGAGCTTGAAGAACTCGAGAGGAGACTCATTTAAACACGTGTTACGACCATGCCATCTGGAAAAGCGAGCGTGGTAGTGGGCGTGTTGAGTAGAAGATCGTATCTGATCTGAGTACAATATTGTCAAAGACTCATTTAAGTATAATATACAAATAATAGAGATGGAGATGAAAACTCTAGGTACCCGCGTGATGATATCTGATGCGTGATGATATCTGAGTATAATCGACTTTAATCGATAAAGTTAAAAGGCATTCAAGCTACACCGGGTGATGAATTTGAAGAAGGAGGTGCGAAGTTGTTATTTTAAAAGCGAGAATCGGTGAGGTGAGAAAGCTCGAACCTTGATTTATTAATCCATTTGAAATTCTCGATCGAATAGGAGCGTGGCTATAGACTCGTTTTACCACCAAGTATGGCGTGTTCATAACGTTTTTCACGTATCGATGTTACGTAAATATGTGGACGACCCGAAACACGTCATTGAGTTAGAACCGGACGAGATAGCCAGAGACTTAACGTGTCACGAGGAGGTACTGTCGAGATTTTGTAGAGGAAAGAACATGACCTATGTCTGGGGTTATACCATAAGTTAAAGTTTTGTGGAGAAACCATCTTTATTGAGAAATGACACAGGGAGTTGGAAAGCGAAAATGAAAGCGAGGTATCTTTACCTTTTGAAACACACACGGTACGTCGTCGATTTAGAGGACGAAATTTCATAAGGAGGGAGGTTGTAAGACCAAAAATTTTTAAATAAAAAGGAATTTCCTTTATTTATTATTTTGAAATAGTAAGGGTTGATTTGATTAATGTGGATAGTTAAGGGTTAAATCATAAATATTTCAAAATAAGCAGTGGTTATAAAATATTCATTTTGTCGGGGAATATTAGTTTGGTGTGGAATATTAAATCTTTGTCGGGGAATATTAGTTTGGTGCGTAGAATATTAAATGCTTGTCGGGAATATTAAATGCGACAGTAGCGACCATGTGTGGCCCATGTGAAAGCGATTGGATGAGGAAAGCGACAAAGTTTGGGTGGTTATAAATAGCAGGCGTAGTTATTCTGATTAAGGCTATAGTTATTATTCTGATTAAGGCTGTTGGAATACCGGTGGTTAAAATCTGATGTCTGGCGTGGTTGCCTGCGATGCTACGCGGTATTACAGCGTATTGTTGAATTATTGATCCTTACGTGAAGAAGCCTTACTCGATAATTATTACGATGAATTCTTGTTCGATAGTTTATTTTATTGATTCAATAATTCTTTGCGTTGGTATTTTATATTATTCTTTGTTTGATAATTGTCATTTGCACGATATTTCCCATTATCGGATCGATAATTCATATTATTTGAATAATATTATTAGATAACATTATTGGCAATGTCTAGAAAGTTACATCTAAGGAGAGGTTTGGTCACTAATTTTGCGCCCGATGAGGAGAGATCCTTATTGGAAAGCCCCTCTTTCAGGGAGCGACTGGTTGTCGTAAATGTGATTACGTAATATTATTTGTGAATAATTAATTATTGATTCATATGATAAGGAAATATTTATTTTATATGAATATAAATGATGGATTTATTTATGTGGTTATTAATGAAGGAATTAATGTTGAGGTGTTTTATCGGTATTTTATCGGATTGGAGGTATTAAAAATCAAATCGGGGTTTTGAGATATATTGCGGGGTTATAATTTTTAATCAAATAGTTGGATTGTTGTAATTTTTGGGTATGTTATACATACATAAGTTGAGTATATGTCCACAAATTTTGAGCGAGTTAAAAATGAGCGAATGATTTGTTATGAATTTTAAGAGGTGTCGGATTAGAAAATTAGGTTTATAATTGATTTTGGTGGAAAATTCTAGAATTGAGTGGGCCCCACTTGTGGTTGGTGAAAAAATGTGCTGAATTTTATTTCAAATGTGGTGGGTGGCAATAGTAGCGAGTAAAGCCATCGGTGGCAGTCAAAATCTGCCTTGGTGGGCTAACATTTTCTATAAATAGAGGCTAAGTTAGAATTGAAAATCACACGAAACAAAGTTTTCTCTCTTTCTCTCTATTATTGAGCGTATTTTGTGAGTATTTAGATACTTTGAGAGTTCTTTATTGATCTGAAGTTTCATTCGATCATCACTTGAGCCTTTCCTTAGAAATCTTGATTCTTTGAGGTAAGGGATATTATTTTTTTCTCGAATGATATTATTTCTTGATATCATTATCTTTGAAATATTGATCTGAAGTTTTTATCAAATTTGGAACTTTTTCATGTCGGGGTTACTATTCATGAGTTCTTATTCACGAGTTCTTATTCATGAATTCTTATTCACGATTCTTATTCACGAGTCTTATTAAGCGTAAGCGTGAAAATGTTTTTTGTGGAATTTCTATCTTTTGGTGTCGAGATTCTTATTCACGTATCTGGCCTTTATTCACGTATCTGACCTTTATTCACGAATCTGGCCTTATTCATCGAAAAATAAAATTTCTTCTTTTAAGTCCAAAATATCTATTACGGATACTAGCTTTGATTGTATCCATGTTTTGATCATTCTTGAATTTTACACCACTATGATTATTTTTGAGGTATTGTTGGACATGGATAAAACAAAAGTACGAATCCTTAATCCTTAATCCTTGTCATTTTGTTTCCTTTGGATTCGTTCTTTAAAAAATATTTTCATCATCCTCGGTCTTAAATGATGATATTATTGAATATCTTTGGCACATAGTGCAAATGAATGATTTCTGAAGAATATCTTTGGCTGAAAAATGATGTTTAAATGAAGATGAGCAAATGACCATGATGAATATCTTTGGCTTTAGTGCAAAGATGAGCAGTGTTTAAATGAACATGATGGATTGATGAATATCTTTGGCACTGTAGTGCAAAGATGAGCAGTGTTTAAATGAACATGGCCGATGATGAATATCTTTGGCCTTTAGTGCAAAGATGAGCAGTGTTGAGATGAACATGGCCAGATTGATGAATATCTTTGGCACATGTGCAAAGATGAATATTTGATTTGAGATGAATATTGATTGATGTTACGAGGATAAAATATTGATGATGGTTTATTAAATTCATAGATTATAGTAGATTTCATTCTCTACGTAACTCTTACATGAATTATTATTTCATTGCGAATATTGATCTGAAACTTGTTGTCTATTGTATTCTATCAGATTTTTCCTGTTGGAGACTAACGATAATTTGTTGTATATTATCTTAGTCATAACATTCTTCTTTGGCTAGTTGAGCTCACCCTTTTCCTTGTTGTTCCATTTTTCTTCTCGGGGCGAGAATGTAGCGAGTCTTAGTAGTCGGGGTATGGAATGAAGGTTCTAGAGAGAGTTGTTTAGTAGTCCTCACCATTATTGTAAAATAATGTATCAATAAATGTGATGAGGATTTATTTGAGTATAAATATTATCTAGAAGATAATATTTGTATTTAAACTCACAGTTTTATTGTTGTGATAATAAAGTTGTAGTTGTTTACGTACCATGTATTTGGCGACTTCGAGAATGGGTTGGATGGAATGGACCTATTTTGGGGTCGTCACATTAATGGAAATTACTTATTCACGATACTTGATTATTATTCACGAATCAGCACTATTCATCTTAAAAATGAAAATTTTCCTTTTCGCCTAAAATATCTATTGTGGATACTAGCTTTGATTGTATCCATGTTTTGATCATTCTTGAATTTTACACCACGATGATTATTTTTGAGGTATTTTTGGACATGGATAAAACAAAGTCTGAATCCTTAATCCTTAATCCTTGTCATTTTGTTTCACTAGATTCGTTTCTTTAAAAATATTTTTCATCATCCTCGGTCGATTTTAAATGATGATATTATTGATTGAATATGCAGTGTTTAGATGAACATGACCAATGATGAATATCTTTGGCACGTAGTGCAAATGAATATTTGATTCGAGATGTATATTGATTGATGTTACGAGGGATAAAAGATAGAGCGATGAACTTTTAAATTCATACATAGAAGATAGTAGTTTGCATTCTCTACTTAACTCTTCTAATGAATTATTATTTTCATTGCGAATATTGATTTAAAAACTTGTTGTCTATTGTATTCTATTAGATTTTTCCTGTTGAAGACTAATGACAATTTGTTGTATATTATCTTAGTCATAATATTCTTTCTTGGGCTAGTTGAGCTCATCCTTTTCCTTTTTTGTTCCATTTTTCTTCTCACGAGGAGAGAATATAAGCGAAATCTGAGTCGGGGTATGGAATGAAGGTTCTAGAGAGAGTTGTTTAGTAGTCCTCACCATTTTTGTAAAATAATGTATCAATAAATGTGATGAGGATTTATTTGAGTATAGATATTATGCAGAAGATAATATTTGTATTTAAACTCATAGTTTATATGTTGTAATAATAAAGTTGTAGTTGTTTACATACCATGTATTGACAACTCAAAATGGGTGATGTATACCTATTTTGGGGCGTCACATTAGTATCGAGATTAGGGATATGATCTCCATGCGGAGATCGGGAATAGAACTAGGAGGGAGAGACGAGTAAATCCTTCGCTAGTGTGTCCTACCTAAAGCTTATTTGTTAGTTGGTTAAGTATATAGGGATATTATGTGATATATTGATTTCTTAATTAACCCTTGTTTTATGACGATGTTTGAGAATGTCGAATTGAGAATATTAACAATGGAGTAAATGAGGCCGTGGAGATGCCTGTCTTTACCAACGAGGAGAACGTCTGACAAAGTTGGCAATGTTCCTCCCGTGAACAACACCACCGAAGCGAGATGATGAACGAGGGATGTTTAGAAGCTTTTTGCGGTTCATGCAAAATCGAGACGAGGAGACTCGTGTTCAAAATACGGAGGAAATGATAGCAATTCAAGGGTTGTCACAACCCAAACGGTTTAAAGAGTTGGGACCACCAAAATTTAAGGGAAAAGCTAGATCCGATCATAGGCGGAAACATGGGTCAAGCAAATTACCAAGATATTCGATGTCTTGGGATGCACGGAGGAATGAAGGTTCCATTCGCCACCTTTATGTTCCGTAATGGCGGTGATCATCGGTGGTGAATCGTGAAACGTACCCATCCAAATTTTCGCTCAAAGATGTCTTGGGAGAGCGTTTGAAACTATTTAATGACAAATACTTTCACGAAAGTGTTCGTCGTATGAAGGAAGTGGAGTTCATCGATTAGAACAAAACAAAGCATGGCGGTGTCTCGATGACGAGGCAAAGTTTGCGAGTTATCCGAGTTTGCACCTCATTTGGTGGAGAATGAGGAGCGTGTATGGCGCGGATGTTTCTTAGAGGTTTGAAACCTAAGATACGTCGATATTTCATTTCTCATAAATTTTCTCTCTATTCGGATGTTGTAAATGGGCTCAATTATTAGAAGCGAGATAACGAAAGTACTACCAACCGAGGGACCACAACTAGGATCATACTAGGAGATGGCGGTCAACAAAACAACGATAACCAAATGGAGAAAGAAAAAGACGGACAAAAATGGTAACCACTCTGGTGGTAATCATGGCCGTGAAAATAGAAGAAACGAGTGAGGAGGAGATTTTAAAAGAGGAGATTTAACAACGACCATGTGAAGACGAGCAAGTCTTAGAAAACAACCGGGTTCTAAGGGAGGAGAACGACCACCGGTCGTATCTTTATAAATCTTGGGAAGAGGGACATATCGATCAAACCGCCTGAACAGTTCAAGGTATGCTATAATTGTGGAAAGGAAGGACATATCGCTTTCGAGATTATGCAGAAGCGAAACCTAGTTCAATGAGACGATGAGTCAAAAGACTGTCACGAGAAAAGTCAAAGTCAATCGGTTCTGGAAGAGCGTTTGTTGTGACTGGTCAAAATCGAGAGAACCCAAACGAGGTGATCATGGGTAAGTTATTTATAAATTCTTGCGAAGTTTATACCTTACTTGATCTGGGGTGCTACCCATTCATTTATCTCTCCTACTTGTGCTCAACGTTTAAATTTGACTCGGAAAAATTAGACTTTGACTGTCTGTGGAAACTCTGTTAGGAGAAACTTTCATCACATCCATTTGTTTATAAATCTTGTTTGATTCAAGTTGGCACTATCACCTTACACCGTTGACCTTATCTCTTTAAAGATACTTGCTTTTGATGTGATTTTAGAGATTGATTGGTTAACTACTCATCATGCCAAAATTGATTATTTTCGTAAGGTTGTTAGTTTTCATATTCCTAACCAACCTATTATGCAATTCAACAACTAAACCATTAAAATCAATCACCGTCATATCTAATCATAAAGCTATTCGTTTATTGAAAAAAGGATGTCAAGCTTTCTTAGCCCATGTTATGAATTTGAATAAAGACACGTCAAATTTGAATAATATTCTGTTATTGACTTTCCCGACGTATTTCTGAAGAACTTCCGGTCTACCCCAAGAACGTGAAGTTGAATTCTTTATTGATCTTGAACACAGTACAAAGCCCATTTCTAAAATCCCATATCGAATGGCTCTATTGAACTTCAGAGTTAAAGGTCCAACTACAATAATTGTTGGACATCGGTTTGATTAAATCTAAGACATCTCCTTGGGGTGCTCCTATTTTATTCGTAAAGAAAAGAAAGGAGGAGTATGCGACTTTGTATTGACTATCGAAAATTGAACCATGTCACCATCAAGAATAGGTATCCTCTACCTCGTATTGATGACTTGTTTGACGATTCTGAGGGGCACAATTCTTTTCAAAAATCGATCTTAGCTTACGGATATCATCACCAAGATTAGAACTTAGGATATTCAAAGATCGCCTTTAGAACTCCCTATGCAGGCATTATGAATTCTTAGTCATGTCTTTCTGACCGACTAATGCTCCTGCGACTTTCATGGATATGATGAACCGAGTATTCAAGGAATATTTGGATCGATTCGTTGTTGTTTTTTTATTGATGACATCCTTATATATTCCAAAAGTCGTGAAGATCATGAGCACCATTTGAAATTTGGTACTCGAAAGCCGTTGAAAACAAACTATATGCCAAATTGAAGAAATACGAGTTACGGCTTGAGGAAGTAGCATTCCTTGGGCATGTGGTGTCGAAACATGGAGTATCCGTGGACCCTGCGAAGATTGAAGCAATACAAAGTTGGGAAGCAACCGGTTTCGGTGGCCAAAATCGTAGCTTTTGGGCTTAATGGTTATTATCGGAGATTCGTGGAAGGATTTTCTCGAATCGCTACTCCATTAACTCAAATGACACGGAAAGATATAAAATTCGTTTGGAGCGAAGAATGCGAGAAGAGTTTCCAAGAGCTTAAGAGGAGACTTATTTGACTTTTTGTTACAACAATACCATCTGGTTCGGATGGATTTGTTATCTCTGATGATGCTTCGAGGCAAAGGTTAGGATGTGTTCCCATGCAACGTGGGAAAGTCATAGCCTTTATGCCTCATGACAACTTAAAGAATATGAGAGGAATTATCCTACTCATGATCTAGAGTTAGCGTGATCGTTTCGCTTAAAGATATGGAGGCACTTGTCTATATGGGGAGAAAGTGGAGATATATTCGAGACCATAAAAGCCTCAAATATTTCTTCACGCAAAAGGAACTCAACATGCAAGAAACGACGTTGGCTTTAGTTGTTGAAAGATTACGACCACACTATTCAATACCATCCCGAAAAAGCGAGCGTGGTAGGTGGTAGCGTTGAGTAGAAGATCATATCACGAGGCAGGTGCGATGATGTCAAGTATACGCGTAGAGCCAACTTTAATAGAAAAAGTTAAGGTTGCTTTCGAGCCACCGAATCTTGAACGTCGATGATGCGTATGAAGAAGAAAGTACTGAAGGAATACTTGAGTCCACTCCGGACTTTGTGTCCCTAACGACTCGATTTGAAGTACAAGATTATGATGGAGGCACACAATACACCATTTGCAATCCATCTCGGAAGTACCAAATGTATCGTGATCTTCGACATACATTTTGGTGGAAAAAAACTATGAAGAGAGAGATTGCAAAGTTTATCTCAATGTGTTTAACTTGTCAACGTGTAAAGTGAAGACATCTAGTACCTAAGGGTCCGTTGCAACCACTTGAGATTCAAATGGAAGTGGGAACACATTACCATGGATTTAGTTTCGGGTCTTCCTACGGTTTCTCAAGGCATCAACGCTTATTTGGGTTATTGTTGATAGATTAACCAAGTCCGCTTTCATTTCTTGCCGATCTGGAGACTTATTCCTTGAACGTCTTCTTTAGTATATGCGTGAATAAGATTGTGAGGTTTTATGACATGCTGTATCCATAGTTTGAGATCTTGACCCAAGATTCACTTCAAGATTTTGGGTTAGCTTGCAAAAAGCTATGAGCGCAGATTCTGATTGATTCGGCATACCATCCTCAAAGCGGACGACAATCGAAAAGGACTATTCAAACTCTTGAAGATCTATTAAGACTCTGTGTCCTGACTTCAAGGCGGTTGGATAAGTATTTACCATTGGTGGAATTCTCCTACAACAACAGATTATCGAGCAAGTATAGGTGTGGCTCCATTTGAAGCATTATATGGACGAAAGTGTCGCTCTCCAATATGTTGGGATGAGGTGGGTGAAGCAACATTGTTGGGACCCGAGTTAGTATGTATGACTACCGAAAAGATCCAAATGATTCGACAACGTATACAAACGGCACAAGATAGACAAAAGAGTTATGCGGATCTTCATCAAAAGGACGTGGAATTTAGTATAGGGGATCATGTATTGTTGCGAGTTCTTCCATGGAAAGGAGTTACAAGATTTGGGAAGAGAGGAAAGCTCAATCCACGATTTATTGGTCCATTTCAAATTCTTGACCGTAGAAATGTAGCCTATAGACTCGCGATTACCTCCGAGTATGTCTCGTGTTCATAATGTGTTTCATATATATCGTATTTCAGTAAATATGTGAAAGACTCAACCATGTTATAGAGTTAGAACCGGACGAGATAGCCAAGAAGACTTAACGTCGAGAAGAGGTACTGTCGAAGATTTTGGATAGGAAGGAGCATGTCCTACGCCAAGAAAGGTCATACCACAAGTTAAAGTTTTGTGGAAGAATCATGTTATAGAGGAAATGACACGGGAATTGAAAGCGGAAATGAAAGCGATGTATCCTCACCTTTTGAAACACCAGTAGTGCGTCGTCGATTTCGAGAGACGAAATTTCATAAGGAGGGAGGTTGTAAGACCCCAACTTATTATTAATGAAATTTAATTTTTTCTATTTATTATTTTGAAATAGTAAGGGTTAATTTGATTAATGTGGATAGTTATGGGTAAAATACGCAAACATTTTTAAATAAGCAAGTGGTTATAAAATATTCATTGTTGTGGAGAATCTTCGTTTGGTCGTGGAATATTCTTCATTGTCGGAAATATTAAATGACGGCCAGCGATCTTTTTGTGGGCCCCATAACTGGAAAGCAATTGGATGAAGAAAACGACAAATATAAGTTGTTTAAAAATAACGGCGTAGTTATTACAGATTATCTTGTTAAAATACTCGGTGGTTAAAACACAAGAAGATACTGGTATTGCACCAATTATTGATTCTTACGTAAAAAGGCACTACTTTCAATAATGGTTATAGTAATTAATGCTCATTATTTTATTGATTTAATAATTCTTTGCGTTGATATTTTATATTGTTGTTGTTTGATAATTGTCATTACACGATATTTTCATTATCGAAGCGATAATTCATATTATCTGAATAATATTATTAGATAACATTATTAGCGATGTCTAGAAAATTACATACAGAGAGGTTTGGTCACCTAATTAACGGCCAAGTGAGGAGAAATTCTTATTGAAAGCCCTGCTCACAGGAACCGCTTAGTTATCGATATTGTGATTTTGTAATATTATTTGTGAATAATTAATTATTGATTCATATGATGAGGAAAATATTGATTTTATGTGGATATAGATGTAGAAAATTTTAATGTGACAATTGTTAAAATTGAAATTTTATCTTTTTCGATAAAATAATTCATTTAAATATATTATTATATTTTAATAATATAATAATGGTGATATTTTTACAACGAATGTGGGATATATGAGTATACGAGGAGGAAGAGTATTTTTGTTGCAATAAATGTTTAAAACATGTTAAACATGTCGGTGGACCCCATTTATTGATTTGAAATTTGATTATACCAAAAATCGTCTGTTTGTGGATTTCGATTCGATTTTCATTTGGAATTGAAAAACTTTCTTACGTAAAGTTGTAGAGAATTGAATTTCTTATAAAAAGTCATGAGTTTCAAATTTTTCGACAAAAGGGCTATTTATTGTAAATTATTGAAGTTTCAAGCTCAAAATAATTGATTTTTTGAAGTATAAAATATTTAAAATGACAAAAACGTCTTTTGTCATTATTGTGGAGTCTTGTATGTGTTAGAAGTGGCTGAATTCAGATCTCTAAATGTGGGCGTAGGAATAAAATTAATAAATTAATATTTTAATAAATTTTACTGCTTTGGTGTTCTAAGCATTTTCCTATAAATAGGGTCTTAGGTTAGAATTGAAAATCACACCGAAATCAAGTTTTCTCTCTATATTATCGAGCGTATTCTTGTGAGTATTTTGAGTATATTTTGAGTATTTCTATACTGGTGCGAGTTCAAGTCATAGCCTTTATATCCTGTGTTTCAAATTTAAGATCTTGATCTTTCGAGGTAAGGGATATTATTATTTTTCGTAATGATATTATTTCTTCAATATCATTATCTTTGAAATATTGATCTGAAGTTTTATCAAATTTAGAACTTTTGGTGCTCTGAGTTACTTATTCACGTATACTGATCTTATTCACGAATGGGCACTATTCATCGAAAATGAAAATTTTCCTTTTCGCCTAAAATATCTATTGTGGATACTAGCTTTGATTGTATCCATGTTTTGATCATTCTTGAATTTTACACCACGATGATTATTTTTGAGGTATTTTGGGACATGGATAAAACAAAAGTACGAATCCTTAATCCTTAATCCTTGTCATTTTGTTTCACCGGATTCGTTTTTTTAATATTTTTCATCATCCTCGGTCTTAAATGATGATATTATTGAATATCTTTGGCACGTAGTACAAAGATGAATGATTTCGATGAATATCTTTGGCCCGTGGTGCAAAGATGAGCAGTGTTTAGATGAACATGACCAATGATGAATATCTTTGGCTGTAGTAGTGCGAGATGAATATTTGATTCCGGATGTATGTTGATTGATGTTACAGGGATAAAAGATGAGCGATGAACTTTTAAATTCATACATAGAAGATAGTAGTTTGTATTCTCTACTTAACTCTTCTAATGAATTATTATTTCATTGCGAATATTGATTTAAAAACTTGTTGTCTATTGTATTCTATTAGATTTTTCCTGTTGAAGACTAATGATAATTTGTTGTATATTATCTTAGTCATAATATTCTTTACCGGGCTAGTTAAGCTCACCCTTTTTTTTTTTTTTTGTTCCATTCCATTTTTCTTCTCACGAGGCGAGAATATAATGAAAATGCAGAGTCGGGGTATGGAATGAAGGTTCTAGAGAGAGTTGTTTAGTAGTCCTCACCGTTTTGTAAAATAATGTATCAATAAATGTGATGAGGATTTATTTGAGTATAGATATTATGCAGAAGATAATATTTGTATTTAAACTCACAGCTTTATATGTTGTAATAATAAAGTTGTAGTTGTTTATGTATCATGTATTTACAACTCAAAATGGGTGATGTATACCTATTTTGGGGGCGTTACAATTTTTATTAAGAAAAACATTTTTTTTATTGTTGGTGGGCCCCACTGGTGTTGAGTGCATGCTGAATTCAGATTCTTGGTGTACGTAGAAAATTTAATAAATAATATTAATATTTTATTAAATTTTCTGCTTTGGTGTTCTAAGCATTTTTCTATAAATAGGGTGCTTAGGTTAGAATTGAAAATCACACTGTAAATCAAGTTTTCTCTATATTATCGAGTGTATTCTTGTGAGTATTTTGATATCTTGAGTGTTCTTTATCTGCAAGTTCGAGTTAGTTCGTTATTCCAAATCAATCTTGCTCTTTTGAGGTAAGGGATAGTAAGTGATTTTAAGGGATTGAAAGGGATGTTATTTTCTTCGTAAGTGATATTATTTCTTCAATATCATTATGTTGAAATATTTGTTTGAATTTTTTTATCAAATTTGGAACTTTTTCATGTCGGGGTTACTATTCATGAGTTACTATTCACGAGTTACTATTCATGAGTTACTATTTACGAGTTACTATTCACGCGTTACTATTCACGTCCGGTTACTATTCATGAGTTACTATTCACGAGCTACTATTCACGGGCACTATTCACTACAAAATTGGTTTCTTTTTCTAACCAAATTATAGTTGATTTATAAATCTATATGTTGATTATATTGATTTTATTATCATATATAACATTTTTATAACCCTTATGTTGAAATTTTCTTTCACTGGAGTGTAAAGATGGGTAGATTATTGGTATGATCATGACTAGGGTTCTCTTTGGCCAGTAGTGAAAAATTGAATTGTGACTGATATGATCATGACCATTGAATTTATAATTGAATATCTTTAGCTTAAGTGCAAAGGTGAATTTATCAACATGGTTATAATTATTGTTTATATAAATTCTGAAATAATTATATATTTCTTTGAGATATGAATATCTTTGGCCTGTAGTACAAAGATAACTTGTTGTTGAATATCTTTGGCATGTAGTGCAAAGATGACTTGTTGATGAATATCTTTGGCCTGTAGTGCAAAGATGACTTGTTGATGAATATCTTTGGCCCGTAGTACAAAGATGAATTTATTAGTAGGATTATGAACATAAATTGTGATTTGGTATAACCATAATCTTTGATGTTTCGGTGATGAAAATTATCTTTGTCTGGATGAGAAAAGGAATTTAGAACAACAATTACGATTATGAGTTATACATGTGATTGTGGGCGAGAATTGTTGATTGATGTTACGAGGATAAAACATTATTGGTGGACTTTTAACATGGAGAAGATAATAGACTTTATAGTCTATTTGACTCTTCTAATGGATTGCTTCGTTCATTATGACTATGGTTGAAAAGTTTTATCATCTACCATATGTTCTAAATCTACGATTTATTACCGCTGAAGGCTATTGATAATTTATTTATCTTTAGTCACGATAGTCTTTACTGAGCTAGTTGTGCTCACCCTTTTGCTTCACAATTATTTTCAGGTAATAAAAGTGTAGCTGGGATAAGCGGAGAATAACAGGGGAATAGAATGGTGGTCATCATTTAGTAGTTATATTTGGTGAATCAACTAGGGTGAGGCGAACCCAACGTTAGAAGAGTGTTTTGCCACTATCATATAAGATGTCTAATGACATACCACCTCGTGTCATCATAAGATAGGGTTGTGCTCATCCGCTTGCTGAGTATATTTACGAGCACTACCTATATAATCTTGGTGTTTGTTTGGAGTTTAATTCCCAATTAGAGATAGTGGAGATAATGATATGTCAAGAGAAGACTCACCATTGGGAAGAATATGATAGTAATCTTCTCGTTTTTCTTTGGGGTCTATTGGGTCAACCAAGGATAATTCTATGGCCATATGATATCCTTGACGCATGGCCTCCCATGTACGAAGGTTTCCTTGAGCACTTCCCAAAGATTCTAATTTCTAAAAGCAGTTTTGACTATACCTTTATGTAAGGTGTCATTGTGACGTCTTATCCAAAGTTGGTGTCCGGAGTTACGCTTAGTATATATTTGTATTTAAACTCACGGTTTAAGTGTTGTAAATATCTTGCACGACAATTGTATTAATAAAGTTGTAGTTGTTTTACGTATCACGTATTTTGGCGACTTCGAGAATGGGTTGGATGGAATGGACCTGCTTTGGGGTCGTCACAGTTGGCATGTAGTGCAAAGATGGTCTGTTGATGAATATCTTTGGCCCGTAGTGCAAAGATGAATTTATTAGTATGATTATGAACATGAATTGTGATTTGGTATAACCATGATCTTTAATGTTTCAGGTGATGAAAATTATCTTTGTCCTGGATGAGAAAAGGAATTTAGAACTACAATTACGATTATGAGTTATACATGTGATTGTGGACATGAATTGTTGATTGATGTTACAGGGATAAAACATTATTGGTGGACTTTTAACATGGAGAAGATAATAGACTTTATAGTCTATTTGACTCTTCTAATGGATTGCTCCGTTCGCCGCAACTATAGTTGAAAAGTTTTATCATCTACCATATGTTCTAAATTTCTGATTTATTACTGTTGAAGGCTATTGATAATTTATTTATCTTTAGTCAAGATATTCTTTACTGAGCTAGTTGTGCTCATTCTTTTTCTTCACAATTCCTTTTAGGTAATACGAGTGTAGCTGGGTCGAGCGGGGATAACAGGGGAATAGAACGGTGGTCTATAACTGTTGAGGTTCTCCCTAAATAGGTGAGGCAAACCCAACTTTGGAAGGGTGTTTTGTCACTTATCATACAAGATGTCTAATGACGTCTGACCTCGAAATCATCATAAGATGTGGATGTGCTTCATCCACTTGCTTGAGTATATATACTGAGCACTACCTATATAATCTTGGAGTTTGGTTGAAGTATAATTCTCAATTAGAGACGGTGGAGATAATGATATGTCAAGAGAAGACACGCCATTGGGAAGAATATGATAGTAATCTTCTCGTTTTTCTTTGGGGTCTATTGGGTCAACCAAGGATAATTCTATGGCCATATGATATCCTTGACGCATGGCCTCCCATGTACGAAGGTTTCCTTGAGCACTTCCCAAAGATTCTAATTTCTAAAACAGTTTTTGACTATACCTTTATGTAAGGTGTCATTGTGACGTGCTATCCAAAGTTGGTGTCCAGAGTTACAGTTAGTATATATTTGTATTTAAACTCACAGTTTAAGTGTTGTCGTATCTTGCACGACAATTGTATTAATAAAGTTGTAGTTGTTTTCTGTACCATGTATTTGGCGACTCAGAATGGGTTGGATGGAATGGACCTGTTTTGGGGTCGTCACAGTTGGCATGTAGTGCAAAGATGGTCTGTTGATGAATATCTTTGGCCCGTAGTGCAAAGATGAATTTATTAGTATGATTATGAACATGAATTGTGATTTGGTATAACCATGATCTTTAATGTTTCAGGTGATGAAAATTATCTTTGTCCTGGATGAGAAAAGGAATTTAGAACTACAATTACGATTATGAGTTATACATGTGATTGTGGACATGAATTGTTGATTGATGTTACAGGGATAAAACATTATTGGTGGACTTTTAACATGGAGAAGATAATAGACTTTATAGTCTATTTGACTCTTCTAATGGATTGCTCGTTCCGCTGCAACTATGGTTGAAAAGTTTTATCATCTACCATATGTTCTAAATTTCTGATTTATTACTGTTGAAGGCTATTGATAATTTATTTATCTTTAGTCAAGATATTCTTTACTGAGCTAGTTGTGCTCATTCTTTTTCTTCACAATTCCTTTTAGGTAATACGAGTGTAGCTGGGTCGAGCGGGGATAACAGGGGAATAGAACGGTGGTCTATAACTGTTGAGGTTCTCCCTAAATAGGTGAGGCAAACCCAACTTTGGAAGGGTGTTTTGTCACTATCATACAAGATGTCTAATGACGTACAACCTCGAGTCATCATAAGACAGGGATGTGCTCATCCACTTCTTTGAGTATATATCTGAGCAGCACTACCTATATAATCTTGGAGTTTGGTTGAAGTATAATTCTCAATTAGAGACGGTGGAGATAATGATATGTCGAAGAGAAGACACGCCATCGGGAAGAATATGATAGTAATCTTCTCGTTTTTCTTTGGGGTCTATTAGGTCAACCAAGGATAATTTTGTGGGCATATGATATCTATCATAACCTGCTATTTATGGGCCTCCTATGTGCGAAGGTTTCTTGAACACTTTCCAAAGATTTTAATTTCTAAAACGCTTCTAGATTGTACCTTTATGTAAGGTATCACCGCGAGGTCTTTGTCCATAGTTGGGACATGAGTCGTAGTTGGTATTAAAACTCACAACATATGAGTTGTTGTATTTTGCACGACAATTGTTGTAATAAAGTAATAGTTGTTTTCTGTACCATATATTTGGCGACTCAGAATGGGTTGGATGGAATGGACCTGTTTTGGGGGCGTCACACGTTTTATCTTGGAAAACAATTATTCAATTAATCCTTAGCACATGTGAGGGAATAAATTTACTTTAAGGAGACTTTGTAAATTCAAAGGACTCAGATTTATTTGTTACTCATTTTATAATTTGTTTATGTTCTGCATAAATTTTATTATTAAATAATACTATATATTAGAGATAACAGACAACTCATCAATTATTATTCAACTTATTTTCATTTTCAAATTATAAAATTTGTAAGACCCCGAAATTTTTTAAATAAAAAGGAATTTTCTTTATTTATTATTTTGAAATAGTAAGGGTGGATTTGATTAATGTGGTTAGTTATGGGTAAAATGCTAAATATTTCAAAATAAGCAAGTGGTTATAAAATATTCATTGTTGTTTGGGAATATTAGTTTGGTCGTGGAATATTAAATCGCTTGTGAATAATATTAAATGACCACAAGCCCACCATGTGTGGGCCCCATAACCCATGAAAGCGATTGGATGAAGAAAACGACAAATATAAGTTGGTTAAAAAACTCTGCGTTAGGCATTTGGAATACCCGTTGGTTAAAAATACGATGTCTGGCGTGGTTGCAGATGACACCAGATTGCATGATTGTTGAATTATCGATCCTTACGTAAGAAAGCCACTACTCAATAATTTTCACGATGAGTTATTGCTCATATTTTATTTTATTGATTCAATAATTGTCATACGTTGATATTTTATGTTATTGTTGTTCAATAATTGTCAACGCATTATCTCCATTATCGGATCAATAATTCATATTATTTAAATAATATTATTAGATAGCATTATTAGCGAATGTCTAGAAAGTTACATCGAGGAGAGGTTTGGTCACCTAATCATTGCGGCATGAAGGAGAAATCCTTATCTGAAAGCCCTCTTTCCGGGAACTACTGGTTGTCATAATTGTGATTCGTAATATTATTTGTGAATAATTAATTATTGATTTATATGATAAGAAAATATTTATAAATGATGGATTTATTTGTTTTATGTGGTTATAATTGAATGATTTAATGTTGAGGTGTTTTATCAAGAATTTTGTCCGAATGGAGGTATTAAAAATCAAATCGATTTTTTTACGATATATTGCGTGAGTTATAATTTTTATTCAATAGTTGGATCGTTGTAATTTTTGGATATGTTATACATACATAAGTTGAGTATATGTCCACAAATTTTGAACCGTTAAAATGAACGAATGATTTGTTATGAATTTTAAGAGGTGACCGATTCTAAAATTAGGTTTATAATTGATTTTGGTGGAAAATTCTAGAATTGAGTGGGCCCCACTTGTGGTTGGTGAAGAAATGTCTTTGAATTTTATTTCAAATGTGGTGGGTGGGAATAGTAGCGAGTAAAGCCATCGAGTTCAGCGAGTTAAGTCCGCTTGACGTCTTAACATTTTTCTATAAATAGAGGGCTAAGTTAGAATTGAAAATCACACCGTAAACAAGTTTTCTCTTTTCTCTCTATATTATCGAGTGTATTTGGTGAGTATTTTGAGTATACTTTGAGTATTGTTAGACGGTTGCAAGTTCCCTTCAAAGACTATATCCTGTGTTTAACTGAAGTCACTGTCTTTCGAGGTAAGGGATGTTATTTTCTTCTCAAATGATATTATTTCTTCAATATCATTATGCTAAAATATTGGTTGGAACTTTTTATCAAATTTGGAACTTTTTCACGTTTAGGGTTCTTTATTCATGAGTTACTTATTCATGAGTTACTATTATTCACGAGTTACTATTCATGAGTTACTTATTCACGAAGTTACTATTCACGAAAGTCTTATTCATTGAAGCGTGAAGATGTTTTTTTGTGGAATTTCTATCTTTTGGTGTCTTTGAGTTTCTTATTCACGATACTCAAGACTATTCATTCACGAATCTGACTATTCATTCTAAAAAATGAAAATTTTTCTTTTCGCCTAAAATATCTATTCGGATACTAGCTTTGATTGTATCCATGTTTTGATCATTCTTGAATTTTACACCACTATGATTATTTTTGAGGTATTTTTGGGCGTGGATAAAACCAAGTACTGAATCCTTAATCCTTGTCATTTTGTTTCAATGGATTCGTTTTTTAAAAATATTTTCATCATCCTCGGTCTTAAATGATGATATTATTGAATATCTTTGGCACATAGTGCAAAGATGAATGATTTCTGAAGAATATCTTTGGCACAGTAGTCAAAGATGAGCAGTGTTTAAATGAATACGACCGATCGATGAATATCTTTGGCCCAGTAGTGCAAAGATGAATGATTTCTGAAGAATATCTTTGGCTCAGAGTCTGCAAAGATGAACAGTGTTTAAATGAACACGATGGATCGATGAATATCTTTGGCCTTTAGTGCAAAGATGAACAGTGTTGAGATGAAATATGACCGATCATGAATATCTTTGGCCCAGTAGCGTAAAGATGAATATTTGATTTGAGATGAATATTGATTGATGTTACGAGGATAAAATATTGATGATGGATCGTTAAATTCATAGATTATAGTAGATTTCATTCTCTACGTAACTCTTCTATGAATTATTATTTCCTGCTATTGAATATTGATCCGAAACTTGTTGTCATTGTATTCTATCGATTTTTCCTCATTGAAGACTAACGATAATTTGTTCTATATTATCTTAGTCATAACATTCTTTACTTTGGCTAGTTGAGCTCACCCTTTTTCTTTTTGTTCCAATTTTTTTCTCGGGAGGCGAGAATATAAGCGAAAACAGTTAGGGTATGGAATGAAGGTTTTAGAAAAGGATTGTTTAGTAGTCCTCACCATTTTTTTAATGTATCAATAAATGTGATGAGGATTTATTTGAAAGTATAGATATTGCCTGAAGATAATATTTGTATTCAAACTCACGATTTCTTGTTGTAATAATAAAGTTGTAGTTGTTTACATCACGTATTTTGGCGACTTCGAGAATGGGTTGGATGGAATGGGCCTATTTTGGGGGGCCACAAAATTAATATCGACTTATTTTTTTAAAAATTAATTTCAAACGTATTCAAATTTAAAATTGATATAAATTTATTTAATTCATGTCAATATAATTAAAAATATTATAAAAGTACTATTAATTATCAAATTTAATATTTTCAAAATTTAAATGAATCATATTAATTTTAAATTAAAAATATCATAAATTAACTTTTTAAAGTTAATATTTATCTTATACTCCTTCCTATTCATATTAAATTATCGTTTGGAGAGTTTCATTTTATTCAATATAAGTTATCGTTTTGGAATCCCTATCTTATATTGCACTATTTTTCCTAATTTACCCCTCTATTTAATATGCTTAGTAAATGCAATTCCATGGACCATTGTGGAGAAAGAAATAATTAATTAGGGATACAAAAGATATTTTGTGTTATTTCTTAATAAGTGTCTTAACTCTAAAAAGACACTTAATATGAATAGGAGGAGTATACATTCTTAAATTCTGATCCATTCAATACTTATGTACATTTGTTTAGAAATTTGAATGAAGTTTGAATGGTTGAATCGGTCAATCGGCTTGTTTTTGGTGCTGAATTCTTTGAATCGGTAAGATGGATGAAATTTGAATGATTAAGTCGATTTTTTTTAAATTGAATTCAATGAATGAAAGCGATTAAATGAAGTAAAAAAATAAAAAATAAAAAAAATATTAAGTAATATTAAATAAATTTACAACAATTTTGAATTATTTTAGAAGGGTAAATTAATAAATTTTTGTCATTCAGATGTTTCAGACATGTTAATTATCAAACAACTTTTTTCATTCACATTCAGATTCAACTCATTCAGATTCAGATTCAGCTCATTCAGATTCAGATTCATTCAATTTTTATCAAACACCCCCTTACTCTATAAATTACTTAAAATTTGAATAAAATAAATATTATTTTACAGTTGAATACAATTGATAAATTATACGCTCTTTTATAAAATAAAAAAATTATTATTAATGTTTATAATTCAATTTGATGCATTCTCAAATTTAATAAATTTGCTAAAAATTAAAAAATAATAAATTTTATAAGTAGTAGTATTTTTTTTCTAAATAAGTTATAATATGTATTGATTAAATTTATATTAATTTAAATTTAAAAATATTACATACTTATTTCAAAAAAGATTAATAAATTAATAGCGATTTTCTAATTAAAAAACAAGAGGTTGTAGTAGCCAATACAAAGGTCAAATAATTACTATCGTGTTTTGACTGTTGGAACTTTTAATTTTTAATTTTTAATTTTTAAATTTCATTATTTAAAAAATAAATATAAAAAACATGTTGAGTATATAGTGAAAAAATTAAATCTGTATTATGCATAATTATTCAATAATATTACAGAGTAAGAATAGAGATAAATAACATTATTGTAGAATATTACTGTATTACTTTTGATTCTCTACGGTTTATTTCGTCAAAAAGGCTTTTAAGCATATAAATGAATTATATATTTCTGTGCATGTACACAATTAATTGTGTGTATAAATTATGGAGTATAGACTAAAATAATTTTTTTATAAAATTTAGTGGAGCAAGTAGAAAAATTGGGTCAAGTGAAAACCCGAAACTGTACCCGTGGGAGTGTGTGTCCACTGACCTCGATTTTTTCTGCACTGCTGGACCAAAACCCTAGTGTTTTTCTGAAAGAAGCTCACTCAGATCGCCAATGGCGGCAACAACAATCTCTCTACAATTGAGGACCAACAAAATTAGAGCAATTCAAAACACTAGTTTTATCCAGTTATTTTCTTCATCTTCTTCAACCCCAGAACCCCCCATCAATGACGAGGATCTGAACACAACATTATCACCTTCACAATCAAGATCTTCATTCTCATCCTTCTTCAGCGACGTCAAAGCCAGTCTTAAGCAAGACCAATCTCATCCCCAGCCCTCACCCCGCAAACCTTTTTCTTTCTCCTCCAATCCTCTCCCGTCAGAAAAGCCCTCCAAAATCTCCTCTTTCGAAGATATCCGCAAAAACCTCTCCGAGTACCGCCTTCGCTCTGCCGTTCCACCTCCCCGCGGCGTTGACTCATCTTCATCCTCATTTCCTCCCCCATCTCGGTCTTCGGAACACATCTCATTTCAAGAGCTTTACAAGAGAAACGCTGTCCCAAAAATCGAAGAATCAAAAACCCCAGAATCCCCCAAATCAGGAAATCTCTCTTTTGAAGCTATTCGTGAGACCTTAAAGGAGCTCCGGAAGACCCGACCTGAAGGAGTAAACAAGGGGAATGAAACGATGTCGCGTTCAAAGTTTACAGATAATTTTTTACGGCCGTTAAATTCTGCGCCTTTATTTTTAAGGACAGATTCGTTGCCATCTTCTGTGCTTGGGAAGGAAACAGAGAAAATGTCTGAGTCGCCCACTATGAAGACGGAGTTTGTGAGGATGTATAGTTATGGTGAATTAGGAGAGAGGTTGAGGAAGTTGAGGCCGGAGGAGGCTATGAAGGGAGAGAAGTGGTTTTCCTTGGGAGAATTAAATGAGAGACTAGTGAAGTTGAGGGAGATGGAGGAGAAGGAGAGTGAGTCGAGAATCGGCGGCGGTGCTCTTTATTATAGGGATTTGAGGGAAAGCCTTGTGAAGTTGGGATCTGATGACGAGAAGGTGAAGAAAAAATCCAGTGAGTTTATTTTACTTCTTATATTAATGCTTGCGTATTACTTACATGCTTTAGGTTTGAGTATTTGTCCTAGTCATGCTACTGACTGCTAATTTGTAATCGCAGTGTCCCTGGTATTGTGAAATATGAAAGTTTTTGATGATATTTTCCTCAAAGTTGCGCAATACTGTATTGGTTAGAGCTTGTAAAATTCTTCTATAAATTTTTGTATTCGTTTTAAAGCTTATAGATACTTTACATATTCCCAAATATTCTGTCTTCCCGATAGTGCAATGCAGTAAAAGTTCTTCAGTTTCTCTACTGATATCATATGATCATTCAGTGGGCATAAATGGGCATATTATAATAATTTTGTTTTCTTGTGTGCTAACAAATTGTTTTTCTTGGATGAGCTTAAGCCATGCCCACATTGCAGATAAAGCAAGTTCTGATGCCTTCTCACGCCCCAAAAAAAAGCCCCAATTTTTTATCTATTTTACATGTCCGTGTTGAGGAAGAGAATATGGTGGCTTTGTATAGTAGAGTTATTTTGCATCTACTGACATATCTTGATTTCTCTGTGTTTGCCATGAGTTGTCTATGCTAAGTAGTTAGATACTAACTCCATTCCAAAAAAAAAAAGAGAAATAGAAAGGCTTGTGATCTTATATTTGGGAACAGAGCAAATACCATTTATAGACTGTTTATTGACCACGTTAGTTGTTACAGTTCACAGACTTGATATTTTGGGCCAGCTGGATGGAACCACAAACTTTATGTCGTCACCTCCGAAGGAGAACTTATTTGAAAAGGCAAGTAGTACATTTCCTGGTATTTCTGCCCTTCTACTTGTTTTAATGGAACTTCATTGTTTCTTGCTGCTTTAGGTCAGTATGTAGGCAACACTTCTATGATTTACATGCAAATATATGTTGGGATATTTGAGACTTATAATTAAAGAACTTCCATTTCCAACATTGAGACCTGAGTTTGATGTTTTGGTGTTTTACATGCTTCATTTGTCATTTTATGCTCCAAAGCTATTTGATTTCTTCAATAAGACATTAATACTCATATTGTAGTAAATGCTCTGCACAAAGGTGCATGCCCTCTTTGGTTTTGCTAATATATGCCCGTAGTTTTATTGAAAAGGTATTACATGGTAGAATAGTTCTTGTACTGCACTGCAGTGAAACATGGCATTGCATGTTTTGTTCCAATTCCTCCCCCCACAACCCCCCAAAAAAGAAAAGAAAAGAAAATTAAAATGAAGATATGTGAATTTGAATGTGTCTGAGTAGGGGACTAGGGGTGCTCAAAAAATTCGTTTTTTCGGTTTTTTACCGAACCGGTTGAAACCGGTACCAGTATTTCATTTTTTTTTAACTTTTCGGTACCGGTAGCGGTAATGAAAATTTTGAATTCGGTAAATACCGAAAAACTGAAAAGAACTGAAAAGTTGAAAAGCAATAGCATATTCTGTAAAGTTGAAAAGCAATAGCATATTTTGGTACCAGTTCCTTTGTGCATGCAATAGCATATTCTGTAAATTAATACAAATATGGATAATTGGTTAATGTGCATGCATGTCTACTCGGACATATGTTTGTGCTCTTCCTTGGTCTCAATCTTTGTTCTGGTTATATGTTTCTGCTTCAGGCTCCTAAATCTAATCCAAATACTTAGCGGCTAGTGCATAATAATAATTATAAATACATTAAAGACCAATTTTAAAAATAATTACATACATATATATATATATATATATATATACATATACTCGAGTAAAAACATTTACTTTTTAATTCGAAAGAATAACTAACATGGATCCTCCTCTTTGTCCTTTTTTGTGGGGTTGCTAGTATTTGTGATTGTGATAACACCAAATATTTCAAAATTATGGTACTTTGTATTTACCAAATAATGTTAAAACCTATGAATCTCACAGGAAGGATATATTGCTGTGGAATATTAGTCTATTCGGACACAAATTTCTCATGACACAAATTTACAGCACTATACACATTTAGAATGAGCTGCATGCATGTTTATAAATATAACAGTCAAAAATAAGCTAAATCAAAAATTTGTTAATAAAAATAAAGTATTTAATTATTGCGGTATAACCGAAAACCGAACCGAAAAAACCAGTACCGACTTTGTACCGAAACGGTACCGAAACCGGTTATTCGGTACCGGTTCGGTTTTTTCGGATGAGCACCCCTATGTCTGAGTTCCATGTACATACTGTGGCTTCATCCTTGAAAGAGTCGTTTGTTTCGACTACATTTACCTTAAATGATTGTTCTTTATTGGTATATTTTCATGAGTTTGATTTTACTCTACTTTTGTAGCGATACTTCATGGTTTTAAGTCGTGACAATTGTGTTTTTAACAGTATTTCCATCCGGACAACATGTCCTCTTCTGAAAAGATGAAGATTGAGCTAAAGAAAGTCAGAGATGAATTCAAAATGTCAGAGTCGGATTGTGGGTCTGCTCGTGTTCAAGGTAAAAGCATTCTTAACTTGCTTGTTGACTGTGTATGGCATTCTTATCTTGTTTTGATACTACACAATATCTTATTGTGAATGCTCTTTGCTTTTATAAACTAAAACTCTTTAACTACAACTTTAATGATATGTCAGAGACAAATAAAAGGAAAGAAATACAATCAGGGAACTGTTACTGTTGGAGAAAGTCAGAGCAAATCACTTCCTGTTAATCACAGTACAACAATATCATGCAGCTCTTGTTCCGCCATCAATTGCTAGCCTAAGAAAACATTTACAAAGTTTGCGTGAGATTTGAAATATATTTACTAAATCCTAAAAGCAAGCAACATTTTTTGGTTGGTAGTTCATTGATTGTGTAGCGTTTCGCTGTTGCTCTCTTTTTCTTGGATGCCTTTTTTTACGATTACTTGTCCAAAAACAAAAATGTATATGTAGTTGTGATAATGTGTTTTATACAAAATGCACTATGTGCTTACTATATAAGTGTTATGTTGGTTGCTCTTGAATCTTTTTTGGTCTGTACGATGGGCTTTTTGGACAGTTTCATTTGTTTCAGTTTTCTTTATAATGCTTGTATACAGTTCGCCCCCCTTTGGAGTACTTCTAGTCATATGTATTTATCCTACCTGCTTATCATTCTAATATAATAGTTATTATACCCAATAATAATAATTATTATTATTATAATCATTTAAGCCAAATCTTTTGCTGTTTTTCAGTGGCACAGCTTACAACAAAGATCAAGCATCTATCTACAGCTCTACACAAAAAGGTGACTATATGAATGATTTTATATTATTCTGCAATTATATTTTGGTGAAATTCTAAATTTATGCTATTTTAGGTCTTAATCCATAAGTACCTCTTCGCTAGTTTTTTGGTTGGAGTCTTTTACAATATTAATAATTGTTATTATTGCTCATTGTTTCATGAGATCCATGTTTGGTAGATGCTAGATACTATAAACCGATCGACTCAACCTTCACATTTTTTTTTCCTCGATGCTATGGAGGATTTTGCATTGATGATGAAATCTTGAAGCTAATAACACCAATGACGTGATAAAGCTTGCCTATATAGCTACGTTCAGATTTACCCTTGTAGTATTGTGTTCATCATCTTATAAAAGCACTTGCCCTTCATGTTTTGGTAGTATCCAAATTTTATCCGAAGTATGACCACATGAGTGTATTTGCATCCAGATTCCAGAATTATTCCAACCCTCCTTCGAGCATGCACTCTTAAATTTAACAAAAGGCTATTGTATTAACTTAAATAAGTGGGTCATTTAGTGCCAGACATTCCCCATATCCTGTTGTTATAATTCATTTATGCTGTTCAATGGCTAACTAGGTGCTGTAATTTTAAATTAAATACTGTAGGATAAGCATTCTTTGAAAGGACTACAAGCAATGGTTCAGAAAAGGAAGAAATTGTTAAAGTATCTGCGAAGAACGGACTGGGATTCGTACTGCCTTGTGCTCTCTAGGCTTGGTCTCAGGGACAACCCAGATTATAAGAACTAGATAATCATGTATCAATGTCTTTTATGTTCTCGCACGAGATATAGTTCAGTGGAACGTCTGCTTATTTTTTTTTTCCCAGTTTGGGAATGGGAAGATGTGATGAATAATTTAGTTCATTAACCAAGTTTATCCACCCCCTCCCCCTCCCCCTCCTTTTCTTCTAGCTCTTTACAAGCATAATCGTTGGTCTATCTTGAATACAATTTTTTTTGAAAAACAGAGTTTTCTTATTGGAAGATTTGATCTGTTTCTTATACCTTTATAATAAAGGATTTATTCCTTGTTAAGTTACTATTTGTGCCTGAAAAGCAAAACTAATGTTATATTGGTTCAAAGCTCTATGGATAGGATAGTTGGCTCGCTTATGATTTCCGCGAAATTTATTTTAAATAGCTAATCTATTACTCTCCGTCTCAGGATAAAAGTTTTTATTACTTATTTTGGGTAGTTCTATGTGAAATGTCCACTTTTTTTTAATAATCAAATTTTTACACATTTTTTTCTATTATGCCTGTAGCATTAAATATCTCATACTTTTCTTATTCTAATTCTCTCCATATTTAATGACATTATTATGGACAATTTTGTCATTTTATTCCTCTTTTTAATATGCGTAAAAAATTCACCAGGACTTTTATCCTAGGACGGAGGGAGTAGTATATAATGTTATGTTTGTTTGGAAGGGATTATAATAATGTTAATATTATTAATCCTTGAATTATCTCGCAATAATAATTATAATTTCAAAATTAGTAAGTTATTTTTTAATTTTGAAACTAATAGTGTCTAAGTCTAAATTTAATAAGAAACAATCTACTTATTAGTAATTGGTATAAACAAACATAACATAGCCCAATCTAACATCCAACCATCGTATCCACTGTCAAAAGGGGCAGGCATGCTTCCAGTTCCAGCCTAGAAAGATTCACGACTGCGGACTGGACTCGTAGTATGTAAATTTTGAATTTTCCAAACAAATACAAAAGGTGCATTCTTAAATAACAAAGTAAAACTATCCGAGTCAAATTATTGATAAAAAAAAAAGCGAGTAACACATTCCAACATTTGGGAAGCGACAGAATTTTATTGGATTATTTTTTTCTCAAGTCTATGCTATAATTAATTTGTGAAACAGATACTCGTATATTCTTCTAACCTTGAATGTATCATGAGCAGGACGTCCAGGATTGGATTAATTTGATACAGAAATACATACATACAATTAATTAATGGAACCAAAATATATAGTAGTAGTACATTAATTAATTATGGTTATTCATTCAGAAAGTAGTTGGTGGCGGGCCTGACTCCGGCGTTGGCTGCTGTTGAACTGGAAACCCTGGAACCACCGGAGGAGGTGAGAAGAAAAAATCAGGTGACAGCGGAAGTGGGAATGTTGGTAGTTGAGGCGGAGGGTCTTGTGATATGGGGACAAGAGGTACAGGTGCTTGTGGTAATTGATCTACTGGTGGGGGCAGAAATTCTGGGAAAACAGGTGGTGCCAGTGTACTTAATTCAGCAGGTGGCGGTGACAGAAAGAAGTCTGATATTGGTGGCGAAAATATAGGAACTAGAGGCGGTGCTAGAGGCAAGTCCGGTACTACAGGTGGCAAGTCTGGTACTAGTGGTGGTGGAAAAAATATGGGGAAGGTTGGAGCGTTAGGAGGAGATAACCATGGGAATATCGGTGGCAATGAAGGGTCTGGCGGTGGCGGTGGAAATACAAATGGTGGTAGATCAGGTGGTGGTGGTGAAGGAACTGGTGGAGGTGGAGAAGGGACTAGTGGTGGCGGCGGCGGAGGGGATGGGGATGGTGGAGGCGGAGATGCTACTAGATGCGATGGAGGGGAAGCAATGACTAGTGGGGGCGGTGAAGAGGGTGAAGGGAGTGGTACAACAGGGGGAGGCAAAATTGGAATGGGTGGAGGAGAGGGGAGTAGTGGTGGTGGTAAAATTGGGATGGACGGAGGAGGAGGAGAAGGGTCAAAAGGGTTGTCGGGAGAGCTGGAACGAGGGAAAGGCCATTTGCCACAGCTACCAAAGAGGTAGTCATATAATGGATCACAATTACTTGTTGTTGATGATGATGATCCTCCTCTTCCTCTTCCTGACCTTGATGATGATCTTCGACCAGTTGATCTACTTCTTCTGCTGCTACTACTCCTTGATCTTCTATTTTTATTATTGCTCCCTAATCTTCTTTCTTCTGCTTCTTCTTCTTCTTGTTTGTGATGATTTGGATTAGTAGTTATGGCTTGCGTTAAAGCAGAACAAATGAATAGGAGTGCTAGGACAGTGAAGATAACAGTGTTCGTTTTCATTCTCTCTCTCTCCTTCCCTTCAATAATTCAATTCATTGTTTGATCACGGTCTCTTCTCTTTCTAACAAGACTTGATATATATATATATATATATATATATATATATATATATGTATATATAGATAGATAGATAAGACATGTATTGGAATTGGCAAGTGAGTAGTTGGAGTTGGGGGAGTGGGAAATGGGGAGGATAATTAAGAAGGCAAGGCAAGGCAAGGCAAGGCAGGGAAGGGAAAGGAAAGGGGGTGGGGAATTGTAATTTATGGCTGCCCTGTTTTACGTGCCGCCGCGTGCATGCAGACGAGAGAGAGTCACGAGAGAGAGAGAGAGAGAGAGAGAGAGAGAGAGAGAGGCAGAGAGCCCTTCATAAATACTCCTCGATAATTTTATTTGTCTTGAATTATTTAAAATCTTAGAAAATTTAGGAGAATTAATTACTACATCCACCTACATTTTTGATTTCCAATGCAGACACCAAAGAGATATAGATGGATGGCTACTCTGTACTCCATCCGTTGCTTAATAGAGTACTACAAATCTTTTTAGAGTTTGTACATAATTATTAAGAAAATGATTCTATAGCATTAAATATAATATTAATTAGTATCTATATTGACCTTGTATTAGAAAAAGAGTGTTATTTATTGGACAAAAAATAGTGAGAGAATTAAAGTTATAGTAGTACTCCCTCCGTTCCTTAATATAGGTCATTTTAGACATGTGCAAAAAAATTAAGAAAATGATTGAAAAACATTAATTATATTATCAATTGTCTGTAATAGCCTTCACCTCACTTATCTCATAAATATAGATCAAAAAATTAGATGGAGTGATAAGGGGCAATTTGGAAAAAAATAGTAATCAATTCTCCTAGATAACCACAAACGATAAATAATTAGAAATAAAAAAAAGTCTAAAACGACCTACATATAGGAATGGAAGGAGTATTTATTACTTGGAGTAATATTGAAAATTAAGCAATTAATGCTTACTTGAAATTTTCAAACGACTAATATTAAGGAACACTATTTTTTTTAAGCGACTTATATTAAGGAACGGAGGGAGTAATTAATACTCTTTTTGATAAAAAATAAATGTTCTATTTTTATTATTAAAGTCAAATTAATTATTTTTAAAATCAATATATATATATATATATACACACACACATATATATATAGCAAGGATCTTAGGCTCACCTTTATTGAGCTCACCCCGAGCTCACCCTGCTTTTTTTTTTTTTTTTTTTTTATAAAAAAAAACTTAACTAATAAAAAATGTATAATAATTTTTGGAATTGAAAGTTTTTTTAAAAAAAATGTTTTGGGTGTGATTTGGGTACATATAACAAAATAGTGTTATACATGTTGCATAATACAATCTTGTTATATGTACTCTAAATCACACCAAAATACTTTTTTTTAAAAAAACTTTCAATTCCAAAATTATTATACATTTTTATTAGTTATGTTTTTTTTAAAAAAAAAAAAAGAAAATGAGCTTTCTGAAATTTCAACAATATGTGAGCCTAAGAAATGGATCATATATATATATATATATATATATATATATATATATATATATTTTAGATAAATAAATTCCATTTCAGATACTATGATTAATATCTTTAATATTTCATAATTATTTTCTATATATGAAAATGAAAATCATGTTTTAGTACTTACTACTAGTACTATAACGATAGTAGAATTATGGTACTAGTGTGGTTGTTTCTGTCTTCAATTTTCACAAATGAAATCAAGTTTTGGCATATATATATATATATATATATATATATATATATATATATATATATAGGTTATATATATATATATACGCCAGATTATCTGAGAAAGGTATCTTTCGGATTTTTTTGGATGATGATGATAATTCATGTCAGCCATAACCTGTATAAACTACGAATGACAGTTAACTCAAAAAACTGTCGCCAACTGTGTAATACCATACATTTTCCCCTATTATATATATACAATATAGTACTTTGATTCTAAATTTAAGAGGTTCGATTGTACAAAGGATAATGGACTAACTTCTAAATAAGCCCGATTAACAGTTGTAATGTCCTTTAACAAATGTAGTATATTGCTAGTATAGCCCGAGAATGTTGGCCCAATCTATTCAAAAATGCAAGGCCTTTTGTAGGAGTGGATCAAAGTACGGACCACCACCCCAAACTTGGTTCCAGAAAAAGCTAGGCTTAGGCTGGTTGGATATTGTTGATGCATGTGAGCTAGGAATTTGATTGCGACATTCCTTCCACCAAGTCTACCTTCATTTTCTCACATCAACTAACGTCTATATATAAAGGGTGATCTCCATCTCCCTATCCCTATGGCTATGGATAATTTCATTTCATTATCAACTGTCGTTCATCTCAAATTACTACAACATTTCAAACTAATATGTTGTGGATAACTCTTTACGTTAAAAGTCAAATCACTTATTCTTTTCCTAACTTAATTTTTAACCTCAATTTTGGTAATTTTTATTGAAAATAAAATATATATATATATATATATATATCAACAATAGATCAGAGCTTTCTAACAATATAAGTATAGATTAACAATTTTTGTATTTGTAACAAAAAAGTGATTGAATTTTTGAAGAAAGAAAAAAAAATGAGTTAGTATAAGTGGACTGACTTTTAATGTAAAAAGTTATTCACAAGAATTTGTTTCTTTTGCTGCGTCAGTAATTCTGAAATTCAGTAGTTATTCATTGATGGATCTGGAAGATCTGTTAGTTTTGCAGTCGACGTAAATATGCTTATTTGAAATGTTACCAACTTAAACACAAAAATGAGAAACCAAACAAAAGGAAAGGAAATCAGTGCTTTGACGGGTCTTCTGAATAATGGCAGTGTTGGCAAGCAAGCAATGTTCATAATCTACCTGCCTAAACTTAGGGGGATCGATAGAGTTTATAACTAACAGGTAGCCAGACTGGGAAGGTAAGTTTACTGATAAAAGTGATGTCTATGCGTCTGATGGGTAGAAAGAAAGAAAGGATGTGGAGAAAATGGCTCCAATCTATTGTCTCATGGGTAATGTACTACCTGGCCAACCATATATGCAACTTTAATTGGATATGAATGAGCTTACAAGCAAGCAGGCCATGCATGCCGCAAGGTCGGTCAAAACTTCCAAACATAAGATGGATCTAAAACATCTATATCAAGTTTGTTCAATAAATTTACTACTATTTGCATGTTTCATTACTCCTGTTCGTACAACTTGGTTAACCAAGTTACAGACTGAGACAGACCGGATGTCCTGCATTCCTTCATCCCACTTGTTCCTGTTGAGCTTGGAGGTTCACTAATAAGGCATGCATATAGATACTGCACCTCCCGTTTGTTTCTTGAGGAGGCGACTCTTGTTCCACTAAATGCATTTCTCCTTTTCCTTTTGATCAGATACAGGAAACTTGTACCAGATAAAAAGTTTTTGTTTTATTCACACACTTATAAATTAAAAAGAAAAGACAAGTCTTCCATTTATGTATACTTTAGTTTTACTCCTCCCCCTCTCTCTGCTAGCGTAGAAAAAAGAGCAGTGACTTTGTTCATCTGCCGACTACCACATAAATTTAACTGTTCATCTCATCATGTCCTACTTCACATTATTAACTTTTCGGCAGGCACACAATTCTCTCTGTGAATCGGGATGACACAGCTTTAGACAAACTCCTACTTCACATGAAGGGTTTCCACAATGTCATATACTCCCCCACATTTGATTTTTGCGATAAATTTAGGCCAAATACACAAATTCTATTCCTACCTTCTTTCCTATAATCCAAACCTAGCATTAGGTTAAAGTTCAACCAGAAAGGATTACAAAGAATAAAAACTGGTGTAGTTTGGGGTGAGGGGTGGGGGGACCTTAAGCACGTGGTGAGATCTGATCTCTGTTAAATCCCTCATAATATGGGCAAAATTTCTGGTTGTATGAATGGGCAGAGTTGAGTTGAGTCGGTTGTATTGATAAACTAAGCCACTAGCTGACAAGTGAATCATATACACCAAACATAAACACAAACACAAACTTTCCAGGCGGAGAATCTCTCATCCCCTTTGTTAACATCAAAAATGCCCCACTTCAATCTCAAAGGACAAAAGCTAAAATATGATATATATCTATACTCCCTAAATACAACATAGTTGCCGCGGTACTACCAAGATTCACATAGAAACAAACAAACCACTTCATCCATTTCTAAGTGTGTATTTTTTTATCGACAAATCAAAAACATATATGTCATAGAAATTCTCAGCAATTTTTGGACGACTATAAATTTATAAACTTAGGCATCTCCCTCTCTCCCTGAAAGAATAAACCATGGGGTTCTCGAGCTGGCTCTATACCAACAGCACAAAACAACAGGTGGTGAAAATTGTTCACCCGGGAGGCCACGCCGAGCTTCATGATAGGCCGGTTCTTGCGTCCGAAATAATTCTTCGAAACCCGAGATGCTGCGTTGCCCATCCAAATTTGTTTCAGCAGCCTTGGGCTATTGTGTCACCGGAAACCACCCTGATGCCCGGCCAGAAGTTCTACGTCGTGCCTATAACCACCGTTAGAAAGCTTCAAAAGCTATCTTTAATGCATTATCCTTCCCATCACCCTCAAACTAGTCATCATTGCAATGTCAAAGGAGAAGAACCAGAAGGGGATCATAGCAGTAGCACTACTACTACTACTACTACATGTTGGCTGTTCAAACATATAAATACTTTGGATAATCGAGATGGGATGTCGTCGAATGATAGTTATTGTACATGCTTGCTGAGAGGGAATAAGATAAAAGCCAACAAAAGTGAGGACTCGAGCAAGGAATTTACAAGATTGACAAGCAACTCCAAATCTACTGAGACAAACACAGATACGTCTAAAAGGAGGAATATTAACGATATCGGCACCAAGGCAAGATTTCGCAAGAGACTCGTATCTCTTGATGAATGGCAACCAGGTTTAGAAAGCGTATGTGAAGAATGAATGAAGTATTAGGCCCCGCCTCAGATTTCACTAGCTTCACGAATACATAAATTTAAACATTCATGTTATACGAGTTCTTAATAATACAGAAAAGGATTGTTCTGAAATTGTGATAATTATGATTTACAATCAATGTTGAGGGAGGGTACTGATGGGAAGAGCTTTATTGACATGATTAATTTTATAATTCATGGGCGTTCTGCATTGTCACTGCTTTGCATAGTTATATCAAGTATAAAAAGAGGAGGCAAACTTTTACATTGCTCGTCAGATTGTTAGTAGTGGGAAGGAGTAAACATTTCATGTGCTTAATTCTAGTAATGCTCTTGAAGCAACTCCAAATACAAGAAACAGAGCAAAAGAAAGTAGTAATACTTCATAATTAGAAACAGAACCCGCTAAACGCTAGTCCTATAATTTATTCTATTTCCCAACTTCGGACGACTGACAGCCATGGATCCCGTGTGTTGGATTATTGGAACCCTTTCATCGTCATCTTTAATGAAAGAAAGATTGATAATAAAAGGAAAAACATAGTAGTAGCCATTTCTTATTTCTGTGTGTTCTGTTTCCAACATCATTTGCCATATCACAAGGACTCACTGTTATCTTCTTGCTCTTTTAAACAGTGTAGTGCTGCTGAATGCCCTCCATGTCAAGACCCTTAAGCTTCACCACCGATTCGACATGGCCCTTGAGTGTATGAAGTTCCCTTAGCCTGTGCCAACAAACAAACTAGATTAGTTGTGTTTACTATGATATGATAGAATAAATATTACAAAATAAATTTTCCCATAGAAATTACCTAGCAACTTCAGCACGTCTCTTGGCCTGTTCAGCAATTTCAGAGAGCTCCCTGTAGTTGTTCTTATCGTTGAAAAGCTCTGAGGTATCTGGGGGCTGGAGTCCATGGAGAGTGCGTTGAGCCAGAGCCCATTGAGCCTCCCTTTCTCCCCGACCATAATCCTTTTTGGTTGTGAAAGCAGTCTGGATAATTTCCATTAGAGAAAACAATGAGATCGTGCTGAAAATTCCTTTCATATATATGAACCATAAAAGTCCTTTCAGTGAACAAAAATACCTTATTTTGGAGCAGGTTATTCCAACCCTTTCCACTCAATGCATATCGGATGATAAACTTAAAAACATCCAGTGGGATGTAGAAAACAATACTGTAAAGCCAAATAACACCGGCCCATCCCCAGCCAATACCATCAATCCTAGCAAATCCCCAACTTGCATAGACGGCAATCAATGTGGCTACCTGGATTCAAAAAGTATATTATAAAGTAAAACTTGATCACAGAGTATGTGATTAATTTACAAAAGCATGACAAGAGGAAATGCAATTGAACTTCCATAATAGCTCACCAGTTGTGCTATTACGAATGCAGTCAGAAGTAGTAAACCAGGGCGTTCAACGAAGGACCAGCTCCGGGACCGAGTAACAAAGATTAGTGCCTGACTCACAATACTGACTTGGAGGTAAAGAGCTGCTGTAAGCTCATAAGGACTCTCCCTGATTGATCTTACACCAAACTTGTCCTGCCAAACTCATAATATTAATCTAGAGTAAATTTATAATAGGATGAGAAATATATATAGTGAACCCAATAACAAAAGTCTACAACAGTTATTGAGCAGACAACTTTTTCGTCTTACAGAGAAGAAGTCTGAATCGTGAGCTGCCCAGAAGAAAATAACAGTCATCATGGCTAAGTAAGCTCCGAGAACAACGCCAGTGGCAAAAATCTCCCTGAGCTTCCATGAGTCGGGCATGGGAGACGGCTTCACCTTATCTTTAGAAATGGTCATAATGGTTCCATCATTCAGAATGGCTATTATCAGAACCATGAAAGGCGAGAAATCAAACTTCCAGATAAGTGCAATCAGCATGAAACCTAGCACAATACGAATTGTGATGGACACAGCATAGATGGTGTAGTTCTTCATCCTTTGAAAGATGGCTCTGCTAGTCAAAACAGCACTAATAATCACACTTAGTCCAGGCTCAGTCAGGACTATGTCAGATGCACCCCGGGCTGCATCAGTTGCATCAGCCACCGCAATACCAATGTCTGCCTTCTTTAAGGCTGGGGCATCATTAACACCATCTCCTGTCATCCCGCATATGTGCTTTCTCTCTTGTAGCTTCTTCACAATCTCATACTTGTGCTCTGGATTCCACCCCTTATTATAGTCAGTAATTTTTTTTGGAAAATATTGCAGGAGTTCAAAACTAAATTAATTGAATAACCAAAAACTAACTAAAAACACCCAATAGATATGATTGATGGAATTTATAATTTTTAAATATCTAGCTACTTACCAGGGAAGACACCAGCAAAACCATCAGCCTTCTCTATAAGCTCCTCAACCGGGAGATGAGCGATAGCTTCGTCTTTGTGCTGGCCAAGGAGTGAGGACGAGGGATACATGTTGGTTCCCATGCCAAGCCTTCGACCAGTCTCCTTGCCAATAGCTAGCTGGTCTCCAGTGATCATCTTAACATTGACACCAAGGTTGAGGGCACGTCGAATGGTTTCTGCACTATCATGCCTTGGAGGATCAAAAAGTGGCAAGAGACCCACAAATACCCATGGCCCTCCTGGACTTTCCTTGGTCTTCTCTGGCACTGCCTGCAACCAAGAAGAAAGAATAGCATGAGATCAGGAAAGTGTCGGTTCTACACTTGTATCATCTGTGGGCCAAATTCGTTAATTCAATAAATGAAAACTACAATATAACTAAATTCACCTGTTCTGCAACAGCCAGAGAACGAAGACCACGCTCAGCAAACTTATCGATGATGTCATGAGCTCTCTTCTTAACATCTTCCTTAAGGTTGCAAATTTCAATAATCTAGCAAAGTTTTAGATAGATAAGCACATTCAATGCAGGTGAGAAATGATAAAGCGCATAACAAATTAATTCAAGGTGAAGAAAGAGCACCTGCTCAGGTGCACCTTTGCTAACTCGGTGCCAATTGCCGTTGGAGTCGGAGTATGTTATGGCAGTGCGCTTTTCCACTGGGTTAAAAGGCAGGAAATGAATCTCATTGATCCCTGCTCTGGCCTGCAGCGTCCATCAAAGATAGCAGTTCAATTAAGTTTGCAAATTTATATCCTAATTACAGTAGTTAGTTGGTATCTGTTGTTCCCTTCACCGCCTTTTGGGAAATATAGAAAATTAAAAAAAAATGCTTTGATACCTGTTCCGCGAGAAAAGGATGCAGTGAATATCATAATATACCAATTTATTTTGTTTCGTTAGATGTACGTACATGCATAGTAGGAAAGTCCTACAATTTACAGCTAAACTGCAAAAAGATCCATTGCAAAAACTAGTCCCTAATGAATCAAGCAGTGGTAAAATTTGTAGAGACACGCTGACCTCATCAACAATCCAAGTTAAATTGTACTGAAATAGGAAAAGAAAAAGAAAAAAAATCATCAAAGATGTCCTCTTGTTTACTCAAAAAGGTAAGGAAGAAAGCTTTGTTTCCCATTTTTCCATATATTTCCTTCATTATACCATCAACTTATATCCCAAGGTTTTACAGCTTTTAGAGGCGCCTTGACATCTTACATCCGCAAGATGCATATGTGTAGACAAAAATCCAATAATTGTTAGAATTCACGAGCATGCATGTAATCTTAGCAATATATATATATATATATATACATGTTGCTTCATGCATGATGGTTTATATGTGTATGTGCATGAATGCTAACTAAAGATCGAGTTGAGCTCAATATTATATTGATTAGTATCTCAGTTATCTAACTTCCTACAAACTGCTCTGAACTAACTGAACTTATAATTACCTCCTTAGGATCAGCCAACATTCCAACAATACAAGCATCTATGGCGTCCTGATTTTCCACCCTAGAAGCCCTCGCCCCTAAAAGCATTACAGTGTCCTTGTCCATGTCCCTTGCAAACACCTGAAACAACATACAATCACTTTACTGATTAGCAAATTGCAGAATCAAAAATAGATAATTTTGTACTATTTAACTTAATTCTTTATATATATATATCTGTCTTTATAATTTTTCTTATTTTTCCATTTATCGTGTGTGCATGCATGCGTTATTCAATAACTGATTTAATTCACCAATGTACCTCAACTAGGTTTTTGTCTACTGTAAGCTTGTTGAGGGTTAGAGTCCCGGTCTTGTCGCTGCAAAGAACATCCATCCCAGCCATCTCCTCAATAGCTGTCATCCTCTTGGTTATAGCACCTTGCTCTGACAACTTGTGGGATCCAATAGCCATTGTCACTGATAACACTGTAGGCATGGCAATTGGAATGCCTCCAATGAGAAGAACCAACAGGTTATCAATTCCATCCCTGTACTTACGGTGCTGAATAGGATACATAACCACTACTTCGATTATGATCCCCACCGCAATGGAGCATATACAGAAGTTACCAATTGCTGTCAACACCTAATCAAAGTACATAAATTATTTAGCAAAAAATAAAATGAACAGAAATTCCATCGGTGCTAGTTTGATTTAGCGAGAAATTAACAAAAGCTATATATGAATCTAATTCCAAAGCTACGTACTATGTCACCTCTTCCGGAAAGTAACATAATGTAGTTACAGTATTGCGTTATATATGCCATCCTTTTAAGGTGGCTGCAATCCTTCTATCTTCTCACAGCACGTGTAGAGAAGTTTGTCATGTAACATTCTTTGATAACATATATATACTATTAAGTTTTTTTTTTTATATATAAAAAAAATAGAGTTATATATTCTCAAGAAAAGAAGACACTTCTTCTTGTAGCTGATACGAGTTTTTCAAGACCTAATTAACACTGGCTAACGGTAATATTAAGTTTTTTAACAATTTATATATGTATCACAACATTGATATATAACCTAGCTAAACTTCATACTTATAACCAAGGATACAATTCGCAAAATATGTTATAATGGTGAGTAACATCAGTATAGTACCTTTTGGAAGTGGCCCACGTTATTGGTGCTGTCAACTAGGTGAGCAGCCTTTCCAAAGAATGTGTGGACTCCGGTGGCAATTACGACGGCCTCAATCTCTCCTTGTTTGCAGGTTGAACCTGAAAATATTTCATCACCCGGGTTCTTAGTTACAGGTAAACACTCTCCAGTGAGGGCAGATTGGTCAATCTTAAGCGCGTCGCCCTCCAGGAGACGAGCATCAGCCGGTATTATGTCCCCCAACTTAATACTGATTACATCTCCAGGAACAAGTATTGACGCGTCCTGCTCACTCCATCTAGTATCTCTCAAGACCTTAAACAGTCAACACGAAGATTCTGTTTTATACTTGGGGAAATAAACTTTTTTGATCCTGCAATTTTCGCTAAATCAGATCTTATTTTGATATTGAAATAAGTACCTTTGTTTTGGGTGCGAGACCTGCCATGAGTGCTTGTGCAGCATTGCCTGCATTGTTTTCTTCAACAAAGCTTATAGTGGAGTTGATGACCAGCAATACCAATATACCAACAAAATCTTGCCAATCTGGAGGCCGACCCTGCAGTTGTTCATCCAAGGTCAATATATAGAACTGTGTGTGTTTTTTGTGTGTGTGTGTGTGAGACAGAGAATATACAGTACGTACGTACCCCTCCATTTGCCAAAGCAATGGCCATGATGGCAGCAATCTCCATAACCCATGACAGAGGATTCCACATGAACCCCAAGAATTTAAGAAATTTACTTTCCTGTTTCAGTTTTGTAGATCAAAGATCAGGTGGTTTAATTCCTGAAAGAAAATAGAAGCAGAAGAAGGAAGAAGAAAAGGAAAGTTGCCTTCTTCTCTTCTAGCTTGTTTGGGCCAAAGATTTGGAGTCTCTGTTGGCCTTCCTCGCTAGTCAATCCTTGCCTTGTACATTTCAACTGTTCAAATACTTCCTCAACCGGTATGCTTTCCTGTTTTTTGAAAGGAATTAAGGGAGTATTAATGAAATGAATTTTACTAGTACTAGCTAGTAGGTTTCTCATGAGTAGTTATCAGCTAAAATATGTCAGACAAGGTAAGATTGACGGCTACGGTGGCATTAATTTTTTCATTGAACATGAATGTATGCATTAATTATGGCAATTTAGCAAGTAGGTAAACAAAAATCAAAGTAAGAATTAACTACTCCCTCCGCTCCGCTCAGTAATATAGGTTGTTTTAGAGTTGTATAAAAATGATTGTATAGCATTAACTATAATATCAATTGTCTATATTACCTTTGTACCGAAAGAAAGAGATTGTTATTTATTGGACAGAAAATAATTAGATAACCAAAGTTATATTTAATACTTGAGGTAATATTAGAAACTAAGTAATTAATACTTACTTAAAATTCTCAAACGATTTATATTAAAGAACAAAAATATCTCTCTAAAACGATTTATATTAAAGAACGGAGGGAGTAATGTACATACCAAATCTACGGTCTCGTTCTTGATCTCTTCCAAGCTGATTCCTTTGTTCTCTGCCATTTTCACACAGAGAGAGAGTCTCTCTCTCTATATATATGTATGTATGTATATAAATAAATGTAAAAAGGTAGAGGTTAGTTAAAGGAAGAAGAATACATGAAGATCGAGTATTAATTGGGTCATTACGACGACCGACCCAGCAGCTGCCTAAGAATATATATATATATATATATATATATATATATATATATACGTGTGTGTGTGTCAGTGTGTGTATGTGTTTAATTAATAGCTAGGTAGGAATTAAGCAGTAGTAGTAGGATTAGGGAAAATGAGTAGATCGAGTTGTGGGGGTTTCTTTTATAACGGAGTTGGATTCCTGTGGCCCAAAACTCAACGAACGAACGAGCGGGAGTCCTGTAAGACTCTGTAGTCCCGGTCATTCGCCTTGCTCCTCTCACTGCTTCCTACCCCTGCCACCTCTCTATATGCATGTTTTTGTGCTATATATATATATATATACATACCCTAGTGTCAGGTGAAGGAAATTAATGACACGTGGGCTATCTATGTATCTATCTATTCATGTTATAATTAATCATGTCATGTATGTGGTTAATTATTTGTTGAGAGAAATTCAAATGTGGCATATTAGATTAGATTACTAAATCAATAACACCTGACCTGAAATCTATTCAATTTAATTAAAGAATTATTATTGATATATAATCTCTTTATTTTCAACATACATAGACCTAACTAGCTACTTCTACACATGTTATATATACATTTAGATAATAATAATAATGTTTATAAAGAATGAAGGAATGATAATTTCATAATTATATTTATAGGATCCGGATTAGGTAAGGACTCTCTTACGATACTAATGCTGCCTTATATATATATATAAAAGTCCGCTATATATATATGTATGTATGTTTCATTGTGCACACAGGTACATACCTGTTTTGTTATACGTACCCAAATCACACCCAAATCGCTATATTATGGAAAAATTCTAGTTTCATAAAATATTAATTTTTTTTTTTTAGTTGTTTTAAAAAAAAAGCAAAAAAAAAAAAAAAAAGTCCGCATTTTTTTTCTCTCTGTATATTTGTATATGTCATTGGTTGCGGAATTATGATACATACCAATACGTGCTTTGAATTTTTTAAAAATATTATTTTACTATTTCCTTTCACTCGGACCGTTATGAGGCCGGCAGTCTATTACTTCGACTACTTCATACTCCCTCCCTCCCTTCCTTCACGGCCTTAGTGGGCTAAAATAAACTGGGCCACGAAAACGCTTAGAATTCAGAACCGGACCCATACATAAAATTCGGACTTCAAAATTTTCAAATTGGGTCCGTCTCCTAATTTATTAAGTTGAAAAGAGTATTATCCCATGTGCTTGAGAGCATGCATGAATATGGGCTCCCCGCCCTATATAGTAACATAACATGATGAACCATGCAAAATGCATGGATGGCTGATGATTGTTTGGACACGGGATTCCACGAGCAATTATTAATTTGGAGTGCGTTTAATTTCTCTTAACCAATTTGAAGAGTAGCTAGGGTTAATTTTGTCTTATAAATTAATTTCACTTTCCCATAGTACGTGATTGTGTTATCACATATATCGATCGATCGCTTAATATAATTATATAACACTGAGTAGGTAGCAAACTAGCACGTACGTACAGTATGTAATCATCTTGAGCTTGAGCTTGAGCTTGAGCTTGAGCTTGAGCTTGAGCTTAGATATAAAAAGCACACCAAAATTATCAAAGTACTGGACTACTTCTTGTCATAGAATTAGACAAGAAGGCGTGGATTGTAAGTGTATCTGATTATAAGGGGATAGGAAGTCGAAGAAATCATGAGTATGTGGGTCAAAAAGCACTAGTTTGGGAAGGGAAAGGGAGACAAATATCATTACGTACTGATCAATTAATTAATCCACTCACTAGATCTTTCCATCCATTTATAACCAAATGACTGAATATATGTTTGGGACAATGCCGACTCCTAGTATGGATTGGATATGACTGGACCGCAGCAAATCGCTTCTACTCAGTTCCCCAACAGCCAACCAGCTTAGGTTAGTAGCTACCTTAACTCTTTCTATTGGATTTGGATTCTTCTGATCAATAGTAAGAGGAGAAACAAATAAATTTGATATATCTAGCAATCCATAACAGAAGAAAGCTCAACAGAGCCATAATCAAGCAATTCTTGGATCATTTGCTCAATATGATCATCTTCAAGAGAGTTGAACTGTTTGCCACTTTCCCCTTGAGTAGCCTGGCCCTCATTAGTATGATCAACCCTATTGGCAATGCTTTTTCCTCTGGCAGCAGAAGAAGGAGATTGAGATTCTTGAACAGGTTTTGCGGCCATTTGCAGAGATGCCATGTGACATCTTTGTAGCTTAGCTGTTAGAGTAGCAGACAGAAACTTGGTTGAAGAAGACTGAGAGGAGTGGTCGTCATTGTAGGGGAAGTTGGTGCTGCTCTTGGGCCGCACATGAGCCTCGCTGCTTCGTCGTATGCCCGTGCCGCATCCTCCGCCGTCACGAACGTGCCAAGCCATATTCTTGTCTTTCTGAAAATTAAGAAATGGTTCCTCAATTGTTTTAATTAGAGGAAATTAAAAAGAGATGTAGTTGGAATGAATATATAGGGAAATTACAGAAGAGGGTGACGAATTTCAGAGACCCAAGAACCCCATTGCCTCTGGCGAACTCCCCTGTATCTTTGTTGAGGTCTAACCATGTTGGTAAAGCAGAGAGAGCAAAGTTTATGGTCAAAGTGTTTGTGATATGTCTCTGAGAGGGGATTTTTAATGGGGTGGCGCTTAGGGAGTAGTAGGAGTGGAGTGTGTTAGATTTTAGGGGGCTTTTGTAAGCGCTCTTTTCGGCCTTCAAAGGGTAATAAATAGAGGGATGGGCCCGCGACGCTTTTTTTTTTCTTTCTCTCCCATACTTTGATTTTATTAAGTCTATATATGTGAATTGATTATTTAATTGATGATGGTGATATAGTTATTTAATGGATAGCTAGGTGAAATGTACGTAGTTTTGTTAATATTAAAGTTAGTTGGCAAATAATTTTAATCAATTTGCATGTGGACACTAGACTAGCTAGTACATGGCTGATGGCACAGATCACATCAGACTTGTTAAACAAAGCACACCTGCCCATATGCAGCACTGTAAGGTCAGGTCAAGACAAGACAATGTCAATGTAAATCAGCAGCTTAATGTCATTGGCCTGGCCTAGACGACTCTTATCATTATATATATCATATATATATATATATATATGTATGTATGTATGTAGCTGCTATTTTTGACCGTATATAAGATTGTAAATTAATACTAATAAAAAGATGCTGAGGAATCCATTTGGCATTTACGTACTCTTGAGTCTTGAGCTATATACTATCCGGACACTGCATGTTAAGTGTTCCTTAGTTAGTTACGTACGTCAGGCAACCAATTTGATTTGATTCAGAACCTTCTTCTCCACTCTACACTCAATACTCCCATTTCGTTTTAATTGTATGTTAATTTCAACGCTTTTCTTTTTTAAAACAGTTATACTACCACATTACATTTGTAAGAAAAAATTATATATACATGTTTTTATATAATATTCTCTTCTCTGATAATATATATCGTTTTAGAGTTTATGCACAATAATTAAAGAAATATAATATTAATTATCTATAATATCATCTATCATATTTATCTCTATATATTTTCTCTCTCATTTGTAATATTTTTTCATGAAGGGTAATTTTAGAAAAATTGTGATTAATTCTTCTAAATTATATAAAACGTCAAATAATTTAAAATATATATATATATTATATGACAGAGGAAGTAAGTAACAACATAATAAAATACAATTCCAAATTGAAGCTCAAATTTTGATGATGACTTTTCATCACAACTTACGTAATTTTAATGTTCTAGTACTTCATTTTTCCTCCTTTCCATGTGCAAATTAGAGTTATGTTTTAATTTCATTTCTATTAACTGTTTTAATATTGTAGCAGTTGGGATTTTGATAGAATCTATGATAGTATCTTTCACGCCCAATTTAATAAATATAAAAAGAGTACATGAAGGGAACTAGTATATTTTTTCTATTCTTCTTCTGTTTTTTTCTGATATTTTCTTCATTTTTTTACGTGTGTATCTATCTGTTTTCCCCCTTATTCTTCTTTCTTTTGACTGGTCTAATACCTGGTAAAAATAAAAAATAATAATAAATAAAATTATATATTTTTAAAATATATTGATTGGACTTTATTTTTTATTTAAATCAAACTAGTCATTTAATTTATATGGACTAATAAGTATTAATAAGTGTGCATGTCAATATATTTTGGAGCCTTTGTGTTATGTTTCGTTTTGATTTGACATGCACATATTAAAACCCTTTGTATTGATATTGTGTCGCATGTGTTGTGACATTGTATCTTTGTTAGAGTATACCGTAGGGTATACTTGAGCTTTAACCACATATGAGGAGTCTCACATGTATGTTTTCTTGGCACCGAGGCATGACAACTTCGTGGCGGTGCGATTAGTCCACAACGTTTTCATTTTGTGCTTCGATGGGAGTTGCATGGTCATATAGTGATTTTGTTGTGGGAGGTGTATGAGTCGGCCTTAGTTTTCTGTTTTGTTTTATTCTGCAGATTGGTGATATTTTTACCAAACACACCTTCCGATTTTACATACATCTGAATTGATTAGTTCAATGTGTGATTGCTTGTATGACATTAATTTTTATTATTATTTTTGTGACATTATTTGACTTGTTTGTGTGGCAGGATATATTTTTGTTATGAGCTCGGTATGAAATAGCACGCAACTCTTTGATTCAACCTACTATTTCGATGTGTTAGTTTTGTTCGTTTCAGTTCAGTTCATTATTTTCGCACTATATATACGTACTCGGCATTTGATTCATGCTATGTTTTTTCTTCTGTCATGAAATTAAGGGAATCAAGGGCAAGTGTGACGAGAATTCCTTTCTATTCAATGGTTTAGATATTATGTTTAGGTTGTGATATATTGGTCTATTTAGAATTGTATTAAATATTTTAGACTCTGGTTTGAGCCAATTTAACATTTATTATGGTTTGACTTGTGACATTTATATGTTATTATAGTTATTTATTTTATAGCATAGAACTCTCAATTTATTTTATAAGTTATGTTATGTTTTGTGTATAATCTTTCTTTTTATTTGAGAAATGAGGTGTTACATTGTGAGACCCCAGATTTTATCAATAAAGATTTAAATTTTGTCGAAATAATTTTTTAATATTATGGTGTGAATTTGAGATAATATTATAGTTGTGGGTAGTATTTATAAATTTTTCAAAGTATGCAGTGGTTATATTATATTCGATTGGTGAGGAATATTTGTTTAGCGAGGAATATTCGTCTGATAACTACCAATCATTGGTGGACCCATATGTAATTATTATCGGATTGAAAAACGACAAAAATATTTTATTGAAATAACGGCGGAAGTTTTCTTAGTGATATCTTTGTTGAACTACTTTCGGTAGTAAAAATACTGATGAATACGTGTGATTGCATAGTAGCACCAGTATTGATTATTGATCTTTATGTGAGAAGTCACTCGGTTTGATTCCATTATTGTCGATTAATAATATGAATTATTATAATGCGATAATGACGTTTTGTTTTATTCAGATTATTAACGTAATAAAAGCGTAAACATCTTTTATATAAAAAATGAATCTTTTATTAAAGTTATTCATAAATAGAATATATTATATTTTATTATGCATAGTGTTGCGTAGTGTTTGCGTAGTAAAATGTTTTTATATAAATAGAATATATGATATTTTATTTAAAAGATTTTGCTTTAAATATGAATAGTCGATTAAAGTAAATCAATCTGGATGATTCATGGATTAATTACTATGCATTCTATTTTCCTATAAATAGAAGCTCATTCCTTCATTATTTTCTTACGAATTCAATTTGAAACTACAGAGAGAAATTATAGAGAGAAGCTATAGAGAAAATCTATAGAGAGAAAGAAGAAGAAGAGATTCCAGTACTTCACTACTTTGATATCCAAAGGTCTTTTACGGTAAGGGATATTATTTGTTGTAGTATCGTGAAGTGTGTTATTCTTTCTTATTCATGAAGAGAACTTACATTATTCCATTCATTATTATTCGCTTGGAATAACTCGTAAAAAGTGGCATACCCTATACATAACTCAGATACGCCAGATACCCTATACTTGGTGAAATCCTTATATTATTCCATTCTTATTTATTCATTGGAATAACTCAGATATCTGTGAATCCCTATACTTGGTGATCTTCTTCCATTATTCCATTCTTTATTATTCATTGGAATATCCTGTCATGCATGTGTTTTTACACGACACAGTTCCCATTGTTTATTATTCCGCATTTATTATTCTCCGCTGGAATATCACATCGTATGTTTTTACACCGACTGGTTTCATTGTTTATTATTATTCAAAGATTTATTATTCTCATGGATCATCCCAGCCGGTGTGAATTTCACCGACCGGTTAGTTATTATTATTCTGTTGGAATAACCTCGCATACATGTAAATCTGCATGCATGGTGATTTCCTTTGTTATTCCATTCTTTATTATACCAATTAAGTTAAAACTTTGACTTCTATACTCCATGAAATTAGTAGAATATTCTTGATATTTGCGTTTCATCCAAAGATCTTTTCATGGAAATATTCTTCCGATCATTCTTGAATTTTACTCTACAAAACAAGATCTTGTTGACAATTTGGACGTTCTTAATTCCTGGATAAAATAATTCTTGAACTTGTTTTATTGAATTATTATGTCATTGTCATCATCCTCAAATATTATAATATGTTATCTTTTACGCTTACGATGCATAGATGAACTTAGTATGATTATGACTGAGGATCATTCGGTATATAATCGTGGCTTTGTTATAAATGATGTGATAAAAGTCCTCGAATTAGCACAGTAATGCGATGATGGATAGTTTTGGTATGATTATGACCGGGGTGATTCGGTATAGTAATATGACCATTGATAATTTGATGAAAATCCTTGGCCGTGTAGTACAGGGATGATTAGATATTGTGGTTTATTCATTAAACCGAGTCTTAATGATAAAAATTTATGAAAACCTTTTAAACCCAAAAGATAGTAGACTTTATTTTCTACTCAACTCTTTTAATGGATTGCATATTCATTACTGCAGATTAAACTAGTTGTCTATTGTATTTTTTATCGCTTTAACATCTTTTTGAAGGCTAATGATAATTTATTACGCATTATCTTAGTCATAATATTTCTTCTTTGAAATTTAGTTGAATTTTTTTTTCTTTCAATCTTCTGTTCTCTTGAGAAATGATAACATTTTTTGAGACGAGTCGAAAGCGGAGTAATGGTCCGGAGGATAGCATTAGTAGTCCTCACTATTCGTGAAATAGTGTGATAATAGTTGTAATGAGGACTCCTTTTTGAGTTTGTATAATATCTAGTAAGACAATATTTGTATTCAAACTCACATTTTATGTCAGATTGTATCTGCGTGCTTATATTAAGAAGTTGATTTGAATTTATGTATGCCAGTATAAATAATTTACCAAGATGGGTGGCGTATCCTAATTTTGGAGACGTCACATACATAGTCAATCCTAGATCAAAGTAATTTACTTTATTTCATTTATCAATAGTGTTCGCTTACTAAAGAATAAATACAAAAAGTGGTTAATAAATGATGGACATGCTTGTAGTTGGTTATGAGTTATGACCATTGGCCTATCCATGTATATCGGTTCCCCAACTAATTACAAGTCAAAAACTTTATGAGAATGACGTCAAAATATAATTAAGTGAAATTCAAATATAATTATGAATATTACAAATTATCTAAAAAAATACTAAATTTATTATTTTTAAAATTTAACAATTCTAAGTTTGAAAATATATATCTCAAAAATTGATTTTTTAAAAATCAAAATTGGTCTTATAATTATGAAATTCTAAACCCCAACACTTTGAAGATTAGGATAGTATATAAACACTATGTTTGGGAGTTTAAAATTGGAGAACCAAGAAATTAAACTCATTTTTCTTGCTTATCAGTTCGATCAGAGAGCCGGTTAAGGGCCTGTTTTAAACTAGGCCATGCCTTGGCTGATTATCAGGATTGATATAGGAACGCGTTTAGCCTAAGCCCAAGAAAAATTCCGTAGAATCAAATCCAAACCCGCATTACAATTTTGTTGGTTAACTAGTCATCTGACATACACACATTATTTAAAATTTGGTTACTATGTTTACGGAGGTGGTTCAAAGCTTAGTCTAGCCAGCCAAGTCAAAGTGTAGTTGACGTTGACACTCGATTATTCTGTATCTTTAAAATCAGTTTCATTCATGGTATACAAACACATGGAGTTAGCAGTTCCTTTCCTTAGTTTTGAGTGGTGCAGTTAAACGGGAAGCGGTTAGTATGAAGTTTATTTTAGGGTAAGTTGATAAAATATTGACACGCATGCGAGGTTGTATGTGTGTCAGTATTCTATTGGTCAATTGACCAACTTACCAAAAAAATAACTTCATACTAACCGGATCCAGTTAAATGTGTTTCCAATTTCTTTGCACATGTCAATTGATTTGATTTGTGGGTCAGGTTACAACTTACAAGTATATTTTTTACACCAAAAGAAAGAAAGTTACTAGCAAACAAAGAATTCAATGGTTGGTTGGTTTGTTATCAAGAAAAAGGACTCCACAAACTAAATAGTTGTTGGAATGCCAAATTATGAATTTTGTTGGATTAAATCTGTTATTCTTATTCTGTAATAGTAGTTACTTCCACTGCAAAAGGAGAAAAAAAGCCTCAACTCTTTACTTTTGTTGTAGAGATTAAAAAAAAAAAAGGAAAAAAGAAAACACCACACATGAAAAATATTGGATTTGGAGTGAGTGAGTATGAGAGTATGAGAGGATGGATGAATTAAGTAGGAGTAGCATGCAAGAATCAATTCAATGGTGAAGACGGAGGAGGAATTAAGACAAGTTGTACTTCCGTCCGTCCGTCACTTAACCTGTTTAATTCAACGGCTTCTCAGTTTCTTCTTCTATCCTTCCTCAACCTCATGCTGTCCAACTTTTCTCACCGGAATTATACAATTGCAGAAGACACCTATAATTAATTAATTAATTAATCCCATCGGCATCATCACTAGCAGCTAGTTTAATACATACATGATAATTAGCAAAAAAATAAAATTAATGAATCCGGATTACTTGCTCACCGATTCTAGCCAGTCGATTAACCCAACTGGGAATGGGATTCCCGGTGAGTCTAACAGAAGCATCAGTGCAGAAATGGTTGCAATTCTTGGTAATGAGATTATATGCATTACCCTTGTATACTTGAGCTAGCTCCTCCATTATTCCTCTCACATCTCCCCTACTCATCTCCGTCCATCCGATCAATATTGTTTTTCGAAACCTAAATCCTTGGCATTGTTTGGGTTCCCCTTCAAAAATCCCGGTTGTGGGATACTCATGACCTCCAAATGCATACTCAATTCCATGAACTATATATATATATATATATATATATATATATATATATATATATATATATATATACCACATTAATCAACAACGTCTATAATTAATTAACCCTACCCTTTGTCATGATCAGAATTGGAATTAAAAAAGAAGAAGAAGAAGAAGAAGAAGAAGAGTCAAATTATAGTACCTTGAACACCGGAGTGATACACCCCGAGGCCAAGCCAATAAGCATATCCATTCATGGATGTAAGATCATATACATTAAGGTACACTGGTATGGATCCACCCCCGTTCCTCGTTGACAACATTAATTTATTCTTGATAGAAATTAAGAATGTTTTCAGAAACTCGGAAGAATTGAAATGATGAGATTAATGTATAAAATTGAGTTTTGGCGGAGCATGGTGTTTATAAAACACCTGGGTATTATTATGTATAATTGTGGTTGGTAGAATGAACGAAGCCTAAGGTTTTGATTTTTGAATAATTAGGAGTGTGATTGGTTAAGTATGAGCTGTGTAATCATATATTTTAATTTCTTTTGGGAGAAAGTAACGTATACTAATTATGATATATAGTGGTGTTGCATCATTGCATGTGCCTGTACTACTACTGCCTAGCTACTGGTATATATATATATATATGTATTATTATTATATTATGAACTCATAAATTCATTATACTATTTTTACTAGTATTAGTGTGATCGTAGATATTTTTAATTTTTAATTAAAAATCTATCAAATATTATTCTCATTATTTTAAATTATAACATTATCGAGTTATTATATTTTTAAATTTAAATTTGAGATTTTTTATTAAAAAGTATGAAATAATAAATATTATAACAAGTAATACGATTTATAATATTAATTAAATTTGATATAAAAAAAAATTAATGGGACCCACTATGATTCGAAAGCAAATGTGGTTGGTCGTCACCTAAAAATGAAAATCGTAGTTATGTTATGGCTGTCAACTCTTTGAATTGTTTACAAATAGAAATGGCTTGTGACTTTTATTTTTTTAATATTATTAAGGCTTTAAAATTTAATACTCCCTAATGTGTACTACTATCATATTTCAAAAGAATAAATAAATAATAATAATGATGATATATTACAAATATAGTAGAGCAGTTATTTATTACCAGCACATACACGTATATATATTAGTAGTATTTACAAACGTTATAAATAAAATACATTTGATCATTCATCCGCATAAATTAGTTGTTTGGGTCTTGCTGTGTTTATTATTTTTGTATAAACTCGGGCTGGTTAGGAAATTGGGTAAAAGCTCAAAATCCCTCCTCCTTATACCAGCAGTCCACAATACACAAAACAATCAGTTTGGTTTCTTACAAACAATTTCTTTGCATCAATTCCACAAACACCTTCAACACGATGATGATGATGGCTCATCGTCTGACCAGATCTCTACGAAGAGCAACAACAACAATAAGAACCATTCCCGATCTCCACAGCTATGTATTACATGAAGGCGAGAAGCTCAATTTTCTTACTAGAAGAAAAAGTTACATAGCTGAGATGCAAAAATCAGCCTTCGATGGAAATATACTCAGACTCTTGCGCAACGAAATACGGTACGAATTCCAACGTACTCCTCCTACCCAGGTATTACCAACTTTTCCCCCTACCCTATCCTCTGCTTTCTGTTTAATTTAGAATATGATGTAAAAATTTCTAATACTAATATTGGATGATACATCGTCAGTTTAAAAGCTCAATTGGCTGATAGGGGCCAAACAAAATTAAAAAGAAAAAAATCACTCCTTCATACTTCATTTATAGACAAAAAGTTTTTTTTTTTTTAAATTTTTTATTTCCCTTTCAATGTCATCAGTTTTTAGCCAATAATATGCATTTTGGTTTGTATCATTTTTATACCCGGCAAACAACATATAAGATTAGAGTTAAAATTAGAGGATTGTAAAATCTCTGGTGTAGAACTATAAATTACACTGATGTGTGCTCAAAATAATAAGGACGGTTTACTTTCATTCACAGTAATGCCACTACTTCTGGTCTTAAGGGATGGAGATTGGAGGAAAAAATAAGTTTACCAACCTGATATTATTGGTTTTCCGGTGATGATTTTTTTTTCCCTTTCCTTTTGTTTCTTTAGCACTTAAATGATGGGTCACAGATAATGTTTACTTTATACACACAATCACATAGTACGTTATATCTGTTTAGTTTGTTAGGAAGGTATTAAACATTTGGTGTAGGGTGCATGTCTTGAATTTGATCGTGTGCTTATATATTGCAGCCTGTCCCGGAATTTGATTCATTTACAGTTGATGAAAGGCCTGGAGAGCAGTGGATTAGATTGAGTAAAAAATTCGGAGAGAATGAAGAAATAAAAGTGGAGGTAACTATGTTTGATGGGTCTCTTCCTGTTAAAAAAACTGGTGGTATTGCTACAGATGATAATGTGGAGCTTCACATTACGATGATTGTCGACATCTTTAAGGACAATGGAAATAGTGTGCTGGAGTTTGTGTGCTCTGCATGGCCCAATAGTATGGAAATTCAAAAAGTTTTTGTGCGTGGGCATGATGGGATGGCTAGTCAGCCATATCTGGGACCTGGATTTAAGTATGTTTTTATTTATTTTGCTAATTTGCTTGCTGAAAAATCTGTAGCCACGTGCTAGTTATCTTTTGGGGTTAGTTCATGATAATGTGAAGGGAAATTTGTTAATCCTATGAAATCGTATAACTTATTAAACAAATTTAGGTACCTTAGAATATTGTTTGAATTCTATCAGTGATTTTATGTGCATACTGAAGCCTGCAAACAAGCTTCAATGGAAAAACTTGGAGGAGAAGAATAGGGAGAGAGAGAGAAAAGAGATAGGGATAAGATTTTAATTCATTATATCTTCCATATTGTTTTTAACGGAGCATATATGTAATTCATGACAAAAGACGACTAATAAATAGAGTAAATATCCACCCTACGATGGAATGGTAATGCATAAAGAGGACCCTTGATCATTTCCTAGCTCTCCCGCTTTTCCTTTTTTGCCCTCGATATAGTCAGCTCATCCACGGGGTTCTCTGGTCATTCTCCTTGACTTTCTTAGCTCATTCAATGTTGCTATTTCCTCCAACTCACCTTGTATACTCTCTCTACTCTACTTGATTGCTCTGCGTTGCATATTAGACCTTTACTTATCCGATGTTCATTGTCTTGTGCACCACTAGCCTCATGGTTCATGTTCTCCTGCTCACTGTGTGGACTCATAAATCCTTGATCAATCTTTTGTTGTCCCTTGTCTGTAACAATACGCATCCCATCAACAGACACCTTGTCCTCAAGGTGTAGGGTAGGATCTGATTGCTTGATTGATGATAGTCGAGCAAGTAGCTTTTCTTCTATGGTAAGTTTTCCCACTCGCACGGATATTGAGTGACCCAATGATTGTTCACTTTCTTTTTCCTGTGATCGAGGACAGCAATTGGTTGGAGGACAAGTTGATTATTGACAGTATATGTAGGTAGGGAAGAAAAGGGAATGTCTCAGTATTTCCACAAACCGCTGAAAGCGTGGCTATATGGAAAAATGGATGAATTTTAGAAGATGCCGAAGTTGTAACTTGTAAGCTACCTTTCCCACCTTTTCAATGATGAGGAAAGGTCCAAAGTACCTTTACTAAACTTCGAGAAAGCTTTGGATGCGAGATTTTGTTGCTGTATGGTTGTAATTTAACCAACACTAATTCCCCATTTGAAAACATAGTCGAGTTCTATGTTTGTCGTACCTTCGTTTTTCATTTTTAGTTTGTGCAGACTCTAGAGTAGCCTTTAAGAGTTTGAGTTTTTCATCTCTAGTCTGTAAAGTGATGTCAACCGCTTCAACATGTGTGCTTCCTGGAATATAATTAGCTAAGATTGGAGGTGGCCTACCATACTCTGACCTCGAATGGAGTTTCAGAATGGCGGAATAGTAAGATGAGTTGTAATGCCACTCAGCTAATCCCAGAAACTTGTGCCATAAGTGTGGTGCTTCTGATATGAAACACCTCAAATATTGCTCCACGCACTTGTTAACAATTTCACTTTGTCCATCAGTTTGTGGGTGGTATGCAGAAGACATTTTGAATGTTGTTCCTTGTAGCATGAACAAGTTATGCCAAAACTTGGATAGAAAAATTGAGTCTCTATCACTTACAATGGTCTTTGGTATCCCATGGAGTTTGCCTACCAATTCCCATAATAGTTGTGCCACTTTAGAAGCAGTATAGGTACTGGGAAGAGCCCCAAAATGTGCTGCTTTAGTAAGTCTATCAACTGCTACAAAAATAGTGGTGTATCCTTGTGATGGGGGTAAGTGTAATAAAATCCATGCTAACTTCTTCCTAAACTTCTTGTGGAATTTCCAGGGGTTGCAATAACCCATAAGGACTGACATTTAAAACTTTAGTTTGTTGACAGATAACACAGTGTTTGACAAAGTCAATAACATCTGTTTTCAAACCTTTCCAATGGAAATTTGTGTTGATCCTCATGAAAGTTTTGTGGATGTCTCCATGCCCACCCTCAGGAGAATTATGATACTCCTTAAGGAGAGCCTTTTTCAAGGTTGAATGGCTGGGAATGTAATTTTTTTTCCTTGGAACAGATAGACTTCCTCCTTGATTGTCCAATCTGGATTATTTTGAGCCATGTTCGAGATTTCAGTTGTGGCGTTTTGTTCTTTCTTGATATCTTCATGATCGTGAAAGTTGGGATTTGAAATGGCCATAAATGTGATTGGGTCCATATGAGTGGGGTTTCGGATAGAGCATCAATCGCAGATTAGCCTTGCAGTTTGTAGAGAATTTCATAATTGTAACCAATAATTTTGTGAGATAATATTGTTGTTTGAGAGTGCAGATAGTTTGATGCATTAAGTTTCTCAAACTCTGTTGATCTATGTGGATAAAAAACTTGGAGCCTAGAAGATAGTGTCTCCATTTGGCAACGGCTGAGGTAATTGTGAAAAGTTCTCTTAAGTAGGTTGAGGAACGTTGCATTCGAGGACACAACTTTTTGCTAAAATAAGCTATGGGGTGGCTTTCTTGACTTAAAATGGCCCCAATGGCAAAATTTGAGGCATCAGTCTACCTCAAATGGTTTCTCAAAATTGGACAAGGCTAATACAGGGGTGTGGGTGAGTGTTGTCTTAAGTTTCTGTAAGGCTTGTTCAGCTGTGTCACCCCATTTGAAAGCATCATTTTTTAGTAAATCAGTTAGTGGAACAGCTATAGAAGCATACCCTTGTACGAACTTTCTGTAATAGCCTGTCAATCCTAGAAATCCTCTCAACTGTTTGATATTTGCAGGCTTTGGATGCTAACATAGCATCCACTTTAATAGCATCAGGTCTCACCCCTTGTTCTGATATTACATGCCCCAAGTAATCCATGGTTGTAGCAGCAAAATGACACTTTGAGAGTTTGGCAAAGAGGGAATGAGATCTCAAACAATCCAAAACTTGAGTTAAATGTTGCACATGAGACTGGAGGTCCTTGTTATACGCTAGTATATCATCAAAGAATATAATCACAGATTTCCTTAAGAATCTTCGAAACACTGTATTCATTGTTGCTTGAAAAGTTGATGGAGCATTGGATAACCCAAAGGGCATTACCAGAAATTCATAATGCCCTGAATGTATCCTAAAAGCAGTCTTATGAATATCTTTTGTCGCCATTCTAATTTGATGATAGCCAGACCTGAGGTCGATTTTTGAATAATATGTGGCTCCATGTAGTTCATTAAGAAGTTCATCCACTGTTGGTATAGGAAACCTGTCTTTGAGAGTAATCGCATTCAATGCTCTATAATCTACACAAAGTCTCCAAGTACCATCTTTTTTTTTTACTAACAAAACAGGTGAGCTGTAGGGGTTGGTGCTATGTTGTATGATACCGATTCCAACATCGCTGGACTTCTTTGTTCAATTTACGCTTTCGATAGTGTGGGTACTGTACGGCCTTACATTCGGGTTTTGAATTGGGTTCCAAAGGAATGTGGTGGACAAACAACCTCATAGGAGGCAAATTGTGAAGGTTCAGAGAACAAAGTCAGTATATTGCTCCAATAGATCTTTAATCTTTGGAATTGGGTGAACTAGGGAGTCTGATTGTCAAGGGGGTAGAATTCATTTCAAAGGTTGTTAGGACCTTGTAGAGAATAAAAGGATATGGAATTTTCAAAAGTTGATTTCGGTTGGAGATTAATCAAGCATGAAACATTAGCTACTTCCTTTCTCTTAACCATCCGATATAGGTGATTGGCGGAGATAGATTCAAGTTCGTGTTAGCTTGAACGCCTGCAAACACACACACCTCTTTATCTTCATTATAAGAACTTGATATATGATTGTTTATAGTTTAGCTTAAGCTCCCCAAAGGTCTCCTGCCAAGCTACCCTAGAATTGCATCAACACCATGAAGGTCTATTATGTAGAAATCTGTTGTGAAGCCATGCCCCTGTATGGTAAAAGGAACTTGTTTACATTGCCCCAGACATGTGAGATTTTCACCATTCCCCACAATAATGAGAGAATTGTTGAGAAGGAAAATATCTAACCCCAAAAACCTTACAACTCTTGCTTGCATAAAGTTATAGCTACTTCCACCATCAATGAGAATTTGAAGTGCCTTCCTTGAATGTAACCTTGCAACCTTAAACACCTAGTACTAGTGTTACCAATGAGGGCATACAATGTTCCAATAGTCGGGTCTTGTACTTGCTCTTCTTCAATATTAATTCTGCTTTCAACTTCATTTTGTGTGTTTTCCAACTCCTCACAATCTTGAGTAGTATACCTTCTAAAACCAACAAGGACATTTGGCCTTCAGATTTGTGACCCTTATGCGAAGCCTCCTCACAATTGTAACACCGTCCCTTTTCAATTTTTAATTGTCTTTCGCTATGATAACTCTCTTAATAGGTAACTTGTGATAGAGATTAACAATTGTAGTATGGTTATTGGGTTTTTCTACCAAATGGGTTGGAGTATAAGGGACCAGAGCTTGTTTATAACTTGGTTTAGAATTAAGCATGAGAGTGGGTCTAGGTCCCAAAATGGAAGTACTATTATGGTGCATCCTTGGTTGGAAATTAGTGTGTCTACCAAAACCAACCTTCCCTTCATACAATTTAGATAACCCAATGGCATGTTGTAAATTATAAGGTTGAGCACTAATTACCTCACATTGAATGTCCCACCTTAAACCTCCGATGTAACATCCTTTGAGAAATGACTCTGGTAGACCTGGGATTTTGTTAGAAATCTTCTGAAATTGGGCTTCATATTCAGCTACAGAGCCAGTTTGACAAATTTTGGAGAGCTGTGTGTTTGGGTCCTCATATGGGGAGGGCCCAAATCTGATGTGCATCTGGAAAGTGAATTCATACCATAATCGTATTTGGTGATTGGTTTCCAGCCACTAAAACCAACTTGAGGCAGCCCATCAAGGTGTAATGCTGCTATGGATAACTTGCTATCTTCAAGAATTTTGTAATATTCAAAGTACTTATTGACTTTGTATAGCCATTCTGTAGGATCACCGCTTTCGAACCTAGGAAAATCAATTTTGGTTTTGGGATGGAATTCGTGAAATTTGGTGTTAAGGGTTAGATCAGGTGGAGTTGCATCTGGTCTATTTGGTTGGGTAACTCGTTGTTCTTGCAACACAGCAGACATGGTTTGTTTAAACTGTTGCATGAAATTTTGGACGAATTGATCAAATAGATGTTCTATTCTATCTGGGTCAGCCATGGTACTGCTCTCAATGAAAGCACCAGTGAAGCCTGCAAACAAGCTTCAATGGAAAAACTTGGAGGAGAAGAATAGGGAGAGAGAGAGAAAAGAGATAGGAATAAGATTTTAATTCATTATATCTTCCATATTGTTTTTAACGGAGCATATATGTAATTCATGACAAAAGACAGCTAATAAATAGAGTAAATATCCACCCTACAGATGGAATGGTAATGCATAAAGAGGACCCTTGATCATTTCCTAGCTCTGCCTTTTCCCTTTTTGCCCTTGATATAGCTGCTCATCCACGTGGGTTTTCAAGTCATTCTCCTTTGACTTTCTTAGCTCATTCAATGTTGCTATTTCCTCCAACTCAGCTGCTGTATACTCCTCTACTCCTACTTCAGTGTGCTCTGGTTGCATATTAGACCCTTTACTTATCTGATGTTCATTGTCTTGTGCACCACTAGCCTCATGGTTCATGTTCTCCTGCTCGCTGTGTGGACTCATAAATTCTTGATCAATCTTCTGTTGTCCCTTGTCTGTAACACATACTTTCAGAAGAGAGGGGTCAGAGTTCTAATTGTTTTATTTTCCTTGAAAATAAGAGGCGGTATCTTCATTTTTGAAATAATTCAACTGCGGAGGAACCTGGCATTTCATTCAGAATGCACACACTGAAATTTGTATATCATAGGTTGTCTTGGTCACTTGACTCTAGAAACTATTGACAAGCGCGCATTAAGTTTTGACCAGTGGATAATTCTTGGCTTAGTTTTGTTTTCTCTGCAACTAAACATAGGGCTTCAGTATTCATTTAGTTTTCGATGGTTTTGATACACTTGTTTGTGACTATGCAGGGATTTGGATGATGAGCTGCAGAATTCACTTTATGAATACTTGGAAAAGAGGGGTGTAAATGACGAACTAGCTGTATTCCTGCACAGATATATTAAGAAGAAAGATAAATCCGAGTTGATACGATGGATGGGAAATGTGAAGTCTTTTATAGATATGTAGTAGAAGAATTTTAGTATTTGAAACCAATATGACTAACATTGTTTGGTGGAATTATTTGTACTCACCTTAGAAGAGTAAGCCTGGGGCATGAATAGAGCCTGTATGGCTGTATCTGGGGATTTATTTCTATAGATCTTTGATATCATGTCCTGTTCTTAAATTTGGTAGGGGCATTATTCAACAATTCAAAATAATTAAAATGAGTTGTATATTTGGTGGATTGAATTCCATGGTTTTATAAAGTTATGAAGGGTATTGCTTTTAACAACACTGACCGAGTCTGTCTGTATTCGAACTGCCATTGTTTTGTTTGTGCCTTGAGTCTGATTATGAAGTCAGTGCCGTTGTGTTCTCTATACTAATTTGAAATAAGTGATGAACTACATTTCCAAATAATAGAATTGAACTTGTGTATTTGGACACAGGGACATATATAACCTTGTAATATTATTGTTAATATGGGTGCCATGTCATGCTCAACTCTGTACATGCTCGCTCAGGGATGTCATCAACACGCAACATTGATACTGGACTACTCTACTGGTAGTGATTAATTCTCATTATTCAAACTGGATAATACAATTACTGAACTCAACTCGGTTCAAATTCATTCGCTTTATGTTAAAATGGAATATTTTTTTAATGTGAACTAACAAAATACTTTTGTTAACGCCAAGATCTTCTGTCACGTCCCAATCACTTAAGACGCCCTGATCCTGCACAGTAAACACGATAAACACCACAAGCTTGACGGCGGTTCCGTCGGGGGATAGCTCAGGCGTGAGAGTCAGTAAATGTGTTCACAAGGTTTATCGAAATGGAGGCTATATCGCCTAGTGTATTGAGAGAGAGATAATAATAATTCTCTGTGTATATGTGATTATGAATCCAGAAGTGTATGAGAACGTACCTCCTCGTCACGACTTCCTTGCTAAGCTATATCCTATCCTCTTGGATTACAGTGCCACCCACTATTACCTGACACACCCCCCTGATCTGATGGGATCCACCGACTGTATATAGTTTATCTACTTTGCTTTCAGTCATCGTTCCCACCGCCACCGTAAGTTATAATCCCATCCACATTAATGCATGGCGGGTTCTCTGGTCAACCAACCATGCTTTTTCATCATTCAAGTCAAAATAATAGATATTAAAATGTCCAAAGGATCGACCCAACTGGATCGATCTTCGTCTTATAAGTCGAATGAAAATAATAAGATAAGCTGGGCTTAAAGACTTTGAGGTTTCAATAATAAAAGCCCAATAGATTAATTAAAAGAGTAAAGCCAATATATCCGGCCATGGGAGAAAATATCATGACGCAACATTGCCCCTAGTTTTTGGTTGAGCAGAATGTTTAATAGAAAACTAAAATAGTCCATGATATTTTCTTGAAAATTAATAATAAAGTAATTTAAATGTACCCTTTATTGCTCACGAAATGAGATGAAAGGAGATCAAAGGCCCAAATAAGAAAGGCCCTATCCATTAATCATCAATGGACCTTAGACCGACGCTTCCATTCAAATTCCAAATTATTACTAACATTTAATGTACCCGCTTGAACACCGTATGGCAAATCGATATAAAGGATAACTCTACCAAATTTGTGATTTTACTGCTCATTTGAAATTGAAAGCGCCTTCAAACTTTTTGATCTTTCTCTGCAAATCGTCACAAATGGCTTCCTGACTCGAACAAAGTTCCCCATACTAGTAACACCAATCACGGTGGTTCCACCAAACCTCAACCCTAATAAAGGAACTTGACAATGCGAATCCCAAGACAAAACTTCAAAACCCCCTCTCGAATACTACAGAGAGTGCGGATCGCTTCTCGCGCCAACACTCCTTCTATCATAACCGAGGTGAACTAAAGAGGTTCGATCTCGTTTCCACATTAGGATACCCACGCGATCGGTACCCGATGCAGCGAAAAGATGTACCACTGCTTTGAAGGTTGAATGGCCGTCCGGTGACCTTCTTGGAGAAGGGGTTCGTTTTCCCTACACATCTTTATAGTGACCTCTTTGGTTTACGGGTGTGGGGTTTTCACGGTGGTGCCAAACTCCTACATTCACATTCGGCCTTCGTGGCCTTCGCCGTGAATTGGGCGTCCGAGCCCTCCCTGGACTTCTTCTTCACTATCTATAAAATAGTAAAATCCAGGAGAAGGGGTTCAGGCCCTTAGCATGACATTCTCCGAAATGCGGAGAAAAATTCGATGAGAGCGTTCATTTGGTGAACACCCTTGAGCGATAGGGATGGCACGAGAAATGGTTCTTCGTCGAAAGGCCACGAGATTTCTTCCTTACTAGAATCAGGCGGTGACGAAAAGATATCTGGCGACTTGGAGACATTTAGAAGAACGGGAAGTGGAAATGATGGAACTATTTGACAACTTCCCCTAAGGAAGAGTGGAAATACTGGACTCCTCTCGAGCGAGGCATGGTTGTATGACCGTAAGTGTAAATAACGACTCATTTCACATATATATATATTTTTGAAAATATTGTATGATACATAATTTTAACATAGAATTGTTTGATTTATGCAATATCTTTGATCGAATGAGAGCTCCTTAGAAATAAAGGAGTTCAAGATTTTTTGTCAAAAGTCTTGAAACGATTTGAGACTATACCAATGAAGTTACTCCCGAGGTCGAACCAACTCGAAATTAAATACGGATGAATTTCAAATCGAAAGAGCGAGAGAAGAGGTTCTCATACCGAAGAGACCTTTCATCCTCGATAGAAGAGAGAGCCACCGAAAAAACCCGTGTCGACCCTCTTGTCACCCTCCGAATCCACACGAAATAGAACCAACCCCAAAACCATTCCTCGACCAGTGGTTTACTTGATCGCCTCGATCGAAAAAATATATACCGGACCAAAAATTAAAAACAAAATAACTCCTCTAATTAGAAGAACTCGGGGTGCCTCGGTCTTGGTCATCCCACCTTCGTGCCCCTGTAGAAATCTGATCGAAGAGGATTTGTGACCAGGGGCGAAGAAGATTCCGACGCTATCCGAGAAGAGAGAAGCGACCTGATAGCCATCCGAGTTCGTTTACGCTTGACACCCAAAGGACCCACCCCAAATAAATCTCCCACAATCTGAAACCATACATGCAGACCCTATCCTCCCGAATGCGCCCACTCTCTCTCCAGAGGTAGGCCGAGACTCTCCCGAGACGACCGGTCCCTCGGTCGGAGTTACCATCTCGAGGTTGTGGGATCTCCGACCACAATGCCCAGAGTTCAACGCCAACTGACTTCCCTTTGACCTCTTGAGAGCTTTCGTTGAACAGCGACGACCAATTTGTTCGATGATCATACTGAACGGAAATCTTCTCGACGAGGGATGAGCTATTTAGCTAAGGTAAATAACAACCTCTTCTTCCTCTATATCTACTTTTCCTTTGAATATTTGGACATTTGACTTGAATATTTTGAAAATATACAGAGGCTAATCTTGTCTTGAGACGATTAGCGTCAAGAGACACACATAAATGGAGAAAGTAGGAAGATTTCATGAGAACGAAGATAAATATGTTGAAATCGACCTTGGGGCCAGAGAGAGGCCGGTCGTGAAGATGCTTTTCATACCATCAGCGGTCTTGAAACAAAATTAGATCGGGTTAGGATGGATTTGAAGACATCGATGGCGAATTAAGGACCCACGAGAGATGGGTTGGGCTGCGTCAAACCCGACCAACAAACTCTGGCCCGACTGAATTATTTGGTTTGGTTGAAGAAAACTTACTCTGAAGGCAAAAAATGAGGAGTTTTCTTGACCAACCGAAAGCTTGGTCATCTGACTTAGTGAGGTGAGGAGACGAAGGCTCAAGACGAAGCCGCGAAGGCATAAGGCCAAACGTCCAAAGCTCACTTGACAAAATAAAGGATCTTGAGGGCGAGGCCCTCTTGTCGAAGAGCTCAGGAGCGGTTCGAGGCGGACTACTGGGGACTCAGACGAACTTAATCTTGAGATCATGAAGGTATACTCGGAGGGTATGAGGATTACCGAGAGCGAGGAAAAGAAAAGCTATCAATTTGCTCAATTTGGACCGGCATTGCTCGACTCCGAGATGATGAAGGCGGTGCCTTAATGTACATCTGTTTTTTTGTTACATGTAATAATTTAACTACTTTAAGTTTTTATGTTCATGTAATTAATTTATGATTGACTTGAATGAATGAAATGTTTTATATTATTGATAAATCTTTAAGCTGTCTTGATTATGACTTGTTTTGATCAATTTCTTGTCGATAATTTAGTATCAATAAAATTTGAACCCAACTAGTGAATTAGATATGGCATATAACGGTTAACTTATGAAATGAAGTGAATTGAATTTTACGAACGAGATTCAACTTAATGAATCGAATAAATGAACTCAACACTTAAACAAAATAAAGTAATGTATACTCATGATGCATCAAGAGTGAGATCGACTCGTGGGTGAGGTAAATTTGGCATTTGGTGATAAGTATATAAGGACCAAGATATAAGGATCGATAGTGACCATTGACTTACCACCTGATAAGATCAATATAGGATCAAAAGGACCTTGGGCTACCATCGAATGGCCAAGGAGTCCTACCATACCTCCTTACACTATACTATAGTGACCTTCTGGACAAATAGGACCGGGACCATGACCATTGACTTACCACCCTGATAAGATCAATATAGGATCAAAAGGACCTTGGGCTACCATCGAATGGCCAGCGAGTCCTACCATACCTCCTTACACCATAGTGACCATGGACAAAAGGACCACCGGATGACCGACTTACTTACCACCACGATAAGATCGATATAGGATCAAAAGGACCTTGGGCTACCATCGAATGGCCAGCGAGTCCTACCATACCTCCTTACACCATAGTGACCATAGGACAAAATAGGACCAGTGACCATTGACTTACCACCCTGATAAGATCAATATAGGATCAAAAGGACCTTGGGCTACCATCGAATGGCCAGCGAGTCCTACCATACCTCCTTACACCATAGTGACCTTCGGATAAATAGGACCAGGACTAATTATGAAAAAGTGACCTTTTATTAATAACAAACAATCGTATACGGACTTAGAGGCCGACTTAATCTTTATTGAAAATATTTAGAAGCACGCGGCGACGTGACCAGTATTCTTGATCTCGGAACCATCGAGTGCCTTTAACAAATAAGTACACGGCTTTGGTACTTGATCACTTCATATGGCCCTTCCCAATTCGGCGTTAGCTTTCCAGTTTTTGAGGCGTAGAAGCTTGACTTCTCTGAACAAAGTCTCCCCTTCAATCTCAGTTTGACCCCTTTGTTGTAATGCTTGGCCACCCTTTCGTTGATAAGCGACCATTTGAGCAAAAGCTTCCTCTCGACTTCGTCTAAGCAGTCCAAGTTAACTTTCGATCCTTCATCGTTGTAGATTTCTTTGAATTGACTCACCCAAGACTTGGAGATCCGATTTCGACCGGACTAAGGCATCGATTACCGTAGGCCAATCGGAAGGCGAATCCAAGTAGTAGTCCTTGGTGTAGTTCGGTATGCCTGAAGACGCTTTCGTGATTCTTCCGCCATCTCCCGCAGCTTTATCCAATCTACGCTTGATTAGTTCAACAGCGTCCTGTTGGTCACCTCGACTTGCCCATTCGACGTGGATGAGCCACGAAGTCTTCTTGTCTTTGAATCCCCAAATCATTCAAAATTCTTCAAATTTTGAACCTCTGAATTGGCGTCCGTTGTCAGATATCAATACCTTAGGGATCCCGGCGAAACACCACAGACTCCTTTTATAAACTTTAGGCATTCTGTTCGTTATTGATCAAGTGGTTTTGCCTCCACCCACTTAGTCGTATAATCAATAACAACTATGACGAAGCTAACGACCTTTAGCTTTGAGTAATTGGTCCCAATATATCCACCCCAGACGGCGAAGGGTATAGGAGATAAAATCGAGTATAACTCTTCCGTGGTACGATGTGGAACCGGACTATTGGTGACATTTTTCGCGTTTCTTGGCGTACTCTGTAGCTTTCTTTGAAAATTGTAGGCCAATAGTATCCTTGTCGAAGTACTTTATAAGCGAACTTGGCGACCATATGATCACCGCAAATTCCTTCATGAACCTCCGAAGAAGGCGTACTTGGCTTGGACGGAACCAAACACTTCAACAATGGTGAGGAAAATGCCAATCGATAGAGATCCCCATCAATAAGACTAAAATTGGTACTCTTGTATTTAATCTTCTTTGCCAACATTTGATCCAGAAGGAAGGACGCCATCTGCCGAATACTTTTCGATGTAGAGGTCATCCAGCAGTTAGTTCACTGATACACATCAACGCTTCGTCTTGAACACTTGCACTGCTGCAAAAATTTCCAAATATCTGCGTCCGTGAAAAACATCCGCATCTGTGGTGGCCCGACCCGACAATGCATCGGCGATAGAATTGTCATTCGCTCTATACTCTTCTGAAACTCATACTGAAGCGAAAAATTGAAGTTGGTCTCTTAATTCCGCGGATATTTGATCATTCGGGTTCCACGACTTCGTAATCTCCCGGCAAATTTGTTTAACGACCAACCGAGAATCACTATAGATAATCAACTTGTTGGACTTGAGACTCTTTGCCAATCGGACACCTTTCTTACAACGCTTCAGTACTCAAACGGCTTCATTGTTTCGTTGCTTTAAACTTGAATCGATGGCTCTTCTTGGACCTTGAATCCCTCTGGACTTATTAAAATAATTCTGCTCCACTACTTGATCGTCGTAGAGGATCCATCTGCATCTGAGCGTCCACGCCTCGACCTATTTGAAGAACGGCCTTTGCCGTCGAAGATTGACTTACAGCGACTCAAGATCTAGCTTTTGGTGAACGAGCATTCTACCATAAAATCGACCGAGGCTTGGCCTTTGATGGCGATTCGGGATGATACTCGATAAAAAATTGGGATAACTCCATAGTCCACGCTGCTAGTCCGCCCTCGAGACCTCGGCTTGCCCATCACCTTCTTGATGGGTGATCAGTGTGAGCGACCGGGGAGTCGATCCTGAAAATCTTCGTCGAAGCTTTCTCGGCAATTATTAAAGCAAAGGCAAATTTCTCAATGTTTGGATACTGGTTTGACATCTCGTGGGGCGTGGTGACATAATAGGCCGGATGTTGCTTCCCACCGATCTCCCGAACCAACACCGCTCCAACTGCTTCAAGGAACTTGCCGCAGTATAAATATAAGGTCTCTGCTGGTGAGGCTTTACCAATAAAGGAAGCGGAAAACGGTATGTCTTTATGCCTTGGAAAGCGTCTTCACACCCCAAGTCCACTTTGGAGCGTCTTAGCGTTCTTGGTCCTTCGATGTGTCGAAGAAAGGAAGGCATCTCTCCATGATTTGGCGACGAACCTCCTCAAAGCGGCAATCCTACCAATCGGGGACGTTGGGCGTCTTTGAATGGTAAGGAGTCTTCATATCAAGAATGGCTGGATCTTCTACCGGTTGGCCTCGATGCCCTCTACGGTGACGGGTAACCTAGAAACTTTCCGGCCTGCAGGCCGAAAGTACATTTGGCGGATTGAGTCTCGATTGACGATAACGAAACAGTCGAAAGCATTCTTCCAGGTCATCCAAATGCTTATGAATCTGCATACTCTTTCACGATCATGTCATCTACATAAACTTCCATGTTCCTCCCCAAACTGCTATCGAAGATGAAGTTCATCATCCTTTGGTAGGTAGCTCCAGAAGCAATTATTAGGCCAAAAGTCATTTTTTGTATGCGTACACCGAATCTATGTGTAATGAAACATTGTCTTTGGAATGTCTTCTTTCTTGCATGGATATTTGATGATAACTGAAAAAAGCATCCATAAAACTTAGTAATGCATACCCCGAAGTGGCATCGATGAAATTTGATCGATATGGGGTGAGAGGATAAAAGTCCTTCGGACAAGCTTTGTTGAGATCGGTGTATAATCGATCTGAACCCGCCACTTTCCATTCTGCTTTACGCACTAACACTACATTTGCTATCCATTACGGGTAATCAATCTAAGTAGATGAAGTCGATGACTAGTAATTTATGAACCTCTTCATCGATGATCTTCTGCTCTCTGGAGCAAATATCCGCTTCTTCGTGACGAATCGGCTTCTTGAAGGATCTATCTCGGTTTATGCTCAAAGAACCTTTAAATTAACTCGGGCATGTCTTGTGGCTCCCATGCAAAAATATCGGCCATAACATCGTAAGAGTTCCATAAGATTTGTCCGAAGAGGTTACGGTGAACTGAACCAATCCTCACCGTCTTTGTCTTCGCTTTCCAGATGACCAACTCAATCTCCTCCGTCCCTCGGTGAGGATTACCAATGGTTACGAGGCTGCTTTCGGTGAAGGTTTCGATCTCAATTGCCATCGTCTTTTTACACATTACTAACCCCATTCCGGATGAAATAACAACGTTCCGATAACATCGCCGGCGGTTTAAATCACCCACCACCTCTCCTCTCCACACGTAGGGAATTTGATTTTGAAATGTGGGATGGAAGTCACGACTTGAAGAAGTCACAACGTAGGTCTTCCCGAATGGCGTTGTGGTAGAATCCACATGCCTGACATAAAATTTACCGTTATCTCTACTGGCCGAGGTAGTGCAGAAGATAACAGGAGTTGATAGTGCTGCCCACTTTGATTTGGTCGTTCTTAAAACCATATAGAGGAGCCTCTGTCAGACCTCCATTTTGTGCCCATCGAGATGCATCCTCTGGTAAGCATGGGCATAAAGAATGTCCTCCACCAAGATCCGTTATCTATCATCATGCGCTTCCATCCACCGAGCCTACTTGCATTTGTGATCACCAATGCCCTTCATGCGGTTCGATGGGCTCAGAAGGATAATCCGCATCCGTAAATGATATGATGGTTCTGGAAAAGGTCTGTCGATCTTGAGGTAAAGATCATCACCTGACATGACCGAATCAAGATAAGCCCTTCTCTTCTTCCCTACTAACTTCCCAACAGACCCACCAGTTATTACATCAACGACTTGCCTTGGCGGTGGTATTGGAGCATTTTGAATGGGTGGTGCTTGAACCGTTTGAACGGTACGATTGATAACCTGCTGACCCTGGCGGTCCTTCTCAGCCACATATTGAATCAGCAAGCCACTTTTAATCTTGCTCTCCACAAAATCCTTTAGATTACAACACTCATTAGTGTCATGACCAGCAGCTTGATGATAACCACAGTATTTACGAGGGTTGCCGTGTCCCGGCCCCTATAATTATCACGAGGTGGCTCAAAAAAAATGGTTTTGATCCGATCCAAAATTATTGACCTCTCCGTATTCAATTGGGTGTAGACCTTATTAACCTTCGGGTAAAACAGTTGTCTGATCGTTGCCTTGTCGCCACGAGTTACTGTACTTCTTCGAACTACCTTCTGCCCCTTGGTTGTACCCCCCCACTCTTCTCTGATCAACATCAGTCTTGGGAACCTCTACCTCCTTTAATTAGCTCAAAGAAGGATTCTTCAAACTATTCATAGCCTCTTCTACAACAATATAGCCCTCTGCGCCGTCGAAGGCTTCTGCTGAAACTTTTCGGATGGTGAAACATCAACTTTTTACCAATTTCTCCGATTTAACGGATCTAGCCCGCTCGAACAAACCAACCGGCTTGAGAGATCATTAAGATCGGATACCGATCGACCGCTTCCCTAAACCTCTTTACATATTGGCCTAAAGATTCATTGGTGAACTGCCGGACCTGTGCTAAAGAGCCTGTAGGCTTTCCCCTTCTTCGGTTGCTTCCAAAACGTGCATGGAACTTATCACAAAGCTCGATCCACGAGGAAATCGAATCCGATGGTAAAGTCCCCATCCACTGTCTTGCGTCTTTTCTCAACGTCGTGACAAAAGTGTGACACTTGGCAGCATCAGTGAAGTCATAGTAATCCATTAGCCGGTCAAACGCCTAACTATGGTCATAAGGATCTCCGGACCCATCATAGCTTTCCATACGAGGCAACTTTTTGGTGATATCGCCTTCTCTTTGAGAATATCGGAGGAAAAAGGGGCGCCTTCTTTCCGTGAGTGTCCTTTCACCGCTGGACCTCAACCATTAACTATTTTGAGTTCTTTCAACTCCTTTACTAGAAAATCAACACCTTTGGGTTGTGATAAGATCTCCTTTTCTTGGCGACGTTAGGCACTTGGAATGGATCGACCTCTCCTCGCCGATCCTAATTGCCGCTTGTGGGACTTTTTGATTTACTAGGTGTATAATCTCATCCTCACGATGAGAACGGTTGTGTCGATACTCTCCTTTCGGGTTTACAGCGCATTTCTCTCGACCGCTTCTTCGTCTTTCCTCGTCGCGATGAATCGATCCAACGACTATCGATGCCTTCTTGAGGCCAAGGGTGTTCGCTTCTTTGATCTCCTCCTACCGTGAGAACGATCCTGGACACACGCATAGAATGTTCCGGCTCCTTACCCTTCCGACGGGGGTATCTCCTTATGCTACTCCGCCTTTCGGAATGAATATGGCTAGATGTTTCGTCCCTCAACTCATCCACCCAAGCATCTGTTTCGGCTATATCTTCCCTTTGTTTTAACGTAACCTCCAAAGCCTTATCTCGCTTCTTGCCGTCGCCATCCTCGCCAACTTGGCGCCTCTGTCTTCTTGACCACTTCTACGATGAGTCCCGGTCATGAGCCTTCTCACCCGTCCTCGATCGTGATCACGCCCTTATCGGCCGTTGAAAACCAACTTGTTAGGTTTTCGAAAATCAAAGTAATGTGAATCAAAATTGCAAAAAATAAGCGGAAGCGAGATAAAATCAGATTTTAAAATTTTTCACAAACCAATTACCCGGATCATCCTTTTTGCATATTATTAATTAAACGAAGAATAAGAAATTATGAAATCATACCTTGTAAAACGAAGCTTCCTCGTGTGCGAGTTCACCTCCTACTTCTCATGATCTCCTTGAATCTCCTGTAGATTCCTTCCTTTTTTATCAATGTAAGCCACCCAAGTGTATGGCCTCTATAGGTGATCCACCAAGGAAGAGGAATTATCAAGAAGAAGGGATGTTGGCTCAAACCCTAGTTTTTCATATCTCAGATAAGAAAAAAGGGTGTACTTCCAACTCTAGGAATTACGTATATTAGATATCTAATATAAGACTCATCTTATAAAGATATCATGTAACCCTATTTTAATTAAAATAAGGTATTATTTATTTAATTAAACTCTTTTAATTAAATGGGCTCCTAATCCTATTAGGGATAATTAATTAAACTCCTTTAACTAATTTTCTTTTCTAATCCAATTAGGAATAAATGAGAATACTTATATTAAATTAATTCCTAAACCTTTTAGAAATTAAAATAATAATAATTGTAATAATATTAATAAGACTCCTCTTATTAATTTATATTTAATATTTCTAAAATATTAAATAATAAATATTAAGCTATTTAATTTATTCTATCACCATAGATTAAATTAAATATACTTAATACATTATTACAATTATGCCATTAACTTCTTAAATAATTATTCTTCTTCTTTTATGGTGTGACCCTTTAGGTTCTCTATATTAAACCGGTTGTGAATAAATCAATTGTAACAATTCTAATCTCATTTAAATAAATAAATTAAACAAATAATTTATTTAAATAAATAATATTTATTCTGCAATGAGGATAAGCCTCCCTGCAATGATCAACGATTTTCGGAGATAATATAGATTTCAACATTAATCATAAAAGAACCTTCGAGTAAATAGTTACCGTCTGATTGATCCTTCCACCATACAATGTCCCAATTAAATATAAGACATGGAATTCATCACAAGTCTTATTTTATTTAATTATATGTATTTCGATTCCTAAATGAACAACTCCTAATGAATGCAAATTAGAAACTACTTTCTAATTTCATTCCACCTAACCAAGGATTCTGGGTTGTCATTTATCGAATCACATAGACATCTCTCCTTTTTACTGTAAGTGGTAGATTCTTTATTGATCATTCATTATCTTCATACATAACTTATTACACCTAAGCATACCCTTTGATATACTAAAGAGTCTTAAGGAATAAGTCAAAGTGTAATTCATTATATATAAGACTTATGATGATCTCAAGTCTAAGGATCATTTGTCTTACTATCACTACAGAATTCCTATTGACGGTGTAAGTAAAACTCCATTAGGTATTCCTTAGCGAGTCAATGTTCAGTTGAACTTATTCTCTAATAAGCACCTACATACTTTGCTTTAGTGTCTCCACACAAATAATCGTGAGATCAATCATCCTCATCCAACGAAAATAGTTGAACGTGTGTACCAATCTATCCTGGATTCACTAATCCCTATTTAGTAATCCAATGATTGGGAACTATTTTAGTTTTAAGCTTTCTAAAATTTAGATCTCATTAGAATGATCATCATCATTATTCTAAAAGCGTTGCTTAAAACTATGGGTTTATCACATATTATTAAAACACACCATGTAGATAATAAATGCCTTTAATAAATAATTCTTTTATTAATAAATAAATAAGATTGATTACACAAAGATATGCTTTATCATCATTCAGCTGAGATCGAAGCTTTCAGATGCATAATACTTTCAATCTCCCACTTGCTTTCCAAAGCCAATCGCCGTGGTATCTCATACCCATCTTCTACTAAGTGATGATCAAACCGCTGTTGTGTTAACGCTTTAGTAAATGGATCTGCAATATTGTCTTTGAGAGTCCACACGCTCCGAGGTGACGCCTCCTCTTCAATGATCTCTACGATCAAATGAAATCGACGAACACGTGTTTGGATTTACGATGAGACACAGGTTCCTTAACTTTGCAATGACTCCGGTGTTGTCAAGTAATAAAAGGCATTTGGTCCTTTAATCTTTGGGGAACCACACCAAGTTCGGTAATGAACTTCTTCATCCAAATGTACTTTCCTTCGCGGCTTCACTTGCGCCTATGTACTACTGCCTCATCACATGAATCAAAGAATCGTTTGGTCGCTTGGAACTTTTCCAACTCATCGCGCCACCGCTTTAAGGTAAACACATACCCAAAGCGGATTCTATGTCATCTTGGTCTGCTTTGAAAACTTGAGTCATGAAGCCTTCTCTAGTTTTAATTCGGACTCCACCGTAAACAAGAAATACATCCTTAGTTCTTCTTAAGTACTTTAGGATATTTTTCACTTTTCCCAAAGGTTCTTCTCCGGATTCGACCGATATCTCGCTTGTTACACTAAGTGCATGAACGACATACGGTCTAAGATATATCATAAATATATGATAGATCCTATTCTAAGCATAAGGAATCTTACTCATACGGTTTCTCCTCGTGTGTCTTTGGGGCTTGTTTCTTGGAGATGTATTCCATGGCTCATCCAAGATGAGACCTCTTTTGGAATCTTCCATGCTAAACCTTTTAGCATCATGTCAATGTATCGTTCCTTGGGATAAGCCAAGCATCCTATTAGATCTATCTCTATGATCTTTATCCCCAAAATATAGGATGCTTCTCCCAAGTCCTTCATGGAGAAGTGTTTAGATAACCAGTTTTAATTGTTTTGCGGATAGGAATATCATTCCACTATAAGTAATATATCATCAACATATATACAAGGAATGAAACAGTGGCTCCCACTTACCTTCTTGTACACACATGGTTCATCCTCATTTTGATAAAATCAAACTTTTTGATTGTCTCTCATCAAAACGGATGTTCCACCTACGAAGCTTTGCTTTAATCCATAAATGGATCGTTGTAGCTTACGACTTGATTTGTTCCAACCTTTGAAACAAATCCTCTGGTTCAATGTCATATACACATCCTCCTCAAGTTTCCATTGAGAAAGGCCGTTTTCACGTCCATCCGCCCGATTCGTAGTCATGGTAAGCTGCGATCGCAAGCAAAATCCGAATGGACTTGAGCATTGCTTCTTGGTGAAGGTTTCGTCATAGTCGACTCCTTGTCTTTGTTTGAAACCTTTTGCAACCACCGGCCCTTATAGGTCTCTACCTTGTAGTCTGCTCCAATCTTTCTTTTAAAGACCCATTTACACCCATGAACTTAATGCCTTCGGTGGTGAGACCAAAGTCCATACTTGGTTCTCATACATGGAGTCCATCTCAATTTCATGGCTTCTTGCCATTTCTCCGAGTCTTTACTACTCATACTTTTGTCAGAATTCAATGGATCATCATCATCTATGATCGTACCTCATTATCATCTTCCCCATGACAAGTCCATACACCGTGTCTGGTATCTTTGGTACTCTTCAGTTTCTGAATAGGGTGTGGTGAAGGAATCTCTACTTGGTTA